>JAVJIF010000661.1:142500-410000 GCA_038442645.1 Agave tequilana
GATGGAAATCCTTTTTAATAAGACTTGTTTTTCCAAAATGGTTTTTCCAAAACTAATTTCCAAAAAACATGGTATTTTCAAAAATTAATTTCCAACTAAGTTTTGACCAAATAAAAATTCTTTTTAAGCCTTGAAGCAAACTAAGTGTGTGTGAGTGACAATCCCAAATAATCTACTTCTATCATCTAGGTTTTGACAAAATGTCTAAAAAGAAAAGTAAAGTACAAATCTTGGTCTTTTCTTCAATGTCTTGATCCCGAAGCTTTCTACCGTGCTTGGCTTGGGAATGCAAATCTTTAGCGGCGTCCAAACTTGTGAGTCTTGATAGTGGAGCCGTCAAATCAGCTTGCTTTAACCTGAAATCCTTTTTTTAAACAAAATTGTTAAACTTATAACTAAATATGTTTTGTTATCATCAAAATATCGGGCTAATGGCCTTTGGGCCAACAATCTCCCCTTTTTGATGATGACAAAACATATATAGTTATTACAAATATTTTGGGTAGAGACTTCAAGTGAAGCTCCCCCTCAACACATGCATATACATAAAAAATACATGAAAGGTACTCAGGCATAGATAAGTGATAAATAAGAAGCAATCATACACAAGTCTCATGCCATAAATAACTCATGTCATAAGAAGAAAAACACATGTTTATACATAACACAACATATGTCCACAACACAAACACAAATGTCAAGTACATGTCCATAACAAAAAAAATCACAAGATGTCCAACACAACACAAAATATAAGCCCAGAGAAATGATAAAGTCTCTCAAAATATCCCTCCCATCAATAACTCTCCCCCCTTTTGACATCATCAAATAAGGGGAGGTCACTCAGCACCATCATCGTCGTCCTCCTCACATCATCTTCCTCAGACGAGCTCTCCTCAGCAACACCTTCAGCCATCTTCTTATCACCATCATCATCATCATCAGAAGAAGAAGAAGCCGCCTCTTCTGGATCAATACCTACAACACCTGGCTGAGGTGGTGAAACTACAGAAGGAGCCCTGACAGGAAATGGAGGGCCGGAGGAAGGGAGCGGTCGGGCATAAGATGTGGGATCTGGACCAAGCATGTTGAGCTTCACAAAGAGTGCCTCAAATTGCGAGTCCACGAATCTCATGGAGTCAGCAAAATAAGACATGTCATTGCGAATCCCATGGAAACGCGAGTCCATCTCCGCACGATAAGCTGCATCTCGCTGCTCGATCCAAGACTGGTGCTTCTGAATCTGAGTAAGAATCTCAGATGAAATGAAGGCCTGGAAATCTGGAGACATGGATGGCCCAGGAGCAGAGGAAGTCCCTGGGGCCGAAGAGGACCCTGGGGCAGATGATGATCCTGGAACATCAGCAGGAGGAATAGGAGGCTACTTAGGGGCGGCTTGTCGCGCCCTGACTTGCATCCTCTTTAAAAGGACGCTATCCAAATTCACAGAGGGTTCAGAGGGACTTTCTGAGGATAGGTTAAAACCAAGTTGTTTGAGGAGATGAGTGATGAGCATCCCATAAGGCAAGTGCCTACCGGGCATGCGAATTTGATCAGAAGCCATGTGAGAAGCTATGAAATGGGG
The DNA here is from genome assembly GCA_038442645.1 of Agave tequilana. NCBI lineage: Eukaryota > Viridiplantae > Streptophyta > Magnoliopsida > Asparagales > Asparagaceae > Agave > Agave tequilana. Next base: position 144,086 of record JAVJIF010000661.1, read on the forward strand.
GATATCAATCCTAATGCCTCTCAAAAGGTAATAGATAATCAGTGGTACAGGACCCCTAGTATGGCTATACTCCCCAGACTTGGGTAAAATATTGTAAAAGATAAATTTGGCTAGGACTTGGGCGGTGAGAGTGAACTTGTTCACAGCCTCATTCCTTATCAAACCGGGGTTGTCATCCCCGTGAATCAAAGTGGAAGCGGTGAGCGCAGACTCACCGTCCGGATAGGCAAAGTCATGGAGATCGAAAGAGTATATATCAACTCCTCCATAGGAGAGATGCAACATATCAGCAAATTGAGCTAGAGGGATGTCAATGTCTCTCCCTAAAACTCTAGATCTCACACGGTTTCCCTTGAAGGCAAAGTTTGTATAGAAGTATGGCACGAGAGAAGTGTAGACTGGTTCCCTAATGGCCATAAATTGGTCCAAAGAATTGTTTCTCAAAATATGAGGGATGTTCAGGTGCTCAAAATCTTGGAGAATAACACATCTCCCAGAAATGATGGATCTTTTAGAGAGTAGGATATATCTATTCTCAGTGTAACGCCCTGACCCCGCGGGTACGGAGACGTTACTGCGACGTCTACACGTAGGTCAGAAATACCCTTACGTATATGCGCTAAGCATCAGTACAGGCAAGAATCAGAGTGCGGAAGCAAGTGGTGCATTATACATTCCAACATATGAATACAATTACAAAGTTATCACCAGAGGTGACAAATATTACAATAATATTACATCACCGATAGGCGCAAATGCGAGAATACAAGGAGATGTACAAGTATGAACAGTACAAAAACAGGCTCAGAGTCATAACAGGAAAACTCTAGAGCCGAGCAGGGGGCCTGGAAGGATGGGGCTCTGAACGGTCTGCTGGAGATCCACGCTGCCACTGCGCCACTCTGATCAGCAACTAGGAGAACCCACACGCTCCAAGCTCCAAGACCTGGACATGAGGATCCAGAGGAGTCAGAACTCCCCGACGAGTGGTGATGTGAATGCCAGATGGCGGGCCAAGATAAGTACAAGTGTCTCGATAAAACCGAATCATAATCATGCATTGAAAACGTGTTGTGAGCATAAGTATGCAAAAGCAGGTAGATACATAGCAAGTGATATCAAGCGGAACTACTCATGATATGATAAGATAAGAACAGGTGATTGTGGAATAGAATATAAGTGGAAAGAGGACATGAACAGGTATAATATAATAATCATAAAACCGAAAATCCAAAGTAAAACCTGATGTATGCAATTGTGGCGAAACAAGTGGTATAACCAAGTTGTAGGACAACATAACAAGTTATCATCTTGGAATTTTATTATTATTACTCGTCCGACCCATATATCTAGGTATGTGTCCTGGTGTACATCTCAACACACATACATCCAAATATAAGCAAGTCGAGGTTGGTTATTGGAAGCTGATGAAGAACTGATAGCTCATACTTATAGTAGTTCCCGTCTGCCCGGGACATAGCCATTGGGGGCCTGAAATCCCCCTAACACACATCTTCTGGGGGCCTGAAATCCCCCTAACACGAATCGTCAGTTTTTGTATTCCATTACTATAAGCAAGGCACCATACCGGCATCCATCACTTCCTCCCATTCCCCGCGCAAGTTATCCTTTTTATAGCTTATTAACATAATTATCAGATTACGGGAATGAGTAGGATCATAACTGGTCATAACAGGAGTACATAACAAGCATAATAGGAGTTCATAACAAGAGATCAAGTACTACATTCCCGTAATGTGATAATCATGAGTAGAGAGTTAATCATAACAGGTATCAGGTGTTAATCATGACAGTGACAAGTGATCAGGCAGGTGACAGGTTATAAGTCACGACATAACAAGGAACAAGTGTTAAGTAGCAAGTCGAATGTTAGGTGATGACACATCAGTTGTCAAGTGATACAAACAGGTATCAGGTGATTAGCATGTAGATGGCAAGTATCAAGCAAAAGCATGTCAAGTATTAACATATCAAGCTTGTCAAGTGATAGAATAATAGCTGAACACAATCAATGAAAGTGTTAGTTCCAAACAACATAAATCATGAATAATACAAGTCGACCGATGAAATGGGAAAGTCAAGAGGAAAGCGAGAACACTCGCCTAAGTCTTCAGAAAACATAGTGAAATTTTCAATCTCCAGAATCCAGGAAATCAACGCGTTAACGCGTTAGAGAGAAAGTGATAGAGAGAGGAGGAAATCAAGAGAGAGAAAGAGAATGAGAGAGAGGAGAGAGAAAGTGAGAGCTAGAGGGAGAGTGTACAGAGGGACGCGAGTTTGAGAGTGAGACGCGGGGGTCGCAGACGCGGGAGTCGCGTCGCGTAGATGCCACAAACGCGAGGTTCAAGACCCGCGTTCAAGTCAGGGCATGAGGAGAACGCGGACGCGGACTGGGTTCTACGTCGCGTTATCTCAAGAAGAACACAGACGCGGGCATGAGTTTCATGTTGTGTTGACACGGGAAGGACACAGACGCGGGCATGGACTCCGCGTTGCGTCGATATAAGAACGTGCGGATCGCGTTATACAAATGTCGAGAACGCGAAGATTCGCGTTAAGGAATCGCCTAGACGCGGGGTGAAGATCCGCGTCAGCGATCAACAGAGTGGAAGAGCGAGACAGGGAAAGAGGGAGGGAAATCAGAGAAGAAAAAGAAATGAATAAGGAAAGGAAAGGAAAGAAAATAGAAGAAAAAGAAGAAAGAAGGAAAGGAAAGAATGAAAAGGGAAAGGGAGGATGGCCGGCGATGGTCGGCGGTCACCGGCGGCGGCCGGAGATGGCCGGAGATGGCTGGAAGTGGCCGGAGAAGGTGGCCAAAGCTCCAAAAGAGAAGGTAGTTTAATGGTGTAAGTGTAGTTCATATTGTAAAAATGGGATTTTGCAAAAAGGGTTTCGGAGAGCGAAGCTATAGTTCATTAGAAAGAGCTCTCCGAGGGGAAGAAGATGGCACAGTTGGTGGTGGCTAAGGTGGTGTAGGTGGTGGTAGGAATGGTGGAGAAGGTGGTGGAGAAGATGGGTTATTTGGTGGAAAAGAAGAGAAAGAAGAAGGTGGTGAAGATGGTGTTGTGGTTGTTGTTGTTGTTGGAATGAAGGAGGAGATGGAGGAGAAAGAGGTGGTGGAGTTGGTGGTGAAAATGGAGGTGGAGGAGGTGGAGAATGGCTAGCCAAAGGAGGGAGCAAGAGGCTCTTTTCCTGGCAGCCATTTCGTTGGCCTGCAAGCTTGCTGGAAATGAGAAGGAAAGAAATGTGAAAAAGAGAGAAGAATGTAAAGAGGGGGTGTATATATAATGGGAGAAATATTATAATAATGTAGCCAATCCCATCATATAAAGTGAAACTTGCGTTTCACTCAAAGGAAATGGGCTGCGTCCCCACCCAACAAAGCCTCGCGTCTGGCAATTGCCCAGACGCGAGGATGAAACTCGCGTTTGGGAAAAACGCGAATACTGCGTTTAACAGAAAGGACAAAAGTCAGATTTGACTTGATTGGAGTTGATCTGAAATGCATTAAATGCAGTATGGAGAGGATCTCTACATTAAATACAGAATCTAGGTTGGTAAAACTCGCGTCTAGCGAGGAGAGAGAAAAGTGGAAAAATATCTGGATACTATTCTGGTATCTGGGAAAATACTGAAAACTCCGGAAAAGTCCAAAAATGAAGTAGTTCAGAAAGCTTCCCAAAAATTCTCAAAAATAATAAATATTATATAAAGATTTTTGGTGAAATCGGTTTTCCAAAATTCAATCTCATTTTCGAAATAAAAATCCTGAAATCAACCGTCAATACCGGTCTACACCGGGTCGACCGGATTTTGATAAAATCTGAAAAATCTCAGAAAATGCATGAAACGAGAAAATATAATTCTAAGAAATAATATGAAAGCGGAATCTAGAAATTTAATTCCAATTGTAAATTAAAATTCCTGGAATCAACCAGTGATACTGGCCGACACCAAATCCAGTGAAATTTTGATAAATTTAAAAAATTCTCAGAAAAAGTATTTAGATAGAAAATGTAATTTTAAGAAGTTACAAGAATGTCGTTTCTTGAAATTCAACTCCGTTTGTAAATTAAAAATCCGAGAATCGGTCAGCGGTATCGGTCGACCCCGGTTTTGAAGATTTTCAACTTAATTCAGAAAAATTCCAGAAAATCATAGAAAATTTAAAATATTAGAAAACGATGTTTAAAAGTGAAATCGGTCAAATCAGAATAGCGTAAAGATCAAATTGAGCAATTCACTAGGATCGGGTTCCCGGTTCAGACTAGGGCTGACTCCGAGTTCACGAATCCGAATCCAAGACAAAACGATCGTATAAATAATTCATAAAGCAAAACAAATACAGGTAGTAAATCAGAAAAAATACGATCAAAAAATTTGAATACGCAACTGAGTACGTAGTCTGGGAGCGGGGTGTTACAATCCATCCACCTTACAAAAATTGCGTCCTCGCAATTTTGATAAGGGGTAAATTGAACACAAAGAGGACAAGGACGGGAATTATACCAATTAAGATATGAAGCACTATAGGTAGGGCTCTCAAGTTGATTGAACCATAATCAGAATATAGACATCTTCTGCACTTTCGGCTGTATAAATCTTTGAACGGTACCAAATAATACTGATCTGAAATTGTTGCTTTGCAATAGAATTCCAGTTGTATTGCATACATGATAGCCCTCCGAGAATAAGCCAGAATACTAAAGATAAAGGAAACCCTGATAGTAATGAGTATAATAAAGAAGACCGATAATTGAGAATTCCGAATACCAGGCATCGATCACTCTGAAAGATATAACCGAGAATATAGAATACCTGTAGAGAATCCCGAGTACTGACTTCTGAAAGATAACCCGATCGGGATCAATCCTGAGAATACCCGAGCTTCATAGAGTTGGCCGAAGAGATCACATAATAGCTTCATTCAGAACCAGCCACTACCTCTCTAGTATATCCATATCTTAAGTTGGTACAAAGGCTTCGAAAAACCAAAACAGGGAAAAGATGGAAGGGATTAGGAATCAAATGAAGGATGATCAAGAAAATATAGATAACTCTGTACTTGTAGTTGGATTGTATAACCAGGACTCATGCATTCCAGTTGCCAATTTCTTTACCATTAATTTGTCGTCTGGACGTACTGAGGATGCGAGAGCCTAGGCTCTGATACCACCCTGTAACGCCCCGACCCCGCGGGTACGGAGACGTTACTGTGACGTATACACGTAGGTCAGAAATACCCTTACGTATATACGCTAAGCATCAGTACAGGCAAGAATCAGAGTGCGGAAGCAAGTGGTGCATTATACATTCCAACATATGAATACAATTACAAAGTTATCACCAGAGGTGACAAATATTACAATAATATTACATCACCGATAGGCGCAAATGCGAGAATACAATGAGATGTACAAGTATGAACAGTACAAAAACAGGCTCAGAGTCATAACAGGAAAACTCTAGAGCCGAGTAGGGGGCCTGGAAGGATGTGGCTCTGAACGGTCTGCTGGAGATCCACGCTGCCGCTGCGCCACTCTGATCAGCAACTAGGAGAATTCACACGCTCCAAGCTCCAAGACCTGGACATGAGGATCCAGAGGAGTCAGAACTCCCCGGCGAGTGGTGATGTGAATGCCAGATGGCGGGCCAAGATAAGTACTAGTGTATTGATAAAACTGAATCATAATCATGCATTGAAAATCGTGTTGTGAGCATAAGTATGCAAAAGCAGGTAGATACATAGCAAGTGATATCAAGCGGAACTACTCATGATATGATAAGATAAGAACAGGTGACTGTGGAATAGAATATAAGTGGAAAGGCAGGACATGAACAGGTATAATATAATAATCATAAAACCGAAAATCCAAAGTAAAACCTGATGTATGCAATTGTGGCGAAACAAGTGGTATAACCAAGTTGTAGGACAACATAACAATTTATCATCTTGGAATTTTATTATTATTACTCGTCCGACCCATATATCTAGGTATGTGTCCTGGTGTGCATCTCAACACACATACATCCATATATAAGCAAGTCGAGGTTGGTTATTGGAAGCTGATGAAGAACTGATAGCTCATACTTATAGTAGTTCACGTCCGCCCGGGACACAGCCATTGGGGGCCTAAAATCCCCCTAACACGCATCTTCTGGGGCCTGAAATCCCCCTAACATGAATCGTCAGTTTTTGTATTCCATTACTATAAGCAAGGCACCATACCGACATCCATCACTTCCTCCCATTCCCCGTGCAAGTTATCCATTTTATAGCTTATTAACATAATTATCAGATTAAGGGAATGAGTAGGATCATAACTGGTCATAACAGGAGTACATAACAAGCATAACAGGAGTTCATAACAAGAGATCAAGTACTACATTCCCGTAATGTGATAATCATGAGTAGAGAGTTAATCATAACAGGTATCAGGTGTTAATCATGACAGTGACAAGTGATCGGGCAGGTGACAGGTTATAAGTCACGACATAACAAGGAACAAGTGTTAAGTAGCAAGTCGAATGTCAGGTGATGACACATCAGTTGTCAAGTGATACAAACAGGTGTCAGGTAATTAGCATGTAGATGGTAAGTATCAAGCAAAAGCATGTCAAGTATTAACATATCAAGCTTGTCAAGTGATAGAATAATAGCTGAGCACAATCAATGAAAGTGTTAGTTCCAAACAACATAAATCATGAATAATTCAAGTCGACCGATGAAATGGGAAAGTCAAGAGGAAAGCGAGAACACTTGCCTAATTCTTCAGAAAACATAGTGAAATTTTCGATCTCCAGAATCCAGGAAATCAACGCGTTAACGCGTTAGAGAGAAAGTGATAGAGAGAAGGAAATCAAGAGAGAGAAAGAGAATGAGAGAGAGGAGAGAGAAAGTGAGAGCTAGAGGGAGAGTGTACAGAGGGACGCGAGTTTGAGAGTGAGACGCAGGGGTCGCAGACGCGGGAGTCGCGTCGCGTAGATGCCACAAACGCGAGGTTCAAGACCCGCGTTCAAGTCAGGGCACGAGGAGAACGCGGACGCGGACTGGGTTCTACGTCGCGTTATCTCAAGAAGAACACAGACGCGGGCATGAGTTTCGCGTCGTGTTAACACGGGAAGGACACAGACGCGGGCATGGACTCTGCGTTGCGTCGATACAAGAACGTGCGGATCGCGTTATACAAATGTCGAGAACGCGAAGATTCGCGTTAAGGAATCGCCTAGACGCGGGGTGAAGATCCGCGTCAGCAATCAACAGAGAGGAAGAGAGAGACAGGGAAAGAGGGAGGGAAATCAGAGAAGAAAAAGAAATGAATAAGGAAAGGAAAGGAAAGAAAATAGAAGAAAAAGAAAGAAAGAAGGAAAGGAAAGAATGAAAAGGGAAAGGGAGGATGGCCGGCGATGGTCGGCGGTCACCAGCGGCGGCCGGAGATGGCCGGAGATGGCCGGAAGTGGCCGGAGAAGGTGGCCAAAGCTCCAAAAGAGAAGGTAGTTTAATGGTGTAAGTGTAGTTCATATTGTAAAAATGGGATTTTGCAAAAAGGTTTCGGAGAGCGAAGCTATAGTTCATTAGAAAGAGCTCTCCGAGGGGAAGAAGATGGCGCAGTTGGTGGTGGCTAAGGTGGTGTAGGTGGTGGTAGGAATGGTGGAGAAGGTGGTGGAGAAGATGGGTTATTTGGTGGAAAAGAAGAGGAAGAAGAAGGTGGTGAAGATGGTGTTGTGGTTGTTGTTGTTGTTGGAATGAAGGAGGAGATGGAGGAGAAAGAGGTGGTGGAGTTGGTGGTGAAAATGGAGGTGGAGGAGGTGGAGAATGGCTAGCCAAAGGAGGGAGCAAGAGGCTCTTTTCATGGCAGCCATTTCGTTGGCCTGCAAGCTTGCTGTAAATGAGAAGGAAAGAAATGTGAAAGAGAGAGAGAAGAATGTAAAGAGGGGGTGTATATATAATGGGAGAAATATTATAATAATGTAGCCAATCCCATCATATAAAGTGAAACTTGCGTTTCACTCAAAGGAAATGGGCTGCGTCCCCACCCAACAAAGCCTCGCGTCTGGCAATTGCCCAGACGCGAGGATGAAACTCGCGTTTGGGAAAAACGCGAATACTGCGTTTAACAGAAAGGACAAAAGTCAGATTTGACTTGATTGGAGTTGATCTAAAATGTATTAAATGCAGTATGGAGAGGATCTCTACATTAAATGCAGAATCCAGGTTGGTGAAACTCGCGTCTAGCGAGGAGAGAGAAAAGTGGAAAAATATCTGGATACTATTCCGGTATCTGGGAAAACACTGAAAACTCCGGAAAAGTTTAAAAATGAAGTAGTTCGGAAAGCTTCCCAAAAATTCTCAAAAATAATAAATATTATATAAAGATTTTTGGTGAAATCAGTTTTCCAAAATTCAATCTTATTTTTGAAATAAAAATCCTGAAATCAACCGTCAATACCAGTCTACACCGGGTCTGCCAGATTTTGATAAAATCTGAAAAATCTCAGAAAATGCATGAAAGGAGAAAATATAATTCTAAGAAATAATATGAAAGTAGAATCTAGAAATTTAATTCCAATTATAAATTAAAATTCCTAGAATCAACCAGTGATACTGGCCGACACCAAATCCAGTGAAATTTTGATAAATTTAGAAAATTCTCAGAAAAAGGATTTAGATAGAAAATGTAATTTTAAGAAGTTACAGGAAAGCCGTTTCTTAAAATTCAACTCCGTTTGTAAATTAAAAAATCTGAGAATCGGTCAGCGGTATCGGTCGACCCCAGTTTTGAAGATTTTCAACTTAATTCAGAAAAATTTCAGAAAATCATAGAAAATCTAAAATATTGGAAAATGATGTTTAAAACTGAAATCGGTCAAATCAGAATAGTGAAAAGACCAAATCGAGCAATTCACTAGGATCGGGTTCCCGGTTCAGACTAGGGCTGACTCCGAGTTCACGAATCCGAATCCAAGACAAAATGATCGTATAAATAATTCATAAAGCAAAACAAATACAGGTAGTAAATCAGAAAAAATATGATCGAAAAATCTGAATACGCAACTGAGTACGTAGTCTGGGAGCGGGGTGTTACACTCAGCAAGGTCATTAATAAAAAGACGTTTAGGTCTAGGGGTTGAAGATGATGAGGAGCCACAGATTTCCCTTTTTCAGTTCTAGACCTCTTAGTCATGTTGAAATTTTGGTGAAAGAGGAGAGATCTAGGTTAAAATTAGTTAGGGCTTGATCTAAGGACTAATGAAACAAATGACAATAGATTGAAGAACACAAGACTAGAGATCAAAATTCACAACAAAAATCGGATTTTTACCTGAAACATGAGATCAAGAACCCTAGATCTAGAAATATCTTGAAATCGGACGGAGAACAGGCCTGGAAGTGATAATCCAACACAAATTGAAGGGAATAAAGCTTGGATTTTGAGTGGATTAGAGAGGGGTGAAGAGATTTGGATTTTTGAGAGAGAGGAGAAGTGGAAACGGTGGAGAGAAATGAGAGAGAAAGAAAAGAGGGCTTTAAATAACGTTATTAGGGTAGAATCTCGATGCACGGTCGACCGGGTCGGTCGACCCAGAAAACCCGAGAGCTCTGACAAACAGAGCGGTCGACCGGGTCGGTCGACCCAAAAATCCCGAGAGCACTGACAGATCACGCGGTCGACCACAGCGGTCGGCCGGCTACAGAAAAGAATAAAAAGGTATTCTTCCAGGCAAAGTCGGTCGACTAGAGATCAGAGCCGGTCGGCCGGTCTTGCCTAAAATCTGTCAACATCAAGAGATTCTAAAAAAAATTTTAAAATATTTTAACAAGTAACATGCAGGATATATTTAACATACAAGATTTTAACAACATGTTTTAAATCTTCATTAGGTTATTATATCAACAAACATTTACACAAGATATTTTAATTTTATTTTTCAATTAAAAATAAAGATTTAGAGATGTTGAAGCCGAATACCCGGTGAGGGGTTCTGAACTTCATCCTCTTGATTCCTCTTGAATGAGTTGAGGTGCACAATTGTCATCTCTAATGTATTTGTTTTAAATATAAATTACAAAATTATTTATTTTTAGTTTTGACAAAAGGTGTATATAGATATATGATCAAAACTAGACATGTGGACAATCAAAATGTGTGAAATAAAAACAAGATATCAAAAGGCATATACACAATTATAATAGAGATGTAGCTTTACACTAACATATGTCAATGAAGCACAAAAGTAAACTAACAATCCTATGCATTTGTATGTATAACCAAAAATTAAAACTTTTCAAATGGAGAAGTTACCAAACGAAGGGCAATCTCCAAAATAGGTGCCTCCATGATAGTGATGCAAGCGCGATGTGTTCTTTGAGCTTTAATGCATCCATCACCCGGGCACCGTCTCCCCCTAAGTCTTGGAGGATGAAGATTCACCTGTTTCATCTAAATTGGGTGGGTCTTTTGGTACCCATATTTTCTTGGGTCCTACAGGATTAGTACCGGGGCGAACCCAAACATGTTTATTATACATATTATGTTTAGCAAAACAAAACTTTTCTAAATGGCCTTTGCGGCCACAATGCGTGCAAACATAAATTCTACTACTACCATACATGTGTGCATGCTTGTGAGTGTGTGCATGTTTCCGTGCATGTGTATGGTGAGTGTGTTTCCCTTGGGTTACTCCTTTGGGAAACCTAGATGCAAACTTGTTTAAATCAAAAGCACATTTTTTAAGAGTTGAATCTAAAACATCAACTCGTTTTTGCATTTCAACAAAATCGTTTTTGTTACAAGATACAATAGGGGTTTTTCCTTTACAAGCTAATTTATAATTTTCAAAATCAATTTTAATTTTCTTAAAAGAACTAGACAAATCATTTTTCTCTTTTTCAATAATATTAATTTTATCTTTTAAGGAATCATTTTCTCTTTTTAACTTTTTATTATGAGATTGAGAAATCTCATACCTATGTTGAAGTTCTTCAAAGAATTGGGCTAACTCATCCATGGTTAACTCATCATCATCTATTGAGTTGTCGAGTGTTACCTTAGATGCATCGTCTCCATGTGCCATGAAGCACATGTGTGCGGCGTCGTTCTCCTCTTCGCATTCTGACTCCGTGTCGTCTCATGTGGCTCCATAGCCTTCTTCTTCTTTGGGCTGTTCTTGGAGGTGGTAGCTTGGAGAGCGGGGCAATCGGCGATGAGATGTCCATTCTTCTTGCAATGGAAGCAAGGACCGAGCTCCTCTCTTTTCTTCTCAAACCTTCCTTGAGGTTTCCCTCTTCGGAAGTTGCTTTGCCTCCCTTTCTTGTAGAACATTTTGCCCACCTTCCGGATGAGCATGGCAAAGTCCTCATCGTCTTCCGAGGAGTCTTCCTCGTCATGAGTGGTTGGAGTGGCTTTGAAGGCGAGTGCTTTCTTCTTTGGCGCCTCCCTTTCTTCTCTTACTTTCATCTCCATCTCATGCGTCTTGAGATTTCCGATGAAGCCGGAGAAGTCCATCTCCTCCCTATCGTTGAGTTCTTTGAGAGTCGTTGCCTTTACTTCCCAAGCTTTGGGAAGAGCTCTAATGACCTTCCTTATCTTTTGGTCATTATCAATCGTGTCACCTAAAGATGATAAGGCATTAGTAATCTTGGTGAAACGTGTGAGCATGTCATCAATGCTCTCATTATCAAACATATAAAAATTCTCATATTGAGAACGCAACAATTCAATCTTAGACCTTTTGACTTGTGACGTTCCCTCATGAGTCACAATTAAAATATTCCAAACTTTAAATGCGAATTTGCAATTTATGATGCGAGATAGGTCATCCTCATTTAGAGTTTGGGTCAAGGCATATTGGGCTCTAGCATTTGCCTCATAGTCCTTGGAGGTATCCTCGGACCATGAACTCTCATCGGTGAGAGGTTCTATAAACTCTTTTGTAATGGCCCTAGCAACCCTAACTCCTAGAGACTTAAGGAATAGGTTCATCTTGACCTTCCAAATGGGGAAGTTCAAGCCGTTAAATTTTGGTGGGGACTTGATGCTAGAAAAATCAAGTGATGCCATGGGTAATGAGTATGATGCACAATAAATGAAGAATGCAACAAATAATATAGCCAAGTACAAGGATCTCCCTAAGGTGGTTAAACCAAAAGTAGGATTAGGCTCTGATACCAATTGAAATCACCTAGAGGGGGGTGAATAGGTGATGGCTATATGAAATATGGTAATAATGCGGAATTAAAAATTCTACTTAACAATATGCTCAAATTCAAATGCTAGCAAGATAAAAACAGTAAATAAAGCAAGTAGTAAAGAGATAGAGTTTAGAGAAATTTGAGCAAACGCAAACACGAGGATATGTTTCCGAGGTTCGAGCCACGCTCTACGTCCCCGCCTTCACACTTGAAGGATTTCCACTATTGTTGATCCCACTGGATCGCTAATACAAAGGACACACTTGTCCTATCTCTCGTGATGCCGCAACACCACCTGGAGCACACTAGCTCACTTGAGGCCGATGCCTCTACAACTTCGCTCAAGAAGAAAATGATCACACTTGATCAAAAATCGCTCACTTAGCACAATCCTATAACCAAAATGTAGAAGTAGAACTTGGGATTGTGAAGTGCAAAAATCTAGAGTGAAGTAGAGGAATAAGCTTCAAGTAGGTGTTAGGAAATTTTTGTCTTTGATAAAAAATCTTTTCTAAAGAGAAAACTTGCAAATCTTGTAAAATATAATTTTCAATAGTTGTTTTATCATGTTGAAATGACCACCTATTTATAGGGAATGAAAAGACAAGCTAACACCTAGAGAAATTCGTTGGGGTGAGATCCCAACAAAAAATCTGTCAGAAAATAGAGCTGTTGGAGTTTGTCAGACTTTCTGACAGCTATCGGTCGACCGTCAACGGTCATATTTCTGACCGTTGAAAGGAAACGGTCGACCGCCCGGTCGACCCAAACAAACAGAGAGCACTGACAAATGACCGGTCGACCCGAGCGGTCGGTCGACGTGCACACATGCACAGTTGTGCACGTCGGTCAACCCGGACGGTTGACCGTCCTCTGTCATATCTGAAAAACAGCATATTCTGAAAGAAGGAAAAATTGGGTTTGAAAGTTTTTACTTTAGGGATCTATATATGATGTTCTAAACCTTATAAAACTAAGAGTATGATCATAGATCAATACTCAAACAAGTTAAATCATTTTGATGGATATCCTTTTTAATAAGACTTGTTTTTCCAAAATAGTTTTTCCAAAACTAATTTCCAAAACATGGTATTTTCAAAAATTAATTTCCAACTAAGTTTTGACCAAATAAAAATTCTTTTTAAGCCTTGAAGCAAGCTAAGTGTGTGTGAGTGACAATCCCAAATAATCTACTTCTATCATCTAGGTTTTGACAAAATGTCTAAAAAGAAAAGTAAAATACAAATCTTGGTCTTTTCTTCAATGTCTTGATCCCGAAGCTTTCTACCGTGCTTGGCTTAGGAATACAAATCTTTAGCAGCGTCCAAACTTGTGAGTCTTGATAGTGGAGCTGTCAAATCAGCTTGCTTTAACTTGAAATCCTTTTTTTAAACAAAATTGTTAAACTCATAACTAAATATGTTTTGTTATCATCAAAATATCGGGCTAATGGCCTTTTGGCCAACAGTATGTAATATAGTTGTTATGGTAACGATGAAATGCTGAGGTCATGGCACCTAAGCCAACTCTGCTGGCCTTTATATGGACTCAGGCAAAATGAGCTCACAGCTAATGGCAGATATAATAGAATAAGACAAAAATTTGTGCACATGCTTAAGATTGAGATAAACAAAAATGTAATGTAAATTGTAAATATTGAAATATATTCCCTTTCCTTATATATATGGCATATATTTATAAAATTTATAATACAATTTGTAGAAATTTGATTAAGGAAAATGAATTAGTTTGAATCATGGTTTCAATTATCAACCAATTCAAATATATGTCGACGATATCATATTAGATTTTGAAGTACCTAATTTAGTAGGCAAACCTACACGAAGATTAGGACACATGTTCCGTCTCATCAGAAATTCCTGAAGGCAGACAATAGGGAATACAAAGCAGAACACCCCTCCCCCTAATAACATCACCCAGTTGTTCCTGAGGAATCATGGCCATGAGAACACTCCTTCTAAGATCATCATTGCCCATAGATTATTTATTTCTTTCCGTCCCGAGCAAAATGGTTGTAGAAACTAATCACATTGATTTTCACCAACATTCAATGAGTTTGTTACACCCCGGTCTATCGCACATTTCAAACATTGCAATAACCTCTACTTCAGTGCAGACTGTTACAGAAGATAGTTGAAATTACTCTCGCAATCATAAGCATAATCCAGGCTGTTACAAAGGAATCGCAACATGCAGATCATGCAATTATTGAAATTTGCATGAATCACACTCTCAATGAAGACTTCGAGTATATATACATTGAGAGACCCCTTGAGTAAGGGGCAGAACGGCTAAAAGAAAAGAGATTACTATAACCTCTTGAAAATAGTGAATTTCCTCTTCTCTTAGTGGTTTTTTCAAAATTGGGTTTTCATGTAACACCCTGTGTCTTTTAGTTGTTTTATTATTTTCTCTCTTGGATTCAATTATAAATTGAGTGTAGATAAATTCCAACGAGGAATTTACCCCTACACCTAATACAAAATAAACCTTGTAACGTTGATTGACATCGAGACTGATATGGTTTGTTGACTATCGTTATTGAAGATATTTATGTAAAACTATTGGTTGACATTGGAACTGACAAATAATGATTTGAATTTTATCTCTAAATTAAAATTTATGATCATTCAGTTTAATTAACAATATGATAGAAATTTTAAATTATTGAATGCATTCTAATTTCTTTTTGTATATAATAACAACTCAATTTTTTGAATTAAATATAATCTAGATTTGTTATTATGTTCATCTATTTTAACTTTAGATTATCTGCATGTTATTAATATTTCCTATCTAAATTATTTAAAACCCCTAATTATAATTTAGTTTGTTGTGATTTATTAGTGAGCCAAAATAAAATAAATAAATAAATAAATAAAAGGCATCGCCAACCAAACGTTGAATACATTACCTTGACTAACTTCAAAACCATACCACATGTGCCAAGTCTAAAATTTGTTATACTCATGTTTTGTTTGTTGGAAGTGGGAGGAAAAGATGGAAGTGGGAAATGTGGAGGAATAAGTGAGGAAAAGGTAGAGAATTGGGATTTGTACATTTATCTTTTCCAGTGTTTGATTGTAATATGAAAGTGTAAGTGAAAAAGTATATTGTGTTTTTCGATATTTGGTTAGTAATGTGGAAATGAAAGTGAAAAAGTTGATCGCAAATAATATTAAAATAAATATTAATTATGAAGCTTTTTTATTGTAATTAGACTACAAGTGAGAGTTACATGACCATAAAATTAACTATTTTGAGCTATAACTTATTGTAACTAAGATTCATGGCCGCAAACTAACTGTACCACCCTGAAAGTAAAAAATAGTTGTCTAAAATAGATGTGTAAAAGAGAAAAAAAGGAAGCAAGATTTTTCCATTTCCGGTTCCAAACAAATACGAAAGTGGGAAATGAGTTTTTTCACTTCCTCACTTCCGCCCCAAAACAAACAAGTGAATAACTGCTCTATGTAATAATCTTTAAGTCCAATACAAGCTTTTAACATTTTCATAAAATCCAACCAATGTGGGTGTCCACACACACACTCAGCTCTATATAAATCCTCGCCTACTCATAACTAAATTTCCTCATATAGGGTTTTTCTATCGTATTGAGATAAACTAAATTTTACTCATTCGGCCACCCCAAAGATGTTTTTGCAGCATTGTTCTACAATTTGATTTACCATAAATTAGATTAAAAAATCCAAAAGAACATGTTCTTCACCTACAAACTACTATCGTCTAACATCGTATGTTATGCACATAGACAATGTGTTACACATAGCAAAAATTTATTGATAGTATGCTATTTTTCATGGATGAATTTTTTAAAAATTCAAATTTGAATTTAATTGAAAAATGGACCTCTCAAAAATTAAATTGCAATAATCGATCATTGACATGTGCATAGAAGTCTCGTGGTACAATTGTCCTACCCATAGTGGTTTTTTATTTTTTTTAGTTTGTTCTTTTTCCTATATTTGAGGTTGCCAATCTCGAACATAGATTTGGCTAAAAATAAAAAAATTGGATTTGGAAACTAATTTCTTTTTGTACTTGGCTTCTTTCTCCCCTCTCATTTTATCTCTCTCCCTTAGCACACCCCGTGGCCCCATTTTTTCCCCCGCTTCTCTCTCCCCCCACTTCTCTCCCCTGTCTCTTAACTCTCGTCTTCTCTCTTGACTTCTCTCTCTCTCAAGGCTTGTTGCCTTTTAAAGTTTATGAACTACAGTTTTCTTGTTGTTTCATTAATCAAACAAGTGAACAACTTCCAGAGAAAGCTACTTTCCTTAGATTTTTCTAAACTGCCATTAAAACCAAGTTTTTGAGGTAGCTAACTATAGTTTAGTAAACTATAAATACTAGCCAAAGGGACCTAAGTTTGGTTTTTGGAGATAGAGGACTTAATTGTAGAAAACTACAGTTTAGAAAACTTAACCTTAAAGCCAAACGATCCCTTAACATAAATTGGAAAAATGAAATACTTGGTCCAGTTGACAACCCAGAACTTAAAATTATACTCTGAACACAAAAACATATCATAAAAATAAAAAGATATGCCATACAGGTGGGATATTTGTGCTCAACGTTGATGTGGTTAAAAGGAGGTTAATTTTTGTAAATAAATTTTGATCTGGTGTGCCTCTTGTGATTAAATGCAAAATTGAGATTTTTTTTTAAAGAAATGCTTTCTATTTGTTGTTGTTGTTGTTGTTGTTGTTTTTTTTTGAAAAAAGCTATCCTAGTTATAAACTATTTGTTATATTTATATGTTATATCAAACATAACCCAACTCCTACTATGCAAAACAAATATGCAAAGTCGTAGTATTATTTTCATGTGATCTTTCTTAATAATTAGTGCACCAATCAAGTGGTAACTATATAATAGTAATAAGTACAATTTATAAACAAATATAACACATGATTGATCCAAAAAATTGCAAGCAAATGATTATTGAAACCATTAACGACTACCGAAAAATAAAAATTTCAAAATATAAGCCGTAACTTGATGCAAGAGGGATTTAAATCTGAGACCTCTTGTCCACTTTATCACAGTGCTATAATGAACTTGCAAAATAAATTTTCATATTTTTTTCTTTTCATGATTGAGCTTCACCAGTTTCCATGTCACTTCATGAATGCAATATTTATACTTGGGACAAGGTGCTAGAAAGCATATGCATGAACAAGATTTGAGGACCGAGTTCGGGAACCACTACTTATAAGTTGGCGGGACCCTCTATCTTAGCTGGTAGACAATTGGTCCAGCAAAACATTAGGTGATCCTTTACCTATAAATAGGGATCCTTCATCTATAAATAGGGTCAAAGAAACCTCACCTTAGTTCCAGTCATAATTTTCTAGGGTTATGACTAACTTGAGTATTAGGGTGTGTGTGTCCTTTTGAAAAGCAAAAGGGAAAGCTGAGAGTGTCATACAACCAATAGCTTCCTCAAAAAAACTTTGTATCTAGGCTCCTCAAGCAGGCGTACGGTCAACCGGCCCGGTCGACCATCGGCAAAAGCAGCAGAACGGTCGACCGCTCGATCGACCGTCGTGCACGGATGTGCACAACATGCATAGAAGGAGTAGCGGTCGATGGGTCCGGTCGACCGCAAAAGGAGAGCGGTCGACCGACTGAAAGTGCCTAACTCTCAGTTAGGCACGGTCGACCAGCCCGGTCGACCGGTGCATATGGTCGGTCGACCAGCCGGTCGACCGACAGTCGGGTCAGGCTGCTTCGAGAAAATGCTGATTTGAAGCCTATTTAAAGGCTGAATGGATTTCTAGGGTTTATGAGAGTGTGTAGAGAAAAGAGGCAGCTCTCTCTTCATCTCCATTGCTGAAAAACATTGTATTAATTCATACAAATCAATAAAACCCTCTCTCTTTCTTCTCCGAAGGACGTAGGCAATAAGACCGAACCTCATTAAATCTGATTTGTGCTCTTTCTCTGAGATTGTATGTTATTGCTGTTGGTAGTATTGTTCTTTTGCATCTGAGATCTAGGGTTTTCCTCTTTGTGGTTATTGTTGGCGCGCAACATAGCTTCCTCAAAGAAACTTTGTATCTAGGCCCCTCAAGCAGTAATTTTCTGATGGTTTCGAGCCAAAATCGGGCTAAAAGCAAAGTGGGAAAGCGCTGATGTCTTTGACGATATCAGTGACCACTTTTACGAACTTAAGCAAACAAGGTTTGAAAATAGGGTGAGAAGTTATTGTCTGGGCCCACGCTATAGTATCAAATTTTACGTTTCCTCTAGCTTTACGGCGTGTCAAACACGCCCTTGAATAGACTTGCCAGGAATCTAGTCCAAAATTAATTGTCTTCTTAATTCTCTAGAACTGACACTAACTTGAGTCTCAGAGGGGATTAGCAAAATTTTGGCCCCTAACTAACCATCTTCTTCCTGACAGATTACCAAACAAAAGGAACACGAAGTTTAAGCCATATATTCACCTCAATCTCTTTTATACCAAAAAAAAAAATTTGAATGCCCAAAGAGACAAACAAAAGATATATTTTATGAAGTGCTTTCTTTTACAGCCCTTATTAAGAGGAGACTCCAGTTCTCCATGTGTATTGCTCATAACAACCATGAGCATAATGTATCGTTGTATATGACAATAGTTCGGTGATTGAGAAATGGAGAGGATCGATATTCCACTGAGGCAAAAATTAATGTGCTTATTTAATGTGTACATGTGAAAAGTCCAAATAAGGGAGAGAAATAATATTGTGTCTTGATGAACTAATAATGTAATATAATATAATCCATAGTTAGCAAATGAGCAGCACAAAAAAGAAAATGTAAGATCCTGTATATGACAACTACAACACTAAGGGAAAAGTGAATAGTGTTTATAATAAACTTATTAAGAAAAATTAGTAACTTGAAAAGTAAATATCAATCAAAAAAATAAAATCAAGAAGACATTCGCAAACACAAAGATGTTATCCTGGTTCGGTCCTTCAAACCTACATCCAATCCCCAAGCCAATCCCCTTGAGTTTCCTTAATCTTGATTTTGAGAACTACAAAATCAACAAATGTACACTAATTGATAACAGTCTTGCCAATTCTGTACACCTCTTCTCTACACTGAAAAGACCTTTACCTTTTATCGATTACAACTTTGAATCTACAAGTCTTGAATGTGAAGTGCAAATGGTTTTTTGCTATGGCTTATAGGGTTTCTCTTCTACTTTGGCGTAATAAATCATTTGGAAGTGGATTTAGGCAAAATGAGAGAGTATATGGTTTTCTTGACAGAAATTCAGAACTTTTAAATTTAAGAACTTGGAATGAATTGTGTTAATAAAAGTCCAAGAATGCTTAGCTATTTATAAGACTTTTAGCAACTGAAAATCAGTTATAAAACAATTCAAATTCAAAGAATATTGTTGTTGAAAAGGAGGGAATATGTAAAAAATTTCAGAATACCATCAACATTATCAGCCGACTGGAACTGACTGTCAGTCGACTGAGAAGTGTCGGTTCAAAACTATCAGTCGACTGGTTCAATTTATCAGTCGACTGATTAGAACAAACAGAGAAAATGAGGCTCTGTTGTGGATCAGTGGTCGATTGGAACTTCCTATCATTCGACTGAAAAGATTACTAGATGATTTTTTTGGCTCTGAAAAAAGCATTAGTTGACTAGATAAGATAATAGGTCGATATACTAGTGCATAAACAAGCTAAATATGGGTTTATCTTGATATGAATATCTACCAAGAATGTGTGAGAGAGAGAGAGAGAGTGTGTGTGTATTCAAGGTTTTTACAACATAAACTAAGGCATGAAAAACAAGATTTTTACAACATATAAATCATGTCTTCTTATATCTTCACTTGAGCTTGCTACAATAGTATATAAGATTAATGAGTAGATAATGTAGCTTCGAATACTGTAAAGATGTCAGTACACACATTTTATATTGTTATCATCAAAACATCACAATAAGAGATCCAACAGAAAAAAGGTACAAGAAATATTCATGTTTACTGTTGTAGTGTTCAGATTTTGACTTTCCTCAAGATCACGACATGTGTGGACATCTGGAAGCTTTGCTTCTCTGCCAGCGGTCCCAGCTCACATACAAGCTTAACATGGGTCCAAGAAGAAAGCCTTGGGCCTCGTCCCAAGCACACATCTAATCAGACATCACTTATTCGGATTCACTATCCAACTGTACTTGTGTGACTCTTCAGGAAGCCAATAATTGATGCAAGGATCCTTTCTGGAGCCACCCAAGGCTCCGATACAAAGACTCTCCGACGCCTGCTACTCCTGCGCTGCTTACAGCTAAACAACATGATCTCCACGATTCGTGAATCCAGCTATGCCGTCAGATCATCCCCACATTCTAAATGTTATGACACCCATATATCAATGCGATAGTGGCATATATCTCTGCATGACGAGTCTAACAACCAAGCGGCGTGATCTGGGCGGTTACAAGAAAATCATAATGTGTAAATCATGCAGTTATGTAAATCTAAAATATTGGCACCTATAATAATAGCTCAGGTGGGTATAAATACACCTCGATCTCCATCAAGAGAGAGGTTAGCTTTTGATTACTGTATCGAACCCTAGAGATTGTAATATTAACATCACTCTGCAGAATTCATTGTAACCTTGTGATATTATAGTGAATTCTATCCCTCTCCCTTGGTTTTTTTCCCTTTTGAGTTTTCACATAAAATGCTTGTTGTTTGCGATTGCTTTCACATGTCTATTCGTTTATAATTCGTGCTGTGGATAATTTCACCGAGAATTTTTCTCTACATTTTGTGCTTTCATTAAGATCGCTTGAATTTATACTCAAGATCTCTTCTCTCATTCCCAAACCCTTCTTCAAAAAGCCTCACCAAGCAGAAATGACCCTACCAAGGAAAAGTGTATCCCAGGTCGCTACAACTGCCACGTCAAAAGAAGTCTATCCGCTGGGGGCACCGGGCCTACCACCCCTCTCCCTTCCCATTTCGATGTTCACATCGAAGACATTAGAGAAGATCACTCTTCCCCGGCTACTGTGCCGGAGGCAGGAACCAATGAACACAAAACTTAGATTCCTGCTGAAGATCCACGCCACTAAATGCTTGCTGACCTCCAAAGGCAATCAGACAAACAACGGGAGGAGGTAGCTCATGAGTGAGAGGAGGCTGCTCTATCGAGAGACGCGGCGCCCTGAGTCCAGAGTCAACTCGTCACTCAGATTGAGATCCTTTGAAAGTTACAGTTCATTAGGAATCAGAGGGCAGAAGGGTCTTGACCACCTCTTACCGCGGGAACCACCCGCACCGAGAGCAGTCGGAGGTATGCCAAATCTAACCTCCTGAGTGATGGTGAGCACTCTGAGAATTCTGGCCCACACAAGGCTCTGAACGTCCCTCGCATTAAAGACATTAAGGAGATTATTCTGAAATGGATCGAGGAAGCAAGTCCAAATTTCCGGAAGGAGATGGAAGCTTTGTGGCTTGAGAACCTCCGGCTCACCAGTCTCAGAGAAAATTACTCTCACTGTTTACCCAAAAAGTTCATAATGCCGATTTTTTGAATGCTACTTTGGGGCGACCGGACCATCTAGCGTACCTTATAATACCAAGACAAGATGGTAGTTCACTCTCATGATGACCTCTTCTTGAGTCGCGTGTTCTGATGCAGCCTCAAAGGCGCCGCCTATAACTGGTTCTACTCCCGAAGCACTTATGATTGGTTTTACTCCCCCTGATGCACTTACTCTGGAGTTTCAAAGAGGTGAAACAAGCTTTCTATTACCAATACGCTTTCCAACGGGGGTCTAAGAAGAATAACAATCACCTCCTCACAATCAAGATGAAGCCCGGAGAGAGCCTCAAATATTTCGTCGATTATTTTCAAAGTCAAATGGCCTTGGTGTATAACTTCAATGATGATATGGCTATCGTTGTGTTCATCAGTGAGTTGCAAGTCTCTCATCCCTTTTACAAACACTTAGTGAAGCATGAAGTCACTAGGATGAGGGACATCCTCCCTCGAGCTCAGAAGTACATATAGATCAAGAATGCTACCCGAGGAGAAACCAATCACTCTCCCGAATGAGAGAATGAAGCGGAGGAACAGAAATGACATTCTATTTCCCTCGAAGAAGAATCAAAATTGAGATGTCAGAGAAGTAAATAAGCCCGCACAAAACCCTACAAGACTTACACAGAGGCCCTCCTGAATGACGAAAATGTTCCTCATGGTCACTTCAATAGCCTATATCAGGTCTCATCCTCACAGCTAGACCTGCACGGAGGCTCTCCTGAAAGATGAAACTGCTTCTGACTATCACTCTAATAGCCTATATCAGGTCTTCACCCTGACGGTTAGACCCACATGGAGGCTCTCCTGAGTGCTCATGACAGTCACTCATACAGCCTATACCAGGTCTTCACCCTGATGATTGACCTACACGGAGGCTCTACTGAAAGACGATTGTAATCATGATGGTCACTTCAACAGCCTATATTAGGTCCTAACCCTGATAACTAGACCTACATGGAGGCTCTCCTGAAAGATGGAAGTGCTCATGATGATTACTCATACAGCCTTTAAAGGGTCCTCACCCTGACAGCGAGACCTACACGGTGGCTTTCCTGAAAGACAGAAGCGCTCATAACCGTCACACCGACAACCTATATCTGAGCCTCACCTTGATGGCAGGACTTGCACGGATACTCTCCTGATAGCCTTTATCATGACCTCACCCTGATGGCTAAGGCCTGCATGGAGGCTATCCTGAAAGATGAAAAGGCTCTTGATGGTCACTCCGACAGCCTATCGTCACTCCGACAAGAAAATCATAACGTGCAAATCATGCAGTTATGTAGATCCAAAATATCTGCGCCCACACTGACAGCTCAGGTGGGTGTATATACACCTCCATCTCCATCAAACGAGAGGTTGACTTCTGATTACTACATTGAACCTTAGTGATTGTAATCGTAACATCACTCTATAGAATTTATTATAACCCTCTGATATTATAGTGAATTCTTTCTCTCCCGTGATTTTTCCTTTTGGGTTTTTCACGTAAAGTGCTTGTTGTTTGTGATTGCTTTAGCCCGTCTATTTGTTTATAATTCATGGTGTGGAGAAATTGTAAGTACACCTAGAGGGGGGGTGAATAGGTGTACCATTAATCTAATGAACTAAATGCAGAAATTAAAACTAAATTGTAACTACATTTAGTGCAACTAACGAGTGTAGACGAATTCCCCGTGAAGGGCTCTGGACTAACTCCTCTTGATTTCTCTGAATAAGAGTTGAGGCGCTATCTGAAGATCTCGTGGTTAAGCACAAGTGAGGCACACAAACACACAAGCATGTATATGATATGACAATATTGTTGGCCCAAAGGCCATTAGCCCTATATCTTGATGGATATTTTGATGATAACAAACCATATCTAGTTATATGTATTTAACAAGTTTTGTTTAAAAAGATTTCAGGTTAAAACAGGTTGATTTGACGGCTCCACAATCAAGACTCACAAGTTTGGATGCCGCTAAAGATTTGCATTCCCAAGCCAAGCACAATAGGAAGCTTCAGAATCAAGACTTTGAAGAAAAGAACAAGTCAAGATCAAGACAATGAAAAAGTCCAAGATTTGTATTTTTACTTTTCTTTTAGAAATTTTGTCAAAACTAGATGTTAAAGTAGAGTTATGGGATTATCACTTACACACACATTTTAGGTTGGTTCATGGCTTCAAAGAGATTTTCAAATTCTATTTTTTTACCTAGATTTAGAGTTAACATGTTTTTGGAAAATAGTTCAAGTTTTGGAAAAACAATTTTTGGAAAAACAAGCTTTTATCAAAGAGGATATTTATCAAAATATTTTAACTTGTTAGAGTAGTGACATATGCTCATACTCTAAGTTTTACAAGGTTCAAAACCTCAACCCTAAAGACCAAACCCCTATTTCCAGTTTTTGGTTTCTACAGGTTCTGATTTTTCAGAACTGACAGAAGCCGGTCGACCATCCGGGTCGACCGACGTGCACAAACTGTGCATGTGCATGTCGGCCGACCGCTCTGGTCGGCCGGGCACTCTGCAGTGCTCTCGGTTAGTTTGGGTCGACCGGGCGGTCGACCGATGTCCCCCAACAATCGGAAATATGACCGTTGATGGTCGACTGTCCCGGTCGACCGGCTGTTGTCAGAAATTCTGACAGACTCCAACAGCATATTTTCTGACTCACTTTTTGTTGGGATCTTACCCCCAACGGATCTTTTCAGCTGTTTACTAGTTTTTTCTTCTCCTATAAATAGGAGGTCATTTCAACATGATTTGGAACAAGATTTACATTGAATATTTTCAGTTTTCAAAAAGACTTTAGAAAAGATTTTTAATCAAAGCCAAAATTTCCAATCACCCAACTTGAAGCATATACCTCTTCTTCACTCTAGATTTTGCACTACACAATCCCAAAATTCTACATCTACATTTGGTTATAGGATTGTGCTAAGTGAGCTCTTTTTGATCAAGTGTGATCATTTTCTTCTTGTGTGAATTTGTAGAGGCATCGGCCTCAAGGCGAGCTAGTGTGCTCCGGGTGGTGTTACGACGTCACGAGAAATAGGACAAGTGTGTCCTTGTATTGGCGATCCAGTGGGATCTACAATAGTGGAAATCCTTCAAGTGTGAAGGCGGGGACGTAGAGCGTGGCTCGAACCTCGGAAACATATACTTGTGTTTGCGTTTGCTCGAATTCTCTCTAAACTCAAACTCCTTTATTTCTTGCTCTATTATTGTGTTTATTATTGCAAGTCTTTCAATTTGAGCAATTTGTTAAGTAGAAATTTTTAATTCCGTATTTGTGCCATATTCATATAGCCATCACCTTTCACCCCCCCTCTAGGTGATTTCAATTGGTATCAAAGCCTAACCCTAGTATTTGGTTTAAAACCACCTTAGGGAGATCCTTGTTAGTTGGCTATATTATTTGTTGCTTTCTATATATTGTGCATTTTACTACTCATCTATGGCATCTCTTGATTTTTCTAGCATCAAGTCCCCACCTAAGTTTGATGGCTTGAACTTCCCCATTTGGAAGGTCAAGATGAACCTTTTCCTTAAGTCCCTAGGAGTTAGAGTAGCTAGGGCTATCACCAAAGAATTTGTAGAACCTCTCACCGATGAGAGATCATGGTCCGAGGACACCACCAAGGACTATGAAGCTAATGATAGGGCTCAATATGCTTTAACCCAAGCCCTTAATGAAGATGACCTTTCACGCATTATTAACTGTAAATCTGCATATGAAGTGTGGAATATTTTGATTGTGACTCATGAGGGAACGTTACAAGTCAAAAGATCTAAGATTGACTTGTTACGTTCTCAATATGAGAATTTCTATATGTTTGATAATGAGAGCATTGATGACATGCTCACACGTTTCACCAAAATCACTAATGCATTATCTTCTCTAGGTGACACGATCGACAATGACCAAAAGATAAGGAAGGTCATTAGAGCTCTTCCCAAAGCATGGGAAGTAAAGGCGACTACCCTCAAGGAGCTCAACGATAGGGAGGAGATGGACTTCTCCGGCTTCATCGGAAATCTCAAGACGCATGAGATGGAGATGAAAGTAAGAGAAGAAAGGGAGGCACCTAAGAAGAAAGCACTTGCCTTCAAAGCCGCTCCAACCATCCATGAAGAGGATGACTCATCGGAGGATTGCGATGAGGACTTCGCCATGCTCATCCGGAAGGTGGGCAAGATGTTTTACAAGAAAGGGAGGTAAAGCAACTTCTGAAGAGGGAAACCTCAAGGAAGGTTTGAGAAGAAAGAGAAGAACCCGGTCCTTGCTTCCATTGCAAGAAGATCGGATACCTTATTGCCGATTGCCCCGCTCTTCAAGTGACCACCTCCAAGAACGGCCCAAAGAAGAAGAAGGCAATGGTGGCCACATGGGGCGACACGGAGTCAGAATCCGAAGAGGAGAATGACGCTGCTCACATGTGCTTCATGGCACATGGAGATGATGCTTCTCAGGTAACCCTTGATAACACTCTAGAAGATGATGATCTTACCATGGATGAACTTGCACATTTCTTTGAGGAATTACAACATAGGTATGAGATTTCACAATCTCATAATAAAAAGTTAAAAGGGGAAATGAGTTTTTAAAAGATAAAATTAATGTTATTGAAAAAGAGAAAAATGATTTATCAAATGCTTTTAAGAAAATTAAGATTGATTTTGAAAATTATAAATTAGCTTGTAAGGGGAAAACCCCCATTGCATCTTGTAATAGACATGATTTTGTTGAAATACAAAAGCGAGTTGATGTTTTAGATTCAACTCTTAAAAGTTGTGCATTTGATCTAAAGAAAATTGCATCTAGATTTCCTAAGGGAGTAACCCAAGGGAAACACACTCACCATACACATGCACGAAAACATGCATACACTCACAAGCATGCTTATATGTATGGTAGTGGTAAAATTTATGTATGCACGCATTGTGGCCGCAAAGGCCATTTAGAAAAATTTTATTTTGCTAAGCATAATGTGCATAATAAACATGTTTGGGTTCGCCCCGGTACTAACCCAATAGGACCCAGAAGATATGGGTACCAAAAAACCCACCCAATGTAGTTGAAACAGGTAGATCTTCTTCCTCCAAGACTTAGGGGGAAACGGTGCCCGGGTGGTGGATGCAACAAAGCTCAAAGATCACATCGCATTTGCATCGCTATCGTGGAGGCACCCATTTTTTGGAGATTGATCGTGTTTGCTAACTTCTCCATTTAAAATTTTTTAATTTTTGGTTATATATATGTACAATGTATAGAATTGTTAGTTTAACTTTGTATTTCATTGACATATGTTAGTGTAAAGCTACTCTTCTATCATGTTGTGTATATGCCATGTTTGATTTTTGATATCTCGTCCACATGTTTAGCCTTGTTAAATATATCTATATACACGTATTTTGGTTAAAAAAACTAAAAATAAATTTTGTAAAAATTTCATATTTGAAGCAAATACCATAGAGATGGCAATTGTGCACCTTAACTCATTCACGAGGAATCAAGAGGATGAAGTTCAGAACCCGTCACTTGGTATTCGGCTTCAACATCTCTAAAAACTTTGTTTTTATATGAAAAATAAAATAAAATGCATTGTGTGAATTTTTTTTTTGGTTGATGTGATAACTTAAAGAAGGTTAAAAACATATTTTTTGTAATCTTGTATGTATAATATATCATACTTGCATTTATTAGAATTTTTATTTAAATTTTCTTTAGGGTTTTGGCTGCAGACTGATTTCAGGCAAAACTGGTCGACCGTCTCTAGGTCGCGGTCGACCGACTTCGTTTGAAATAATTTGTTTTTATTCCTTTTCTGCTAACGGCCGACCGACTTTAAGACCCAGTCGACCGCTGAAAGTCTGCAGAGCTCTCGGGGTTCTTAGGTCGACCGACCCGGTCGACCGCTCTGAGTTACAGAGCTCTCGGGTTTTCTGGGTCGACCGGCCCGGTCGACCGTGCGTCGAATCCAGCCCTAAATCTGTCTATTTATTTCACTTTTTCTCTCTCTCTCACACACTTTCTCACCGACGAACCGTCTTCCCCTCTCCTCAAAATTTCTCCTAAATCTCTCAACTCTCAATCATTCTCAAATTCCTTCAAAACCCTCTTTAGTTTCCATCCCTAGGTGTTGGATCTTCATTTTCAGGGCCTCTGCTCCGTCGGATTCGAAGAATTTCAGGGTTTCTAAGATCTAGGGTTTGTGCTTCATCTTTCAGGTAAATATCATATTTTTCCTACTGTTCTTGATCTCTAGTTCTAAGATTTCCTCTCATTTGTCAAGATCCTTAAGTTTCTAGGTTATTTAGATCAAGCCTTAAACTTTTTGACCTAAATTCATCCTTTTCTTCAAAATGTCTAAATGAACAAGGACTGAAAAGGGTAAATCAGTAGCTCAACCTTCATCTTATACTCCCAAACCTAAACGCCCATTCATTAATGAGCTAGCTGGAAATCGTTTCATTCAATTGTCTAAGAAATCAATCATTTCAGGGAGATGTGTCGTTCTGCAAGACTTTGAACATCTAGACATCCCCCGTATTTTGAGTAATAATTCTCTAGACGAGTTCGTGACCATCAAAGAACAAGTCTATACTTCTCTCATGCCTTATTTTTATGCAAATTTCTCTTTTGAGGGAAACAGAGTTAGCTCTAGAGTCCTAGGAAGGGACATTGACCTTGACATTAGCCAGTTCGCTGATATTCTGCATCTCTCCACTGGAGGAGCTGATGTCTATACTTATGACCTTCATGATTTTGAGTATCCGGACGGTGAGTCTGCGCACACCGCATCCATCTTGATTCATGGGGATGACAACCCCGGTTTGGTGAGGAACGAAGTTGTGAGTAAGTTCACTCTCACATCCCAAGTCCTGGCCAAAATTATTTTTTATAACATTGTTCCTAAATCTGGTGAATATAGCAATGCTAGGGGTCCAGTTCCTTTGATCATCTATTGCCTTCTGCGAGGCATTAAGATAGATTTTCCCCGTCTCATTGCTTCCCATATGGCCTCTGATCAGATTCGCATGTCCTGTAGGAACTTGCCCTATGGCATGCTGATCACCCATCTTCTTAAAGGTCTAGGCTTTGATCTTTCATCTGAGAGTCCTGATGATCCTCAAATAAACCTAGACGGCGTTCTCAT
Organism: Agave tequilana; assembly: GCA_038442645.1. NCBI lineage: Eukaryota > Viridiplantae > Streptophyta > Magnoliopsida > Asparagales > Asparagaceae > Agave > Agave tequilana. The sequence continues at coordinate 173,055 of JAVJIF010000661.1, forward strand.
CAAGAGGATGGAAGCTCAGTTGCGTCGTCACGCCCCTGAGCAACCTCCTGTTCCTCCTGCTGTTATTCTAGGATCATCTTCTGCCCCAGGGTCTTCTTCGGCCCCAGGGATTTCTTCTGCTCCAGGCCCAGTCTTACCTCCAGATTTTCAGGCCTTTATCTCCTCTGAGATTCGCTCTCAGTTCTAAGCACACCAGTCTTGGATTGAGCAGCGTGATTTAGCATTTCGTGCGGAGATGGACACACGTTTCCAGCGTGAGGCAGATTTTCGTGCGGAGATGGACTCACAATTCCAGAGTATTCGTAATGACATGTCTTATTTTGCTGATTCCCTGAGATTTTTGGATTCATAATTTGAGACTCTCTTTATGAAACTCAACGTCCTTGGTCCTGATTGCACATCCTTTGCTCGTCCACTTCCCTCCACAGGCCCTCCATTTCCAGTCAGAGATCCTTCCACTGCTTCACCACCACGGCCAAAAGTTGTTGGCATTGATCCAGAGGAGGTAGTCTCTTCTTCTGATGAGGATGATGATGGTGATGCACAGATGGCTGAGGGCGCTGCTGCGGAGAGTTCGTCTGATGACGACGATGAGGAGGACGACGACGACGATGACGGTGCTGAGTGACCTCTCCTTGTTTGATGATGTCAAAAAGGGGAGAGTTATTATTGAGAGAGACATTTTTGGTGTATTGATATATTTTGTGTACTTGACTCATATCATATCTTGTATTTTTGGTTATGATTGGACATCTTTTTTTTTGTTGTGGACATGAGTTTGGAACATATGTTTCATTTCTTTTATGACATGAGTAATTTCTTTTATGACATGAGTATCTTTTATAACATGAGTAGTTTATAGCATGGATATATGTGTTGTGGATGTGTTGTGGATTATCACCCACTATTTATTACCTGTGATATTTGTCTATGCTTTAGTATACTTTTGGATATGCATGTGTTGAGGGGGAGCTTCATTTAAAGTCTCTACCCAAAATATTTGAGATAACTAAATATGTTTTGTCATCATCAAAAAGTGGGAGATTGTTGGCCCAAAGGCCATTAGCCCTATATCTTGATGGATATTTTGATGATAACAAACCATATCTAGTTATATGTATTTAACAAGTTTTATTTAAAAAGATTTCAGGTTAAAACAGGTTGATTTGACGGCTCCACAATTAAGACTCACAAGTTTGGATGCCGCTAAAGATTTGCATTCCCAAGCCAAGCACAATAGGAAGCTTCGGAATCAAGACTTTGAAGAAAAGAACAAGTCAAGATCAAGACAATGAAAAAGTCCAAGATTTGTATTTTTACTTTTCTTTTAGAAATTTTGTCAAAACTAGATGTTAGAAGTAGAGTTATGGGATTATCACTTACACACACATTTTAGGTTGGTTCATGGCTTCAAAGAGATTTTCAAATTCTATTTTTTTACCTAGATTTAGAGTTAACATGTTTTTGGAAAATAGTTCAAGTTTTGGAAAAACAATTTTTGAAAAATAAGCTTTTATCAAAGAGGATATTTATCAAAATATTTTAACTTGTTAGAGTAGTGACATATGCTCATATTTTAAGTTTTACAAGGTTCAAAACCTCAACCCTAAAGACCAAACCCCTATTTCCAGTTTTTGATTTCTGCAGGTTTTGATTTTTTAGAACTGACAGAAGCCGGTCGACCGTCCGGGTCGACCGACGTGCACAAACTGTGCATGTGCATGTCGGCCGACCGCTCCGGTCGGCCGGGCACTCTGCAGTGCTCTCGGTTAGTTTGGGTCGACCGGGCGGTCGACCGATGTCCCCCAACGGTCGGAAATATGACCGTTGGCGGTCGACCGTCCCGGTCAACCGGCTGTTGTCAGAAATTCTGACAGACTCCAACAGCTATATTTTCTGACTCACTTTTTGTTGGGATCTCACCCCAACGGATCTTTTCAGCTGTTTACTAGTTTTTTCTTCTCCTATAAATAGGAGGTCATTTCAACATGATTTGGAACAAGATTTACATTGAATATTTTCAGTTTTCAAAAAGACTTTAGAAAAGATTTTTAATCAAAGCCAAAATTTCTAATCACCCAACTTGAAGCCTATACCTCTCTTCACTCTAGATTTTGCACTATACAATCCCAAAATTCTACATCTACATTTGGTTATAGGATTGTGCTAAGTGAGCTCTTTTTGATCAAGTGTGATCATTTTCTTCTTGTGTGAAGTTGTAGAGGCATCGGCCTCAAGGCGAGCTAGTGTGCTCCGGGTGGTGTTGCGGTATCACGAGAAATAGGACAAGTATGTCCTTCTATTGGCGATCCAGTGGGATCTACAATAGTGGAAATACTTCAAGTGTGAAGGCGAGGACGTAGAGCGTGGCTCAAACCTCGGAAACATATACTTGTGTTTGCATTTGCTCGAATTCTCTCTAAACTCAAACTCCTTTATTTCTTGCTCTATTATTGTGTTTATTATTGCAAGTCTTTCAATTTGAGCAATTTGTTAAGTAGAAATTTTTAATTCCGCATTTGTGCCATATTCATATAGCCATCACCTATTCACCCCCCCTCTAGGTGATTTCAAATATGAATCAATGCACAACACAAATAAAGAGAGAGAGAGTTAAGAGTCAATGGATCAAACACAAACAACAAGATGTGTTTCGAGGTTCGAGCACCGAGCTCTACGTCCCCGCCTTCATTGAGAAGGATTTCCAATCCACTAGGAGTATGGAACTCCTTTCTCAACTAATACAACCTCCACCGAGGCAATACAAAGGGTCTACCGAAGACCGGAGTACGAACTCCACCAATCCAACCAATACAACCTCCACCGAGGCAACACAAACACCAACTCCACCTTACCAAGAGGGATACAAATCCAATACCAACTCCACCTCACCAAGAGGGAGTAAACAATATCTCAACCTCTACCAAAGAGGGAGCTAATCACCACTCCAAATCAACCTCTACCAAAGAGGGATACAACAAATCAAGGAGGGTACAACAAAGTGTATATCTCAACCACAAACCAATTTTCCCACAAATAAAAGATCCTATAGAATAGTGTAACCCCTTGCTTCCTGATGTACGTATCACAGTATCAGTACGCGATACGATGTATAATATTGATTTGACCTTTCTAGAAGTCAAATTTAGTTGATTTCAATTTCAAATATCATTTTCTAATATTTTAGATTTTTCAGGATTTTCTGAAATTTTTCTGGATTATTTTGGAAAATCTCCATAGTCTGTGTCGACCAACACCGATAATCGGATCTCTGATTTTTAATTCACAAACGGATTAGAATTTTAAGAATTTGCTTTTACCTTGTATCTTAGAATCATATGATCTATGTTAGGATATTTTTGGGGATTTTTCTGAATTTATCAAAAATCCGGCAAAATCGGTGTCACCCAGTACCGGCGAAACCTTCCCGTATTAACTTACAAACCGGATTGAATTTCTTCAAATCGTTTTATATTACGTCTTAGGATAATATTCTCTATTTTTTGTAATTTTTGGGCACCGTTCAGAGCTGGTCGAATATTGGGCCAATATAAATAATAATAAAATATTCTTTTTTTAATCCCTCTCTTTCTTTTCTTCTCCTTTCTTCCCGAAGCCTCCTCCACCGCCTTACCTATCCACCGCCATCCCTCTCTCCTTTTTAAACCATTTCTCTTCCCCCTAACTCTCTCTAAGTCCCACACACTCTATCTCTCCTCTCTCTTCTCTTTTCCCCCTCTCTCTCTCACACTGTACGCACTGTTCCAGGCCTGGGGTGGGCCTAACCCACGCCCGTGGCCCGGCCGGCACGCCATCGGTGATCGGCACCCCCGGCCAGCCGGCCGCCACCGCCGCCCCTCTTCTTCTTCTTCTCCTTTCTTTTTCTTTTTCTTCTTCTGCTATTCTCTCTCTCACTCTCTCTCGCTCTGACCCACGCCGGGACCGCTGCCGCCGGGCCCCCCTCGCCACCGGCCAGCAAGGCTGGCTGACTTGCTCGCGCTGCAGCAGCAAGAGCTGCTGCTGCTGCTCTGTAGGTGATTGGGTTCGGGTGTAAACCCGAACCCAATAACCCTATTGGGTTGGTACCCATTAACCCTAAGGGTTGGTTTGAAACTCGTTAACCCAATAACCCATCACTTATATTAACGGGTTTGGGTATTGGATCCAAACCCGACCCGTTCAGAGCCCAAACCCGATTCAAAACCAATAAAGGTAAAATTACAAAAAAAAACCCCTACTAAATTTTTTTAATTGCATTTGAATTATTTTTATTTACATATTTAACCCATTTCTATTACTTTTAGCGTTCGGGCGATATCTGGAGCATCCGGACTCCGATTTGGACGATTCTGGATCCGTTGTGATCGTGAAAAAGAGAGCTACCTTTCCATGGCTAGTTTGTAAGTGTTTTTCTTTTATAAATTATATTTATCATGTTTAATTAAATTGATTGACTTCTTTAACCAATGAGTCGTGTTTATCAGTCCATCACTGTAACAATTATTTAATACCTTGTACACTATTAGTGGGACACAAATACACCAATTCACTGTCTACCATAATGTCATATACTGATATCATCGTTACATGGATGCTCGATACACGGTTATCTCATATTCACACATTACTGTTACATATGCTCACCGCACGAGTGTACATGTATGTATTGTTTCTAGCTTGTTGTCATATGAATCACCATTCATATTACATGTATTATTGTTCCATGTTATCCCCGTATTCCTATTATATGATTGTTTCCCATTACTGATATTGTTATTCCTGTTACTGGATACATGAGATGTTGATATGCTATGTGTGGACTCTCATATCTATTGTTCTCGTTTCCCGTTATCTTGTTATATGCTATCAACAGAGCTCATGTCCTGTTATCATATTACATGTACCATGCACTGTATTTGTTCTTGCTACATTGTATACTTGAAATATCATAAAGATAACTTGGGGATGGGGGAGACTTGACGGTTGATTAGATCTTATCGGGTGGATGTACTGGATCCATATTGTTAGTCCCACTGCAGGGGACGGTAGTGCTGCCTATCGATTGTATACCTCCATGAGCTCCCGTTACTTGATTCGTGCTTCCCTCTTAGCGGAGAGCTCTGGTCTCAGCAGCCAGGGGTGTGTTTAAGGCCGTGATCCCAGGTATGCACAGGATACACCTACCCGATAAGAGCTCCTCGACCATTTGGTTTCCAATTAACATAATAAAATAGTATACACAATAGTGACGTCGGGAACGCTTGTTATTTGGTCACTCTCTCGTTTGGATAATGGTACCCGTATCCATGTCCGGATGGGTTCGACTGGAGTGCGGGCTCCAGTATGAACTGTCAGTGGTATGGGACACTGGAAGAGAATGATTAAAATACCAGGTGGTACTGATTGCAACTATTGTATAAATAACATGACTTGCCTGATACATGTATACTATTATTTAGTTATACTTGTTATTGTTCCTGATCATTTATCCGCTATCATGTTACATGTATACTTTGTTACTTTACTTGGTACATGTTACACTTTCTGTGGTGGCATACTACTCATGTACATGTATACTCTGCATTGCATATATTCTATTTTCTATATACCTTACAGACATATTACTGTATATACACAACACTGTGTTATGGTTATATTGCATATGCCCATCTGCATGTTCACTTCTATCACGTCACCACTATACAACATGATATATTGTATAAAATGAGAGACTACTGTAGACATGACCCAATAATAACCGGCTAGGTGGTGATAGTATTAAAAGATAACATTTTATGTTTCTACAGATTATTAAAGTTCTATTATATGGTATCACTATTACATAAACATGTATTATATATTATTATCTTGTTTGTATTACTATAGTACATATTACTGCCTCCTTCATTTTACCACTCACTATGTCGCTTTCTGACAACCCTGGGTTTGCGTGCCCAGTTTGGAGATCCGAGTTATCGTTTTGTCAGATAGTCCATTGGATTCACATAGGAGACTCATCATCGAGACCATTCCTAGGTATCTTTGTGATTTTATTTCTGTTATCTTATTTATCCCTGTTTTTCTTATTTGTTATGATCACTAACCTCTTTCTGCAGGTATTCTTATACTTATCTTCTGCTGAAACTCTTATAACTATGGAGGTGATTTCCTGTACTGAGGCTTAGTGTACGTACGTGAGGGTTTTTCGCCCTGCGTATGTACGTCGCCATAACATCCCCATACCTGCAGGATCGGGGCGTTACAAATAGGATAGGAGATATAGCTCAAGTGTGAAAAACCAAGAGTTTGGAAACAAAAACACAAAGAAAAGTACTTGAGAAAACAACTTGTATTTGATAGAAATGAAGAACTAAGTAAATATCCCAAATCCAAATTTTCTTTGATTTTTCCAAACCCTAAAAATACAAAACCAAATATGAAGTTTAAAGCCCAAAAACACTTTTGAAAACTTGGAATTAAACCCTGGAGAAGCTCTGCTTTTGTCTTTTAATTAGAGAAAAACACAAACAAATGGGGTATATAAAGCCCCAATCCAAAACTAGCCATTGAGCTGATCTGGCAGCTCTGGCAGCTGGCGGTCGACCGGCCCGGTCGACTGCCAATGGTCAAATTTTTTGACCGTTGGAAGCTAGCGATCGACCGCCCGGTCGACCGTCTAAATCCAGAGAGCAAATGCTCTCTGGTCGGTCGACCGCTTGGTGGACCGCCCATGCCTTACGGTCGATCGGTCGGTCGACCGCCCCCACCCGAGAGTGGGGTACTTGCAGTCGGTTGATCGCTCGGTCGACCGGCTCAAGAGGCAAGCCAGCGTGCACGTTTGGTGCACGTCGGTCGACCGGTCCGGTCGACCGACTCTGGGTTCGGTCGACCGGCCCGGTCGACCGCCAGAGCCTGGCAGGTACTGTTTTGGGACAAAAAACTTAGGTTTTTATTATCTTTAAAAATCTCATAAATCTTCTAAAAATCCAAAAAATTAGTTTTGTCATGATACATTGATATATAAACTTGTGTGAAAAATTTCAACACAAATTTCAAACTTTTTGAACCATTTTTGTGTTATATAAATTTTGCCGAAAACCAAAACCTGTATTTTTCCAAACTTAGATTTTTCAATAGGAAATCCAATTTTTTCAAAACTCATTGTAACGCCCCGATCCCAAGGATACGGAGACGTTATGGCGACGCACATACGCAGGGCGAAAACCCTCACATACGTACGCTAAGCCTCAATACAGGAAATCACCTCCATAGTTATAAGAGTTCCAGTAGGAAATAAGTACAAGAATACATGCAGAAAGAGGTTAGTGATCATAACAGATAGGAAAACAGGGAGAAATAAGATAACAAGAATAAATCACAAAGACACCTATGAATGGTCTCGATGATGAGTCTCCTATATGATCCAATGGACTATCTGACAATACGATAACTCGGATCTCCAACCTAGGCACGCAAACCCAGGGTCGTCAGAAAGTGACCTAGTGAGTGGTAAAATGAAGGAGGCAGTAATATATACTATAGTACTACAAGCATGATACTAATATATAATACATGATGTTGTTTTAGTGATACCATATAATAAGTATTGTCACGCCCCGCTTCCAAAATACGTGAAAACGGAGTCGCGACGAAGGTCGGCGACGTATATACGCGAGAAAATTACCCCACATATATACGCTAAGCCTAAAATAACCTGAACAAGCAATAAATTACAATCATAATAACTAATCACTGCAATAATACATGTAAGGGCTATAGATGAATCTCAAATGAAGTAGAGAATGAAATAGAAGGTAAGAATGATATACCGGAATCAAAGAAAATGAAAGAATACCAGAATCAAAAGGAAGAGTGTCCAGCTCCTCGCAAAGCTTACCATCTCATCGAATCCCTACACAATAGAACAAGCGTCCAATATCTGGACGTGCAAATCCAGGGTCGTCAGAATGCGACCTGGTGAGTGTGTGTGTAAAGGGAAAAGCTCGTGCATATAAACAGGGTGCATAAAATAGTAACAAGAATAACTGCAAATATAAGATAATCGAATACACGATAATATAATTAACTGAATAACAATAGTAAGAATAAGAGTACAGGTACAAGACAAGTAAAACAACTGTAACAAACAACAGAAGTCTAGGTGTATATCCTAGCAATATCACTAACCTATTACATAATCTGGTCCTAGTTACAATCATGTGTCTATCATAATGATATATATAGATATACAATTAGGTGATTACGGTTAGTCACAATACATCAACAGTTTATTATTAATTATGTCAACGAAAGCCAATTGTCACATGTAATAGACGCATCCTATACTACTCCTACCACACATGCCAATCGATGTCCTCAGTTATTGAAACTGATCTGTTGGAGACATTGTCCATGCTTTAGGTGGGTCCCGTGCATACCCGGGATCACGGTCCAGACTCCTGGCGCTGAACCAGGACCTACCGCAAGGTAGTCAGGAACATGTAAACAGGAACAGGTACATGTATAACATGTATAACAGGAACAGGAAACAGGACGGGGTGTCAGTCACCCCACGGGAACCCTGCAGTGACACCCTCTTTCGGCTGCGCAACCTAAATCCTAGGTCCACCCAAAATACGGAGGCTATCTCCTCCATCAATCTCCCTAATCCCAGTGTAAGTAGTTTGTTATCATGTTTTAGTTTATCAAGATTATTTAATGTGCATGTTATTTAATCCCTGGGATAACTCAGTGGTAGTCACGGTAACAATATCAACATGTAATCAGGATACCGGTATAACAGGAGTATAAAATCTCAAGGAACAGGATACCGGTATAACAGGAATATATAACAAGTAAACATGCGGGTGTTGTTACCGTGTATAATATTTTTCCAGCAATTAAGTAACATGGACAAGATAGTTGTCAGGTAGATACTAAGTATAATCAGTCAGGTTCCACAGGTAAATCAAGATATTTAAGGTGAGTAACAACCTACTGTCAAGAATAGAATAATCTAGGCAAATTATGGAAATAACTAATATTCTCAAAGTCGTCGTAAACTCTTACGTCTATCAAGGTCAAACATACAATCTCAACACTCGGCAACATATCAAATACCAGTGTCTAAGATCTACCAAGCCAAGTCAAATACAACCAATATCTATTCCTCAGAATCATATCCTTCTATCTATAACAAATACTATAGCTCAAGAGTAGAGTCCTCAATCCATAACAGATCTAAAAACAGTAGCCAGACTAAAGTTAGTCGACTAGGGGAAGAACAAGTCGACTAGGGTAAGGGTTAGTCGACTAACAGTTATACTAAGTCGACTATAAAAGGGGTACTAGTCGGCTAACAGGGAAGGCAAGTCGACTAACATAAGTATAGGTCAGTAACAAAGCCTACATAACTTTCAAGACAAACCACTAGTCTACTAAGGCTATGGTAAGTCGACTAGTATAGAGGTGCTAGTCGACTACAGGGAAGGCAAGTCGACTATACTACCTACAGCCAACAAAAAAGCGAGTGCACAGCTTGTCTAGGTGATAACCAAGTCGACTAGAGGGCAAGGTAAGTCGACTAATAGGGGTATTAGTTGACCTAAGAAAAAGGGCAAGTCGACTAATTTAGTCCTGCCTGCAAGCCTATTGTCTGGATTACACCTACACACATTCCCCATCTTGTAGACACTAAACATACACATAAATAACACAGAGAGGGAGGGATCAACTCACATGAAATAATATTTACATTCATATTATTCTCAACCCTTACTTGTATGTCTATTTATCTCATGTATAAGTTGAACTCACTTATGCATACTACAACAATGAAAAGCATGAGAATTGAGAACTCGCATAACCCCCTGTACATATGCATCCACATAATAACTTATACACATATAATCAAGTAATATTTAAAATCAAGTAATCCGTGAGCGCTACACATCCATCTACACCACACGCATAGACATATCTACAAATACGTAGTTAAATAAAGAGAGGGAGAGACATTCACTTCATGGGGGACATGATCGCTGTCGTGCGCACGTCTCACGTTGGAGGGAGGGATCCGTCCAAGGGGGAACTCGGCCTGGACTGCACACTGCCAAGGAGGGAACCCGGGCTGGATCTGCTGTCCTGCTGGAGTTGCTGCTGTTGATGGTTCGCTGGTCTGGGCGTTGGGGATGTCCGGGCGCTGCCGTTGCGCGCGCAGGGAGGAAGGAGGCTGCTGCTGATGCAGCAGCAGCTGCTGCAGCGCAGCTACTGCAGTGGCTATTTGGCTGCCTCCTGCTGCGTCGCTTGGCTGCAAGGCCTGTTGCTGCTGATGCGGGAGGAGATCTGGCTGTACACGGCAAGAGAGAAGGGGGTTGTTGCTGCGCTGGGAGGATGAAGAGAGGGGTGCACGGCTGTGCTGGGTACTGCCGTGCGCAGCAGGCCAAGGGGGCTGCTACGCAGATCTGCAAGGGGCGGCTGGGCGCTGGATCTGAGCGCAGATCAGAGGGGAAGGTCTGCTGCGCTGTTGCGGCCGCTGGAGTTGCTACGGCTGCCGGAGATGTGCAAGGAGGAAGGGAATTCAGGCCTTATTGCAGTTGGGAGGTCTAGATCTGGAGGAGATTCCATGGTTGAGGCATGGAACTCGGCTTGGAGGAGAAGCAGCAGAGCTCAGAGCTTGTGGGCGGCCATGCTTGAGCAAGGAGAAAGGTAAGATTTGCAGGTACGTGAGGCCATGAGAAGTTGGGTGATCTCAAGGGATGTGCTGCAAGGCCTGGGTGAGTGCGGCTGCAGATGAAAAAAAAAGTAGCGGAGAAAAGATTTGTTATTTAGTTGGGGATCTGGTTTAGGAGGTGATTAGGAGATAAAGATTGATTAGTTAAGATCTGATAGAATATAGGATTTGTGACTTAGGGGGGGTAGGATAAGAATAAATCGTGGGGTTGTTAGGATTAGGATTTGATAGAATATAAGATTAGGTTGGGATTTAGTAGATAGGATTTAGATTTGGGTAGGGATTAGATTAGTTATGATTAGGATAATATCAAGATGGTTAGGATTAGTGATTGGTAGTAAAAAGTGCATTTTTATCATTATATTTACCATCACATTTTCATATTTATTCATATAATTCTGCACATTTACTAATATTTTGTTATTTAATGTGTGCAGGCCTTGAGTGTTGAATTAAATAAAGAATTAAAGCTTAATGAAGCCCAAAAGCCCATATCCAAGCAAAAGTCCAAGCCCAGGTGCAAAAGTGCAATTACAAGAAGTCAAAAGTGCAAATACAAAGTGTAAAAATTGCAAATACTACAAAGAGGGAAAGGATAGAATTCTATTCTACCCTAAATGCTTGGTGGATGAGGATAAATAAGAGTGCAAGGATTAGATTCGTTTTTGAAGGGATTTGGATTTAGGGTAACTTGATTTCTAAGTTATCTCGAAAATCCAAAATGAAGAGCCAGGATCCAGCTTCCAGAAGCATACGCTCAGATGGACGGACCAGAGGAGGCCACGCGCGAAAGTGCGTGGCCAACCGACACCACGTGGCCGCGGAAACGCGGCCCAAGCCGCGTTTCCGCGGCATTCCAGTCATATCCGGGTACCAGTTTTCGTGGACGACTTCGATCTGGACTCTACCTCATTCTGCACCTATAAATACCCCTGCAGTGCAACCGAGAAGGGCGTCCAGAAAAGTAGAGGGCCAAATCTAGGGTTTTCTTAGGCTTGTAGTTTAGGTTTTCTTTGCTTTTTGTAATTTTTTATGTAAGTGAGGGAGAGGGCTATGTTGAGAGTGACACCAATGTATGCTCCTCTTCTCTTCCATTGTATCAAGAAATAAAGCATGCAAGTGATTTCCAAAGCACAAGTATAATGAATCTTGGTGGTGCGAACGATACTTCATGGAGATGTTCTCCTCCTCAAGGTACGTATCACTTCATTCTTGCCCAGCTTGATGATATAATGCGAACAGGGGACTGAGATCAATCCTATGGTTTATGCGTTCAACGCCTCTGAAGCAAGGTAGAACGTGTTAGGTTTTCACGTAATTCATCGACCATACGAAGGTAAGTGTTTCTTCTATTTTCTTGTTTTAGATTAAGTCACCAACACCTCTCCTTCAAATTCTTTCTTTCCCATCTCATTGTAATTATCACTTTTAATTCTTCATCTTCTTAATCTACGCCTTCTTCCTAACCTAACTTTAAATATTATTTCTATTTTCCTTTTTATAACTAAAAGAAAATAATTTTTAGAGAATCTTACTTAAACGCATCCATCGCTAGTCCCTCCCTGAGGATCACGACCCGCATAGCCACTGCTACCGCAGATTAGAATTGAGCACCTTGCATAACTTGTTCTTAAATCTAAAATTGTCTATTTTGTGTGCAGGAAAATCTCAATCAAAATTTTGGCGCCGTTGCCGGGGAGGGACCTAAAAAAAATAATTATTAACTAATTCTTTTATTCTTTCTGTTTGCAGGTTTGGAGAACAGGAAAAATAACAGCAGAAGTAGACTTATAGCAACTCTGTGCCTCTGCCCTCGAAGGCAGAGCATCAGAGCCTACTACAGTGCTGCGGATCCGCGGCAATAGCCGCGTTTCCGCGGCCTTAGTAGTTCATTACTGACAGATTTTTCTGTAGGTTGCTACAAATTGTAAGATTTGTTTTCTACTCTGTTAAAATTTGTTCTGTGATAACCCTGCATACTGCTAATTAATCAACAGTAAAATATTCATTGAAAAAGATAAAAAATTGATTAGACGTTTGCATTTTAGGCACGTGTCTTTTCAATTCCTTTATTTTACTGTTGAAGAGTGTTGGAGCAAGGTACGTTCGCATTTCATGTAGAATAGGACTCATCTCTTGGTTGATTTTGCTTTGAGTGAATCTTATTTACATATCTTGTACACTTGCACAAACTTATCTTAAGGTCATTAACCCATAACAAGATAAGGTGGGGATTTAATCACCCTTCCTTAGCCCAAAAATCAGATTCCAAGCACTCACTAACCCAAGCCTAACTAAAATTTAGTAGACGTTGGCCCTAGGGACATCTTGGACTCAATTAGGAGATTGTCCTAAGGGGGAACGGTGTTGGAAGTTGACTCCTGCCAAATCAGTGTCTAGGAAGGGGATTGAGGGCCGAAAGCCCGAAGATTGGTGGTTATTTAATTAAGGAACGTCTTTGACGGAAAACCTTCCACCACTCTTGCCCTGACCTGGCTGATTAACTTGTGGTCAAAGTCTACACCCTACCTCCCATGGACAGTCTAACCAGTTAGGAGTCGTCTAGGTCATAGGTCTACCCTAACTTAGGTTAGAATTTTTTCTTTTTTGTTTGTTTTCTTTTTTTTATTTGTTTTGTTGGTGTGATATGGCATATAATAATAATTTTTCCAATTTTAATCCATATTACACACCAAACTCTTTTTCGGATATTACCAACTCGGCATATCATAACTTTGACCAATCTAGTGTGCCGGAATGGTCTTATCCGAATGAATATAACCCATACCCCCCATCTTATGACCATAATTTTCATAACAATTTCAACTCTTCACAGAGTTCATGGGGTTTTGATTCCCCCGAGTCCAATTTTCAACCAGCTTGTCCTCCGTCTCCACCTTGTCCACAATATTCCCAAGATTCATACTCAGATCCACCCATTCAGAATAGAAAACCATATATCCGGGAAATGATGAGTATGCATGAGTCCAAGCAACAATCACCATCAATTTTAGACATGATGATGCGTGAGTCAACCGACTCACAACTTCATCACGATTACACTTCATCTTTTCAAGTCCAATCACAACATGATGCACCTATCAACTATGAAAGGATGCTTGCAGCCATGACTCAGGCTAGATTAGCCCGTGATCATGAATTAGATATGATGGTTCAATCTTTGCGTTCTCACCGTCCGGCCAATTCTGATATCGCTGACCACTCTCTTAGAGCCGACGAACTAAGTTGCTTTGGACAACAAGATTCTACTTCAGTGCCATCATTTGAACTTGCCGAAACTCCAGTTTTTGATAGTTTGGCAAGTTCTTCCTTTTCTGAAATAGAACTTGAGCATGAATATGATCATGATCTCCCACTTGATGATTCAATTTTACTTCCTGATTCAATAATGACTCTGGTGTCTCCACCTGATTTTACTTTTCCCGAGTCAACATTGGATCCTGTGCCAATTCATCATGAAATTGAATCACCCATTTTTGATGATCATATTGAACTTGACCAAATTTATAATTTTGAAAGTCCCATGAATAAATTGACAAGTTCTCATTTTTATGATATTAAGCTCAATGAGATATGTGACCTTGATTCTCAAATCTATGATCAAGTTCAAATTCCCGAATCATTATTGACTGCTGTTTTGTTACCCGACCTAGGTAATATTTTAGAGTCAGTTTTGGTTCCCACACCTATCATTCCTGAACTTGAATCACCAATATTGAGTCACATTCCATTGTGAGAAAATGATTGTGGACTTGAGTTTCAACTTCTTGATTTGGACCCACTTCCTGAACCTAGCCCGACTCCTGAACCATTACTTGATTTGAGTTTCTTTCCTGAGTCAGTATTCGTTCCCGTACTTCCCATGTCCAAGTCAATCATTCCATCTTTCCATACTCCATTTTGGGACAAGGCGGTTGACACAATTGACTCTGAAATTTATTATGAAATTTGGAAATTTGATGGGGTGGACTTGTTTAAAAATAATCATACATACATTGTAGTGGGTTATATAAGAAAAATTTTTGGTGGGTTCCTCTGTGAAATACTACATTATCTTGATTGGGTAGCAACGCTTGGCCCAATTAGACCACCACCGGAACCACCACCTTAAGGTAACTTCTGCCTTCCCTTATTATTTTTCATGCATATATGCATTCATTCATACATTGAGGACAATGCATGAGATAAGTGTGGGGGTAGGCTTTACTAACATACTAACATAGGTAGAAACTAACAAACATTTGCTAATAAAAAAATTAAAAAGTTTGTTATAAAAAGGACAATATTTTGACTTATCTTTTGAAAGAAATCTAAGTTAGTTTTAAGGATTAGGAAAATCATGATTAGGATTTCTAAAAACTTGGTCAAAATAAATAAATTGTTGAATTTTTAGGTATAGGAGGAGAAATTGAATAAGTAGTTAGTCTTAATTTTACCTTAATAAAATGTGCATACCTAATGCATATCTAGGATTCTAAGACAAAGACCTTTGTGCCTCATAAAAAATATAATAATAAAAAAAATTAATCACTAATTAAGCTGGATACATGTGCCTCAAGAAGCATAAGTATTCACGCCTAAAGGTGAGATTATAAATAAGTGTCCTTAGTTTTGTGGCCTAGTTCACTCGAATTTGAGTCCGAGGGGTGTTTCTCACCCAGTGCCCTAAAGCCGACCGGTTTGGGAGTCATTGACTTTAAGTTCGTTACATGGGTGGACTAGAAAGCCTAAGGAAAATAAGAAAAATTACTTATATATGTATTAACACATCTAATAGTCAATTAGTTAGGTATGAGGGCCTCAAGAAGCCTTCATGCTTACACGAAAGAAAATTAGATGAGTTATACATATCAAAAAAAATAAATAATAAAATAAAATAATAATAATAAAGAGGCATGAAAGTCCAAGTTAAGAAATTCCTAGTAAAAATTCATAAGGATGCATATGATTTTTGGTAACGAAAAAGACTATACAAAAAATTTAGTTTTAACGTTTACCTAAAACGGAAAATAATTCACTTTATAAAGACTAAGTTTGAAGAATGAATAAAAATGATAATCCTAAAACTTATAGACTACTTAGTCTCTTCAAACGTATTTCAAATATTTTCCTTTTTATGGATTTTGTGGGTGCAATCCGCTGAAAACCCTCATGAGACAACACTCGTCCTCTAGGGTAACCTAGGGGTTTAACGGCTTGTTGCATGTGCTAAGTGCAACCGTGATTCCTACGAAAGTGAGTTAGCTAGCTTAGATTTTTTTTTTTAATTTTTACTCGAGGACGAGCAAAAAGATAAGTGTGGGGGTGTGATTGGTAGTAAAAAGTGCATTTTTATCATTACATTTACCATCACATTTTCATATTTATTCATATATTTCTACACATTTACTAATATTTTGTTATTTAATGTGTGCAGGCCTTGAGTGTTGAATTAAATAAAGAATTAAAGCTTAATGAAGCCCAAAAGCCCATATCCAAGCCCAAGTCCAAGCCCAGGTGCAAAAGTGAAATTACAAGAAGTCAAAAGTACAAATACAAAGTGTAAAAATTGCAAATACTACAAAGAGGGAAAGGATAGAATTCTATTCTACCCTAAATGCTTGGTGGATGAGGATAAATAAGAGTGCAAGGATTAGATTCATTTTTGAAGGGATTTGGATTTAGGGTAACTTGATTTCTAAGTTATCTCGAAAATCCAAAATGAAGAGCCAGGATCCAGCTTCCAGAAGCATACGCTCAGATGGACGGACCAGAGGAGGCCACGCGTGAAAGCACGTGGCCAACCGACGCCACGTGGCCGCGGAAACGCGGCCCAAGACGCGTTTCCGCGGTATTCCAGTCATATCCGGGTACCAGTTTTCGTGGACGACTTCGATGTGGACTCTACCTCCTTCTGCACCTATAAATACCCCTGCAGTGCAACCAAGAAGGGCGTCCAGAAAAGTAGAGGGCCAAATCTAGGGTTTTCTTAGGCTTGTAGTTTAGGTTTTCTTTGCTTTTTGTAATTTTTTATGTAAGTGAGGGAGAGGGCTATGTTGAGAGTGACACTGATGTATGCTCCTCTTCTCTTCCATTGTATCAAGTATTAAAGCATGCAAGTGATTTCCAAAGCACAAGTATAACGAATCTTGGTGGTGCCAACGATACTTCATGGAGATGTTCTCCTCCTCAAGGTACGTATCACTTCATTCTTGCCCAGCTTGATGATATAATGCGAACAGGGGACTGACATCGATCCTATGGTTTATGCGTTCAACGCCTCCGAAGCAAGGTAGAACGTGTTAGGTTTTCACGTAATTCATCGACCATACGAAGGTAAGTGTTTCTTCTATTTTCTTGTTTTAGATTAAGTCAGCAACACCTCTCCTTCAAATTCTTTCTTTCCCATCTCATTGTAATTATCACTTTTAATTCTTCATCTTCTTAATCTACGCCTTCTTCCTAACCTAACTTTAAATATTATTTCTATTTTCCTTTTAATAACTAAAAGAAAATAATTTTTAGAGAATTTTACTTAAACGCTTCTATCGCTAGTCCCTCCCTGAGGATCACGACCCGCATAGCCACTGCTACCGCGGATTAGAATTGAGCATCTTGCACAACTTGTTCTTAAATCTAAAATTGTCATTTTGTGTGCAGGAAAATCTCAATCAATTAGGATTAGTTAGATAAGATTTGTTGGGATTAGATATTTGTTGAGATTATGGCTTTAGGGGATAAAGATTTGGTTAGGATTTTGGTGGATAAGATCCAGATAAGATAACAGGTCATGTGTTAATGGGTTTGCTAATAGGTTGGGGGTTGGATCCAAATGGGTAAATGGGTATTGGGTTTGGGTTATGAATTGGATTTGGGTAATGGATAGAGGATCAGATAACAGGTCAAGGGTTTGGATCATGATATGGGGATAAAAGAGGATACGGCAATGGAGTTTAGGTATGGATTAGATAACGTGTATAGGGACAAGGGATAAGGCATGAATAAAAATTAAGGGAAAGGAAATATTACAAATATCACTTCAAAATAATAATCCAATATTAACAACAACATTACTTAACCAAAATTAATAATAATAGTTATTTAAAATACATGACGGCAATTAACAATAACAATGATAATTAACAAACTGTTAATAAGGTCTAATATATATACACACATGTATGCAAAACATGTAAATAAGGATACATAATTCAGATTAAAATTAAATAAATAGAAAAACAGTATTATCAAGTTGGGGATATTACATTCTACCCACCTTAACAAAAATTTCGCCCTCGAAATTTCAATAAGGTAGGGAATGATAAAAGAATCAAAGTCAAGAGAGAAAAACAAGATTCCACGTCGCCTCGCTGGGACATCACGATTCCACTGCGCCACTCTGATCTCTGCTACCAGCTTCAACAGGGAGTGGTCAAACTCTGAAGACAATATCAGGAGAATAGAATCGGAAAGAGGATGGAAATCAAGATGGAACCCAGATTACTCTAGAAAAAGAGTTGGGAATGAGAGATATCAAAAGACTCAAGGGATGGATCCCAAAAGAGAGAACGATCGATTTCAAATGGACTCAATATCATCGTGTGAATCCTATATCTATATTGCAATGTAATTATAGCTCGTTCAAGTTATCGGTAAGAATCAAGTCCATTTTATGTCGAAACCTGGCTCTGATACCAAGAAAACCCTGTCACGCCCCGCTTCCCAAAATACGTGAAAACGGAGTCGCGACAAAGGTCGGCGACGTATATACGTGAGGAAATTACCCCACATATATACGCTAAGCCTAAAATAACCTGAACAATCAATAAATTACAATCATAATAACTAATCACTGCAATAATATATATAAGGGCTATAGATGAATCTCAAATAAAGTAGGGAATGAAATAGAAGGTAAGAATGATATACCGGAATTAAAGAAAATGCAAGATTACCAGAATCAAAAGGAAGAGTGTCCAGCTCCTCGCAAAGCGTACCATCTCATCGAACTCCTGCACAATAGAACAAGCATCCAATATCTAGACGTGCAAATCTAGGGTCGTCAGAACGCGACCTAGTGAGTGTGTGTGTAAAGGGAAAAGCTCGTGCATATAAACAGGGTGCATAAAATAGTAACAAGAATAACTGTAGATATAAGATAATCGAATACATGATAATATAATCAACTGAATAACAATAGCAAGAATAAGAGTACAGGTACAAGACAAGTAAAACAACTGTAACAAACAACAGATGTCTAGGTGTATATCCTAGCAATATCACTAACCTATTACATAATCTGGTCCTGGTTACAATCATGTGTCTATCATAATGATATATATAGATATACAATCAGGTGATTACGGTCAGTCACAATACATCAATAGTTTATTATTAATAAGCAGTAGAAATATATAAACATGTCGTCTTTTAATACCATCACTACCTAGCCGGTTTCATCGGGTCATGTCTATTATATCATAAATAATGTGGTCTAGTGGTGACGTAATAGAAATGAACATGCTAGTGGTGACGTGATAGAAGTGAACATGCAGATGGGCATATGCAATATAACCATAATAGGTGTTGTGCATAGACAGTAATGCGGTCTTCAAGGTATACAGAAAACAGAATATATGCAATAAAGAGTATACATATACATAAGTAGTATGCCACCACAGAAAGGGTAACATGTACCAGGTAAAGTAACAAAGTATACATGTAACATGATAGCGGATAAATGATCAGGTACAGTAACAAGTACAAGTAAACAATAGAATACATGTATAAGGCAAGTCATGTTATTTATCCAATAGTAGCAATCAGTACCACATTGTATTTAAATCAATCTCTTCTGGTGTCTCATACCACTGGCAGTTCATACTGGAGCCCGCACTCCAGTCGAACCTATCCGGACATGGCATATGGGTACCATTATCCAAACGAGAGAGTGATCAAATAACAGATGTTCCCGACGTTACTATTGTGTATACTATTTTATTATGTTAATTGAAAACCCATGGTCGAGGAGCTCTTATCGGGTAGGTGTATCCCGTGCATACCTAGGATCACGGCCTTAAACGGACCCCTGGCTGCTGAGACCAGGGCCCTCCGCTAAGAGGGGAGCACGAATCAAGTAACGGGAGCTCATGGAGCAATTGGTAGGCAGTACTACCATCACCTGTAGTGGGAGTAACAATATGGATCCAGTGCATCGACCCGATAAGATCTAGTCAACTGTCAAGTCTCCTCCATCCCCAAGTTATCTTTATTATATGTCATTTCAAGTACATAACGTAACAGAACAAGTACAGTGCATGTACATGTAACATGATAACATGACCTGAGCTCAGTTGATAGCATAAAACAGGATAACGGGAAACGGGAACAATAGATGTGGGATTCCACACATCGCATATCAACAGCTCATGTGTCCAGTAATGGGAATAATAATATCAATAACGGGAAACAATTATATAACAGGAATACGGGGATAACATGGAACAATAATACATGTAATATGAACGAGAATCCATATGACAAGAATAGATAAACCATACATGCATGTGTAACAGTGATATGCCGAGAATCCATGTAACGATGATAACAATATAAGGAATGACAGTATTACGTGAAGTGGTGCATCTATATATCGGTGGGATATGAATACGACATAATAGTGTGACGTGTCATAGTATGTGTAACGGTGATATATGTACATGAGATAACAGTGTCCTGTGTGACAGGAGATGTAAGTCACGGTGTGCCGAGGGTATGCACACTAATGTTTAGTCTAACAAGTCTCTATGTAACAGATGACGCGAATATATAATGCACGTTATGTAATTTATCGTGTCCGGTGTAAGATGGCTATATCATCTACTAGGGTGTCAACTACTTCTAATGATACTAACGATGACTATCTGATGAATACGATAGGTACCACCAAAGGAAGAAACAAGATGCTCTATTGTAATTATCACTTTAGTGGATGGTTTTACGTATGCACATTATTAACGTCAGTAAACTCGTTAACTAACCAAGTATCCAGAATATCTATACATGGGATAATCAATCAGGTAATATCTATCTATCATGATGTTTTACTTATAGGGATTTCTCAACCATGACATTTTAAGGATTTACCGATAATCAAGTTTTATTTATAATGCTTTACCGATAATCCAGTTTTATAAATGAAGCAATCAATCCAATTCACTAAACATGGTAAAAATATAATTTATAAAAGAAAAACACTCACAAACTAGCCATTAGAAGGTAGCTCTCCTTCCTATGATCGCAACGGATCTAGAATCATCCAAATCCGAGTCTGGATGCTCCAGATATCGCCCGAATACTAAAAGTAATAAAAATGGGTTAAATATGTAATAATAATATTTCAAATGTAAATACTGAAATTCAGCGGGGGGTTTTCTGCAAGTTTACCTTTATTGGGTTTTGAAGCGGGTATGGGTGGCAAACGGGTCGGGTTTGGATCCACTACCCAAACCCATCACTTAACCTAAATGGGTAATGGGTAAGGGTTATCGGGTTTCAATTTAACCTAATAGGGGTTAATGGGTTCGGGTGTAAACCCGAACCCACTCACCCAACAGAAGAAGTAGCAGCAGCAGCAGCTCTTGCTGCTGCTGTGCGAGCAAGCCGGCCAGCCCTGCTGGCCGGCGGCAAGGGGATGCCGGCCGGCGGCGGTCCCGGCCACCGGCGGCGTGACGGTTCAGGCCGCAAGAGAGAGAGAGGGGGAGAGAGAGAGGATGAGAGAGGGAAAAAACAGTAGCAGAAGAAAAATAAAAGAAAGGAGAAGAAGAAGAAGAAAAGAAGAAAGAAAAGAAAAGGAAAAGAAGAAGAGCCGGTGGCGGCAGTGGCGCCGGCCGGGGGCACTGCGGTGGCGCACCGGCCACCAGCCGCGTGGCTGCAGGTGAGGGTCAGGGCCACTGGAACAGTGAGAGAGAGAGAGAGAGAGAGAGAAAAGAGAGGAAATAGAGAGAGAGAGAGAGAGAGGTGTGAGATAGAGAGAGGGATTTGAGAGAGTGTTTTAGAGAGAGAAATATGAGAGAGAGAGAGAGAAGGGGGTTTATTTAAAGGCGAGAGAAAAGAGGCTATTGGGTTTAGGCTGTGGAGAAGAAGTGTGTGGAAGAAGAAGGAAGAGGAAAAAGAAAAGAAATAAAAAATGAATTTTTTATATTATCTAATAGGGTCAAAAATTGACCTGCTCCGAACGGTGCCCAAAAATTACAAAAATAGAGAATATTATCCTGAGATATAATGTGAAAAAGGTTTGTAAAAATTCAGTCTGGTTTGTAAATTTAAAATCCTGAAAGATTTCGCCGGTCCTAGGCGATACCAGTTTGGCCGGATTTTCGATAAATTTAGAAAAATCCCCAAAAATACCCTAACGTAGATCATGTGATTCTAAGACACAAAGTAAAAGCGAATTCTCAAAATATAACTCCGTTTATGAATTAAAAATCGTAGAGCCGATTCTCGGTATCAGTAGACACCGACTACGGAGATTTTCCAAAATAATTCAGAAAAATTTCAATAAATTCTGAAAATCTAAAATATTGGAAAATGATATTTGAAACTGAAATCGGCCCAATCTAACTACCAGAAAGGTCAAATTAGCATTATACGCCGTATCGCGTACTGATATTGTGATACGTACACCAGGATCAGGGGGTTACACTCATTCAAATAAAAAAACATGATACTTAAACACTTTTAGGCATGTTACATATGGACATAAGTCCAATATGCATGAAACATATATATTTCATTGTTTTTGACTTTAAATCCAAAAATTTTTTGTTAAAAATACCACAACACCAAAACTCATGAATAGTGATTGTTATACATATTTGCATATTTTACCGCTTCCATACCATGCATATTGTCAATAAAAATATGATTTTTTGATCATCTTCTCTCTATTTTTGCAGGTTCACATCTTAAAAGAGAAAAGGCCCAAATAAATCTCTTTAATTAGCAATAATTAAAGAGATTAATTCAAAGCCCAAAAGAGCCCAAGTTTGAATCCAGAATCAGGAGAGATCCTCGCGCCAACTCAGACTTCTAGAAGATACACGTGGATAACAACCTGTAACAGACTTGTAACAGAAAGATTGGCCTGAACGGCCTTGATTTTGCCGCCAGATCTGGGATTTTGCCGCCAGAGCGCGGCAGTTACAGGGTGGTTGGAGCCCGAATTTTTTCTCCAACGGTCTGGGCTCTAGATGCTTCTCTCTGAGGCCTATAAATACAGGACCAGGGCTGCACGAGCGCGAGAAGGAAGAGAGAAGAGAAATTAGGGAAAGTTTTGTATTTTGTTTTAGCTTTCTCTAGGTTTTAGTCTCCATTTTCTTCCTCCTAGAGATTTTGTCAAAGAGAGAAAGAGAGTGTTGTTGAAAGCTTGTACCAAGGAGGTGACATCACTTGAAAGCAAGGATTTATCAAAGCTTCATTCTTCTCTTTACAAGCTCTAGTATGTTGCTTTACTTTGCTTTACTTTCTTGTTTTCATTCTAGTGCATTTCCATTGCTTTACTTCTCTTTGCTTTACATCATGAATTGTAGCTTTGTTACTTGTGTAATGGAGAGCTAAATTTCTATTGCATGGCTAGCTAACAAACTTACATAGCTAACTTCTATCTCTTTGGATGATTGCTTATCTTTATACTTGCATTGTGAAAGTTTCTTTTACTTACCAAGGAAGTAGAGTTGCTTTCCCTTGGTCAATGCTTGTACAAACTCCATATGACTCATGTGTGCCTCATTTAGAGCCTTGTCTAGAACAAGAGCCTTGATGGAACATGGAGATGGATCACCAAACATGTGCTACTTGTATAGTAAGAACAACTTCTTTACTTCAAGCTAATTTGTTGTTATGTCTTGAATGGTTAAATGAATGTTGATTCTTCTAACTTAGCATCCCTTGAGTACCAATCCTAGAGTTCATCATTGAACATCTATCTAGAGAGCCAATGAATCAATATGAGGCTTCAAGCTAAGAACTAAAGGAACACTCATCTTCAAAAGGGTAAAGTACTTGAACAAACAAGCAAAGTAATCTCTATTGCCAATGAATCAACATGAGGCAATCAAGCATCACCATTGAGTATAGTAAGTTAGCAAAGTAAAGTTAGCTAGCCATGTACTTTCTCATCTAAAGTCTTCCAAACATTTTCTTTACTAGCTTCTTTTCTCTTAGCAATACACTTTACTAAAGTTCTTTTGATTTCTTTTCCATCATACACAAATCAACCACTTCTTCTATTTTCTTTTCCATGCTTCTTGCATTCGTGTAAATAACAAAGAAGAATCTTCGTTTTCTTGCTTCACTACCAACCGTAACGCTTCCATCGCAAGCTCTCCCGGAGAATCGACCCGGTATAGCCATTGTTATAACGGAGATTGGAAAGGATATATTAACCATTTGAAATACATTTGTGGAATGATCAAGCACTAAGGTTGTTTCTAAACCTAATATCTTTTACATAATATCTGTGCAATTTACCACACTATTCTTTCCTAATCAATTTTTGGCGCCGTTGCCGGGGAGAGCAACGGTTTTTGGTTAAAAGTGAAGAACTAAACGAATTCTCTTCTCTGTTACAGGTTACAGGTGAAGAAAACAGCAAAATTTGCATTGCAGAATACATATAAGTGGCTCTGGGCCTCTGCTCTCGAAAGCAGAGACCAGAAGCCCTCTGACTTGCCGCGTTCCCACGGCAAAAGCCGCGGTTCTGCGGCAAGGAGGAGTTGACTACTGACCACTTTTCTGCAGGGTTGCTTGCTCTGCAAAATACTGCTGCTGCAATACTTAAAATCTTGTATGCTTCACCTTATATCTGCTAATAATCAACAGTAAAAAAATTGTTGCAAAGTTAAAAAAAAATTGTTTAGACATTTGCATTCTAGGCACGTGTCTTTCAATTCCTTTACTTTTACTGTTGAAGAGTGCTGGAGGCAAGGTACGTACGCATCGCATATTGACTAGGATTCACTCTTTGTTTGATTTAATTCCGCTTTGAGTGAACCTTGTTTGTTTATATCGTACACTTGCACAAATCAATTTTAAGGGCATAACCCATAAATAAGATAAGGTGGGGATTTCATCACCCTTTCCTTAGCCCAAAACCACAATCCTAGCACTCACAATCCTAAGCTTCTAAATAAAAACTGCTAGACGTTGGCCCTAGGGACATCCAGACTCACTTAGGAGATTATCCTAAGGGGGAAAAGTGTTGGAAATTGACTTTTATAAAATCGGTGTCTAGGAAAGGGATTGAGGGCCGAAAGCCCGAAGGTTGCTGGTTACTTAATTAAGGAACGTCTCTGACGGAAAACCTCCCACCAACCTTGCCCTTCCCTGGCTGATTTGCTTATAGTCAAAGTCTACACTAAACCTCCTGTGGACGATCTAATCAGTTAGGAGTCGTCTAGGTCCAGGAATCCTAGAAGCTTGGATTGATTTTTCTTTTATTGTTTGTTATTTTCATTTTTTCTTTTTCGCTGGTGTGATCGGTGCACGTTGTTTGTGATTGTATATGCGAGAGTGGTTTCGTGATCAAAATTCTGCAAGACTTGTTAGACTTTCTACACTTGCACTTACACAACCACTTGACATTATGGAAAACAACGTCTCACTTCAAGATCGATTTTATCCGATTCGCACCTCCCTTCCATCTTGCATTCTTCTCCCCGAATCTAATGGAAATCACTTCGAGCTGAAACCGCAATTCATTAATACACTTCCCTGATTTCATGGTCTTGAGTCTGAGGACGCATACCTCTTTATTCGTGAGTTTGAAGAGGTATGCCAAATGATGAGAATTTCCCAACTGACCGAGGATGCTATTAGGTTACGGTTCATACCGTTTGCACTTAAGGATTTAGCTAAGAAATGGCTTTACAATCTTCCCATCAGCTCCATATCTTCTTGGGATGATTTTGTTAAAGTCTTTCTTAAGAAATTCTATCCTATCCACAAAACAGCCCTCATGAGAAAGAATATAATGCAATTCAAGCAGGAACCTAATGAGCCTTTCTGGAAGTATCTTGAGCGTTTCAAAGACCTTCTAGCCCTATGTCCTCATCACGGCATAGAGAAATGGCGTCTGTGCCAGATTATCTATGACGGTTTAGATTACCAAACGAAAACCCTCCTTGAATCCATGTGCCAAGGGGAATTTTTGAAGAAAGATGAGCATCAGGGGTGGGATCTCTTTGAAACCCTAGCTGAGAAAACCATTCAGTGGGAGTCATGTCCTGATAAATCCACTCCCACCACTTTCAGAACTGGTACACACTCCATAGAATCCTCTATAGCTGCAGAAGCCAAGATCACACAATTGATGCAGAGGATAGAACTGCTTGAGTCTAGGGGAAATTCTGTTGTAAATCAGGTCAACCCATTACCTGTCATCAAATCGGGTTGCACCTACTGTCATGACCTTAATCATGTCTTTGAGGAGTGTCCTTTGTATCAGCCCTAATCTTATCAGGAGAACATGAATGCAGCTTTTACCAGACCTCCATACTCCAACACATACAATTTGGGATGGCAGAACCATCCAAATTTTTTGTGGAGTCAGTCTGGTCCTGAGCATCATAGACCACCACTTCCATATCCATATAATGCTCAGTCTCACCCATCCAGTTTCAATAGTAATGTACCAAATTTTCGTCCATCTCAAAGTCCACCACATTCACAACCATATCAGAAACCACCACACTACCAATCACAATTCCAGTCTCCATATGATCAACACCCACCCCAGAATAATTCAGAAATATCAGAGTTGAGGAAAATGTTAGAAACCTTTACAAAGAACTATCATCAGGATATGAATAAAGTTCAGGTCCAAATTGGGCAATTGGCTAATTCAGTAAATGAGAGACAAAAAGGACTGTTACCAAGCCAGCCAGTGCCAAATCCCAAACATCACTTCACTTTGAATGAAGTGGAAGATTCAGGACCCAGTCAATGTCATGCTATTCATACCCTGAGATCTGGTAAACAAGTTGATAATAAGGTTTCTAGTCAATCATCTCATCCAGCACCAAAGCCAACACCTCCTGTCCCAATGCAACCAACTTCTGACAAACCATCTTCTTGAAATCACCTAGAGGGGGGGTGAATAGGTGATGGCTATATGATAATGGCAATTATGCGGAATTTAAAATTTAACTCTAACAATTATCACAATACAAATACTTGCAAGAATTAAACAAGGTAAAGGTGCAAGTAATTAAAGAGATAAAGTTAGAAGAATTTGAGCAAACGCAAACACGCCGATATGTTTCCGAGGTTCGAGCCACGCTCTACGTCCCCGCCTTCACACTTGAAGGATTTCCACTATTGAGGATCCCACCGGATCAACAATACAAGGACAACACTTGTCCGTCTCCCGTGATGACACTTCACCACCTTGAGCACACTAGCTCGCCTTGAGGCCGATGCCTCTACAACTTCACTCAATTACAATGGAAGTGATCACACTTGACCACTTTACAAAAGAGCTCACTAAGCACAATCCTAGAACCAAATAGGAGAGTTAGAGTATGGGATTGTGTAGTGCAAAGCTAGAGAGAAGTAGAGGAATAGGCTCCAAGAAAGGTGATGGAAATTTAGGCTTTGGAGAGAAAAATCTTTTCTTTTGAAAACTTTGGAAATCTTTGAAACTTTTGTAAAATTCCACTTGATAGCTCTAAAATCATTAGTCATTTCATATGAAGTGACCACCTATTTATAGGGGTCAAAAACTGCTCAAGAGATTCGTTGGAGACAAATCCCTAAAGTCAAAAAGTCAGAAAAAATAGCTGTTGAGTCTGTCAGAACTTTTGACAGACTACCGGTCGACCGGGTCGGTCGACCGCCAACGGTCGAAAATCCGACCGTTGGGGCTCACCGGTCGACCGGGTCGGTCGACTGGCAATTTCCAGAGAGCAGCAGGTTGGGGCCGGTCGAGTATCGGTCGACTCCCGGTCGACTGATACGCACATGCACATTTGTGCATGTCGGTCGAGTGCCGGTCGACTGCCGGTCGACCGGTCACTGTGAATTTCTGAAAAATCAGAATTCACAGACCTGGACAATTTTGGATTTTGGTTTTGGGTCTTGGATAAAATGTTTTGGTCTTGAAAAATCATAGAGTATGAGCATGTGTCATACTACTATCAAGGTAAAATACTTGGTAAAAATTCTTTTGATAAAAACTTGATTTTCAATGAAATGTTTTTCCCAAAAACTAGTCTCTCTAAAATCGTATTTCCAAAATAGATATGTTCAACTAAAACTGAGTTTGGAAATAGAAATAGAAAGTATTTTGAAGCCAAAAATCACTCTAGAAAATGTGTGTGTGTGATATCCCATATCTCTACTTCTACTATTTAGTTTTGACAAAAATTCTAAAACAAAATAGACAAAATACAAATCTTGGATTCTTTAGCAAGTCTTGATCTTCTTCTTGAACTTTTCTTCAACGCAAATTCCGAAGCTTCCTATGTGCTTTAGCTTGGGAATGCAAATGTTGGGCGAACTCCAAATTTGTGAGTCTTTTAGAGGAGTCGTCAAAATCTGTTTCTTTGAACCTGAAATACTTTTAAAACAAGATTATTAAATACATAACTAAATACGTTTTGCTATCATCAAAATAACCGGGATAATGGCCTTTGGGCCAACAATCTCCCCCTTTTTGATGATGGCAAAACATATGTAGTTATCACAAAATATTTTGGGTAGAGTCTTCAAATGAAACTCCCCCTCAACATATGCATATATAAAAATCATACTCAGGCATATTATCACAATTGATAAATCATAAACATCATATATCCATGCCCATAGAAAATATCAACTACACATGTCATATCATAGATAAAAGGAAATGAGTCTCAACATGACATAAATACATAACACAAACAATACATGTCCACAACAAAAAAAATAAAAGGTGTCCAACACAACAAAATAAGTCAAGTACATAACAAAAATAATAAAGAGTCATAACAAAATATCTAAAGAGTCATAACAAAATATCTCTCTCTCCAAATATCTCTCCCCCTTTTTGACATCATCAATAAAGGGGAGGTCACTCATCAGCAGCATCACTCAGTGGCCTCGTCATCCTCCTCCTCGTCATCATCAGAGCCCTCGGCCATCGTCTGGTCATCACCATCATCTGAGGAAGAAGAGGAATCTACCTCCTCTGTATCCACGGCATCAACTCTGGGGCGCGGTGGTGGAATAGAGACGCGAGCTCTGGGAGGGAAAGGAGGACCAGCGGCAGGGAGACGACGAGCACCCGGAGTCCCATCAGGAACGACTATGTCCATTTTTGTGAACAAAGACTGGAACTGAACATCCACAAATCTCATGGATTCAGCCATATAGGACAAGTCGTTACGGACCTCCGCCCGAAAAACAGCATCCATAGCAGCACGATCAGCCAAATCTGCACGAATTGCAGAGACTTGCTCTCCGACCCAGGCCTGATGAGCCTCGATCATTGAGCGGACCTCAGAAGCAGAAGCACCCTGAAACTCAGGAGCAGGAAAAACAGGAGGTGGAGCTGGAGCTGGATCAGCTGCAGGAACAGGTGGTGGTTGCACAGCTGCGTGTCGACGCAACTGAGCTTCCATCATCTTCAAGGCAGCAGTATTGATATCAGATGAGGGTTTTGAAGGGGCTTGACCAGAGAGATCAAAATCTAAAGCCCTGAGAAGATGGGTAATGAGCATGCCGTAAGGCAGACTCCTACCAGCAGTGCGAATCTGATCACCACTCATGTGAGAAGCGATCACTCGAGGGAAATTTATCTTAATGCCTTTAAGGAGGCAATAGATAATCAAGGGAACAGGGCCTCGAGCATGGCTGAATTCACCGGATTTAGGCACGATATTATGAAAGATAATCTTAGCAAGGACCTGAGATTGGAGGGAATACTGACTCACAATCTCATTCCTCACTAGATCGGGATTGTCATCCCGGTGAATGAGAGTGGATGCGGTGAGCGAAGACTCACCCTCCGGATATTCAGGAAAATCATGTAGGTCATAAGAGTAAACATCTATTCCATCAGTGGAAAGATGAAGAATCCTAGCAAACTGACCTAGGAAAATGTTTATGTCCCGACCCATCACACGGGAGATGATCCGGTTCCCACTAAATTCAAAATTGGCATAGAAATAGGGAACCAAAGAAGTGTAAACCTTCTCCCTGATGGAGAGAAAATCCACAAGATTGTTGGTACGGAGTATGTGGGGGATATCGAGGTGTTCAAAATCATGGATAGCCACAAACCTACCCGAAATAGTGTTCCTAGGGGCTAGATGTGTGTAACGATCAGAGGCAAGATCGTTACGGAACACAGGATCAGTCCTAGGGGCTTGAGATGAGGATTGGGCAACGCCCTTTCCCTTCTCAGAACGATGTCTTTTAGGAGCCATGACAAAAATCAAATTTTTAGGGTTTTTGCAGGTAAAGGCACGATCTAGATGATTAATCAACCTAATATGAAGACAAAAGAAGTGATATATCTAAGCTAGAAAGGAAGAACAAGTGAAAAATTCGAAATTTTTACCTTGAGAAAAAATTCTGAAACCCTAGCTTGAAAATCCAGAAATTCTGAAAATCTGATGGACGGATCGGCTTGAGATTCTAGATCTGAAGTAGAAATGAGGAGTATGAAATGGGTTTTGAAGGAATTTGTGATCAGGTGAACGGATTTGAAGTTAGAAATTTTGGAGAAGAGATGCTCCTGCGGCTCGCTGAGAGAGAAAAGAAAGAATGAGCGAAACAGTGAAGGAAAAGGTCCAAATATACGCCAGAATACGACTATCGGTCGACTGGGATTAAGGGACCGGTCGACCGAAAAGATACAGAGAGTCACGCATCTTGATCGGTCGACTGGTCCTATAACAACAGTCGACCGGTAGCACAAAAAATAAAAAAATTTTTTCTTCTCAGACAGAGCCGGTCGACTGGGTTTAGGGGCCGGTCGACCGGTAAGTCTGAAAATTCTGCTACCAGATTCTGACCAAAAAAAATTTAAATAGAAATTATAACAAATAAAAATATGTTATATTATAATATTCAGGGATACAACAATTATTTTTAAATCTTTATTTAGTGATCATATCAACAAAACTTCACACAAAATGTTTTAATTTTATTTTACAAATTTAAACAAAGATTTAAAGATGTTGAAGCCGAATACCCAGTGACGGGTTCTGAACTTCATCCTCTTGATTCCTCTTGAATGAGTTGAGGTGCGCAATTGCCATCTTTAAGGTATTTGTTTAAATATGAAAATTTTCAAAAAGTTTTATTTTATTTATGAAAATAGGTCTATATGTATACAAGTATAAAATTACAACATCTAAACTATACATGTAGATACACTATCTAACAAAATGGACATGTGGACAAGTATGACATAAGGCATAACAATACAAGATATGAAAATTATCACAAGGCATGTACACAACATGATAGAAAAGTAGTTCTATATAAGCATGTATCAATGACGAACAAAAGCAAACTAACAATTCTATACACATGAATACATTACCAAAAATCAACAACTATTTTAAAATGGAGATGTTACCAATTTAAGGGCAATCTCCAAAAATAGGTGCCTCCACGATAGCGATGCAAGCTAGATTTGAACTTGTGAGCTTAGTTGCATCTACCACCCGGGCACCGTCTCCCCCTAAGTCTTGAAGGAAGTAGATCCACCTGTGTCACCTACATTTGGAGGATCTTTTGGTACCCAAATCTTTGAGGGTCCTTTAGGGTTAGTACCGGGGCGAACCCAAACATATTTATTCTTAACATTATTTTTAGCATAACAAATTTTTCTAAATGGCCTTTGCGGCCACAATGAGTGCAAACATAAATTCTACCACTACTATATATGTATGCATGCTTATGTGTGTGCGCATGTTTTCGTGCATGTGTATGTGCATGTTGTGCATGTTTCCCTTGGGGTGTTCCCTTAGGAAATTTAGAAGCTATCTTTTTCAAATCAAATGCACAATTTTTAAGTGTGGAGTCCAAAGCATCAACACGCTTTTGGATCTCAACAAAATCATTTTTATCAATTGAAACTATGGGGTTTTACCCTTATTTGCAAGTTTATATTTATCAAAATCATTTTTCAATTTTCCAAAAGAGCTAGATAAAACATCCTTTTCTTTAACAACTATTTCAACTTTATATTTTAAAGCTTCATTTTCTTTTTTTAATTTCTTATTTTGAGATTGGGAAATCTCATACCTATTTTGCAATTCTTCAAAAAATTGTGCAAGTTCATCCATAGTTAACTCATCCTCATCTAAAGAGTTTTCTAGAGTTACCTTTGGTGCATCCTCCCCATGTGCCATGAAACACATGTGCGCGGCGTCGACTTCCTCTTCGGATTCCGACTCCGTGTCATCCCAAGTAGCCACCATTGCTTTCTTCTTTCTTTGCCCGTTCTTGGATGTGGTCGCTTGTAGAGCGGGGCAATCGGCAATGAGGTGACCGATCTTCTTGCAATGGAAGCAAGGACCGGGCTCCTCTCTTTTTCTTTCAAATCTCCCTTGAGGTTTCCCTCGCCGGAAATTGCTTTGTCTTCCCTTTTTGTAAAACATCTTGCCCACCTTCCGGATGAGCATGGCGAAGTCTTCATCGCACTCGTCCGATGAATCATCCTCGTCTTGAATTGTTGGAGCGGCTTTGAAGGCTATTGATTTCTTCTTGGGTGCCTCCCTTTCTTCTCGTACCTTCATCTCCATCTCATGTGTTTTGAGATTTCCGATGAAGCCGGAGAAGTCCATCTCCTCCTTGTCATTTAGCTCCTTGAGGGTTG
Organism: Agave tequilana; assembly: GCA_038442645.1. Taxonomy (NCBI): domain Eukaryota; kingdom Viridiplantae; phylum Streptophyta; class Magnoliopsida; order Asparagales; family Asparagaceae; genus Agave; species Agave tequilana. Next base: position 205,658 of record JAVJIF010000661.1, read on the forward strand.
TCGCCTTGACTTCCCAAGCTTTGGGAAGAGCTCTAATCACCTTCCTTATCTTTTGATCGTTGTCAATCTTGTCGCCTAAGGAAGAAAGAGCATTAGTTATTTTTGTAAAGCGAGTGAGCATGTCATCAATGCTCTCATTATCAATCATGTAAAAATTCTCATATTGAGAACGTAACAAGTCAACTTTTGCTCTCTTGACTTGTGACGTTCCCTCATGAGTCACAATAAGCATGTTCCAAACTTCATATGCCGATTTACAATTAATGATGCGTGCAAGGTCATCTTCATTAAGTGCTTGTGTTAATGCATATTGTGCCCTAGCATTTGCTTCATAGTCTTTGGAAGTATCCTCGGACCATGTGCTCTCATCACTAGTTGGTTCAATGAAGTCTTTGGTAATGGCCCTAGCTACCTTAACACCTAAGGATTTCAAAAACAAGTTCATCTTGACTTTCCAAATAGGAAAGTTCAAGCCATCAAATTTGGGAGGGGATTTAATGCTAGAAAAGTCCATGGATGCCATGAATGCACAAGCAAGTAAAATGCAACAAACAACAACAAGCAAATATATAGCCAAATATAAGGATCTCCCTAAGGTTGTTAGACCTAAGTTGTAGGGTTAGGCTCTGATACCAATTGAAATCACCTAGAGGGGGGGTGAATAGGTGATGGCTATATGATAATGGCAATTATGCGGAATTTAAAATTTAACTCTAACAATTATCACAATACAAATACTTGCAAGAATTAAACAAGGTAAAGGTGCAAGTAATTAAAGAGATAAAGTTAGAAGAATTTGAGCAAACGCAAACACGCCGATATGTTTCCGAGGTTCGAGCCACGCTCTACGTCCCCGCCTTCACACTTGAAGGATTTCCACTATTGAGGATCCCACCGGATCAACAATACAAGGACAACACTTGTCCGTCTCCCGTGATGACACTTCACCACCTTGAGCACACTAGCTCGCCTTGAGGCCGATGCCTCTACAACTTCACTCAATTACAATGGAAGTGATCACACTTGACCACTTTACAAAAGAGCTCACTAAGCACAATCCTAGAACCAAATAGGAGAGTTAGAGTATGGGATTGTGTAGTGCAAAGCTAGAGAGAAGTAGAGGAATAGGCTCCAAGAAAGGTGATGGAAATTTAGGCTTTGGAGAGAAAAATCTTTTCTTTTGAAAACTTTGGAAATCTTTGAAACTTTTGTAAAATTCCACTTGATAGCTCTAAAATCATTAGTCATTTCATATGAAGTGACCACCTATTTATAGGGGTCAAAAACTGCTCAAGAGATTCGTTGGAGACAAATCCCTAAAGTCAAAAAGTCAGAAAAAATAGCTGTTGAGTCTGTCAGAACTTTTGACAGACTACCGGTCGACCGGGTCGGTCGACCGCCAACGGTCGAAAATCCGACCGTTGGGGCTCACCGGTCGACCGGGTCGGTCGACTGGCAATTTCCAGAGAGCAGAAGGTTGGGGCCGGTCGAGTATCGGTCGACTCCCGGTCGACTGATACGCACATGCACATTTGTGCATGTCGGTCGAGTGCCGGTCGACTGCCGGTCGACCGGTCACTGTGAATTTCTGAAAAATCAGAATTCACAGACCTGGACAATTTTGGATTTTGGTTTTGGGTCTTGGATAAAATGTTTTGGTCTTGAAAAATCATAGAGTATGAGCATGTGTCATACTACTATCAAGGTAAAATACTTGGTAAAAATTCTTTTGATAAAAACTTGATTTTCAATGAAATGTTTTTCCCAAAAACTAGTCTCTCTAAAATCGTATTTCCAAAATAGATATGTTCAACTAAAACTGAGTTTGGAAATAGAAATAGAAAGTATTTTGAAGCCAAAAATCACTCTAGAAAATGTGTGTGTGTGATATCCCATATCTCTACTTCTACTATTTAGTTTTGACAAAAATTCTAAAACAAAATAGACAAAATACAAATCTTGGATTCTTTAGCAAGTCTTGATCTTCTTCTTGAACTTTTCTTCAACGCAAATTCCGAAGCTTCCTATGTGCTTTAGCTTGGGAATGCAAATGTTGGGCGAACTCCAAATTTGTGAGTCTTTTAGAGGAGTCGTCAAAATCTGTTTCTTTGAACCTGAAATACTTTTAAAACAAGATTATTAAATACATAACTAAATACGTTTTGCTATCATCAAAATAACCGGGATAATGGCCTTTGGGCCAACACTTCTAGTACAGAGCCATCCACTTCAAAAGCCAAGGGTAAAGAAAAGGTAGATGAGCAACCCTATAAGCCTGTTGTACCATTTCCAAATAGGCTTAAGAATCCCAATACAAATGCTCACATGGAGAAGATAAAAGAAATGTTCAATAAGGTCCAAATCAATGTCCCTCTTCTTGATGCCATACAACAAGTGCCATCATATGCTAAATTCTTAAAGGAAATGTGCACCAAGAAGAGGAAAACACAAGTCCCTAAAAAAGTCTTCCTAGCATCATCCATCAACGAGCTGCTCAATGGTCCAATTCCTGTTAAATATAAAGACCCAGGGAGCCCCACCATTTCATGCATCATAGGACAGACTACCATTAATAGGGCACTTCTTGATTTTGGGGCCAGCATCAATCTCCTGCCTTTCTCTGTGTACCAACAATTAGGGATAGGTGATCTCTGTCCTACCCAAATGACTATCCAATTGGCTGATCGCTCTGTCACTAGACCCCAAGGGGAAATTCACGATGTGCTTGTCAAAGTTGGGGAATTCATTTATCCTGTTGACTTTGTAGTCCTTGAAACAAAACCTGTGTCAAATTCCAATCAAAGGGCTCTAATTCCTGTCATTTTGGGACGACCATTCCTGGCTACTGCAAATGCCATCATTAACTGCCGGAATGGATCAATGAGGTTAACCTTTGGTAACATGACTCATGAACACAATGTCTTCCACACACAATCTCGTAAAACAAAAAATCAAACATTTGAGGTTAGCTTCATTAGTAACAATTGTGAGGAAAAAGGTGAAGATCCAAAAGATGAGTCACAATCTGGTGATTCTCTTATCCGAGTACCCTTTCAAAAGGGGAAAGTTGATTTGGATATTTTAACTTTCACAGAGCCAACTCTGACTGTATCTGAACCTCCAATTGATATATCCTTTGAAGACTTGTTTGCCGATGAGATCATGTGTCTAGATGAGTCCACTCGGGGTAGGTTAGCTGATTGTACACTTTTGAAAGAGGATGTTGACATGAGTTTCGAAGATTTATTTAGAGATGAGCTTGAATTTCTGAATAATGGACAAAAAGATGTGCTAAATAAAAAAGGTGGTGAGGAGGAATTCTTGAGTGAACAAAATGGTGAGATATGGATGGACAACAATAAATTGAAACTGGAAATGCCGAGGGTTAAGAATATAATGCGACACGTTTCCCAATTAGACCCGCGAAAGAGAACACACTGGAATGACGGGAAACGGGCCAGAGGGAAACGACCAAAAGATAGCCCAGGCAGTGAACCCACTTTGTAAATAATTTTTTTTTCTCTATTTATAATTTTGTAAATAAATAATAATAATTAAAATAAAAAAAATAAATAATAATAAAAAAAAATGAGGAATTTCTAACAAGAGTTCCACCAAATTTGAAGTTCCTAGGTTTCTTCAAAACTCCTTTCAAAAAATTCAAAGTCCTAGGTCATTACAACTTCCCAAGAGTCAAACTCTCTTTTCAAAACTACAAATTCCCAAGTTGGTAAAACTCCTTTTGACCTAGGGATAGAAGTGGAAATCTCTTGGTTTTTCCCTCCTATAAATAGGTACTCTGCCCGACCCTTCTCCCTCACAAGAAAAACTTATCTCAGATCTACAATTCTCTCTCACAGCGCCGCCTCTGCAATTTTTCCCTTCCTCTGAATCTTCTCTACTGCCGCAAAACCGCGTACCCAGCCGAGAATCTGCGGCAAACCTAAAGCCTCCTGCGCACAGAAAAATTCTGCACCAGTCGATCTGAAGCCCTGGTGGCCGATTTGGTGCTACATCTTCATTCAGACCTTCCTGTACCCACTGCAGAGAGCGAACTTTTTCCCCCCACGAATTCCGGGGGCGGTTCGAATTCAGATCTCTTCTTTTTATTGCTTTGTTTTCAATTCATATTATGGCACCATCTATTTTCATTGAGAAAGACTTTGGAAAAATATTGAGTGATGCAAATGGATATGGGTATGTGTTTCTAGAGAGAATTAGGGCTTGGAATTGGTATACGTTAGTGTATGACAACTCTGAGACCGATGCATTTTATTGTCCCGAATTGGTGACAATGTTTTACACTCACATTGACCAAGCATCGATTGATCCACAAACGTACCAGTTCACTGTACACATGCCCATAGGAGACTTACTTGTCACGCTTCCTCTTCTTGAGGAAGTCACTACTGTCCCAACCATCACACAACACAGCGAGCCTCTCCCATTGATTGAGTATATGACTGTTATGGGGGCTCGTTGTACTGAGCAGGATCGTGGGCTGAAGGCTAGCACCACGTTTAGAAATATTCACTGCGTTGGACGTTGGATCCAACGCAACATTTTAGGGCTAGACCACACCTCCACATTTAACAGACCTGTGTTGCAAATTATACATGATTTAATGACTCGTCAACACACAGTTTGTTTGAATAAGGTTATCTTCCAAGCACTCATAGCCAATTCCTCACGCACTAGGGGTGCCAAATACTCCCATCCTATCTTGATTACACGTTTATGTAGGACTTTCCTATCAGACGATGTTTTTGATTCATTCGACCGAGTGTTTGTTGCACCTGAGAGACCTACCAGTTCGTATAATAGTTGTTTGCACGCGGTCTGGACTCCTACTGTCCAGCCTGAGGATGTACCGGTAGAGTCCTCCTCTGAGGAGAGTCTTGAAGAAGAAGATGAACCTGAGTTTTGGAGGCATGATCCCCCAGCAGAGTCACGAGCTTTCATGTCTTCCATTTGGAAGGGCATGAAGAAAATCTTTAGGGGACAAGTTCGTCTGAGGAAGAAGGTCGAGGAGAATTCCTCTCGTTTGGACAGTATAGAGGCGGCATTGAGACGATCACACTCTGCTGGACCAAGCACCACCGCTGGTCCAAAGAGACAAAGGGGATGATTTTTATCCTTTACCTATTTTCATGCATATTCTTATCTTGCATACATTGGGGACAATGCATGAGATAGGTATGGGGGGGTAGATGCTAACATAGGATTTTTCATTTTCTTTTTAGGCCTTTTATTTTTATTTTTAGGATTTTCAGTTTCTTTTTAGGATTTTATTTTTAGACTTTACCTTTCTTTATAGATTTTCTACTTTCTTGTTAGATTTTATTTTCTTTTAGAAAAATAAAAAAATAATAATAAATAAAAAAAAAAGAAATTCTTGATCCATGTTTAAAGAATCAAACTTGAAATTTAGGGATTAAGGAAGCTCTTAACTAAGATTTCTAATTATAAGTTGAAAAGAAGAGTTTTGTTAGATTTTTAGGTTAAGTAATAAAGGATTAGAAAAATTACTAGATTTTAATTCTTTCTTTAGGATATATACATTAAACATATTGAAGGATTAATCAAAGACTTTGTGATTTTAGTTACATATATATATAATAAATATATATATATATATATATATATATATAAAAAAAAGATGTATATAAATAAATAATAAATACTTAGCCACTGATTAAGCTGGTTAGTCGTGCCTCAAGAAGCATTACCGATCACGCCTAAAGGTGGCTAAGTCCTTAAATTCCTACGTGGCCTTTTTTACTCGAGTCATCGAACCCGAGGGATGTTTTCTCATCTGGTGCCCTAAGACCGTCTGGTTTGGGAGTCATCGGTAAGAGACTCGTTACAAGGGTAAACTAGAAAGCCTAAGGATGCTAAGGAAATGTAAATAAATAAACATTGTATATATATATATAAAAATTAAAAAATATTATATATATATTAGTAAATAAATGAACTTAGTCTAAGAAAGATCCTTCATATTTATAGATATATATATCCTAGGATTGATGCAAAATCCGGTTTTTGATCTTTTCCCTAAAAACTTAACCTAAGTTGAAAACAAAACTCCAAATAGATGCTTATAAGAGGAATGACAAGTTTAGAGTAACCTGAAACCTATAGCTTAAGGGAGAATCTTTAAAATATGGATCAAAATTTTCACTAACCCTTTTATTTTTCTTTATGGATTTTGTGGGTGCAATCCGCTGAAAACCCTCAGGAGACAACACTCCTCCTCTAGGGTAACCTAGAGGTTTAACGGCTTGTTGCACGTGCTCAGTGCAATCGTGTCACCTACGAAAGTGGTGTAATAAACTAGTTAGGATTTTCTTTTTCTTTCTTTTTCTTTTCTTGTTTTGCTCGAGGACGAGCAAAAGCTAGATATGGGGGTGTGATTGTTATACATATTTGCATATTTTACCGCTTCCATACCATGCATATTGTCAATAAAAATATGATTTTTTGATCATCTTCTCTCTATTTTTGCAGGTTCACATCTTAAAAGAGAAAAGGCCCAAATAAATCTCTTTAATTAGCAATAATTAAAGAGATTAATTCAAAGCCCAAAAGAGCCCAAGTTTGAATCCAGAATCAGGAGAGATCCTCGCGCCAACTCAGACTTCTAGAAGATACACGTGGATAACAACCTGTAACAGACTTGTAACAGAAAGATTGGCCTGAACGGCCTTGATTTTGCCGCCAGATCTGGGATTTTGCCGCCAGAGCGCGGCAGTTACAGGGTGGTTGGAGCCCGAATTTTTTCTCCAACGGTCTGGACTCTAGATGCTTCTCTCTGAGGCCTATAAATACAGGACCAGGGCTGCACGAGCGCGAGAAGGAAGAGAGAAGAGAAATTAGGGGAAAGTTTTGTATTTTGTTTTAGCTTTCTCTAGGTTTTAGTCTCCATCTTCTTCCTCCTAGAGATTTTGTCAAAGAGAGAAAGAGAGTGCTGTTGAAAGCTTGTACCAAGGAGGTGACATCACTTGTAAGCAAGGATTTATCAAAGCTTCATTCTTCTCTTTACAAGCTCTAGTACGTTGCTTTACTTTGCTTTACTTTCTTGTTTTCATTCTAGTGCATTTCCATTGCTTTACTTCTCTTTGCTTTACATCATGAATTGTAGCTTTGTTACTTGTGTAATGGAGAGCTAAATTTCTATTGCATGGCTAGCTAACAAACTTACCTAGCTAACTTCTATCTCTTTGGATGATTGCTTATCTTTATACTTGCATTGTGAAAGTTTCTTTTACTTACCAAGGAAGTAGAGTTGCTTTCCCTTGGTCAATGCTTGTACAAACTCCATATGACTCATGTGTGCCTCATTTAGAGCCTTGTCTAGAACAAGAGCCTTGATGGAACATGGAGATGGATCACCAAACATGTGCTACTTGTATAGTAAGAACAACTTCTTTACTTCAAGCTAATTTGTTGTTATGTCTTGAATGGTTAAATGAATGTTGATTCTTCTAACTTAGCATCCCTTGAGTACCAATCCTAGAGTTCATCATTGAACATCTATCTAGAGAGCCAATGAATCAATATGAGGCTTCAAGCTAAGAACTAAAGGAACACTCATCTTCAAAAGGGTAAAGTACTTGAACAAACAAGCAAAGTAATCTCTATTGCCAATGAATCAACATGAGGCAATCAAGCATCACCATTGAGTATAGTAAGTTAGCAAAGTAAAGTTAGCTAGCCATGTACTTTCTCATCTAAAGTCTTCCAAACATTTTCTTTACTAGCTTCTTTTCTCTTAGCAATACACTTTACTAAAGTTCTTTTGATTTCTTTTGCATCATGCACAAATCAACCACTTCTTCTATTTTCTTTTCCATGCTTCTTGCATTTGTGTAAATAACAAAGAAGAATCTTCGTTTTCTTGCTCACTACCAACCGTAACGCTTCCATCGCAAGCTCTCCCGGAGAATCGACCCGGTATAGCCATTGCTATAACGGAGATTGGAAAGGATATATTAACCATTTGAAATACATTTGTGGAATGATCAAGCACTAAGGTTGTTTCTAAACCTAATATCTTTTACATAATATCTGTGCAATTTACCACACTATTCTTTCCTAATCAAATAGGCATATCAAACTAAGTTTATTTAAGACATGAAGTATACATGTATATAGAACATATCTAATATACATAAACACATGTAAACTTGTATTGATACTTAACTATTCATGAAAACCAATATCGGTTAAACCAAAAATCGAAAACCAATATCCAAAACATAAAACGTGTGTGTGTTGTGAACTTGAGCATATCACACTATCTAATCTTTACACATGGATCTAAAACACAATCTAAACTAGGTAACGAGATCTTCTTGACGAACTCCATCTTCAAGCCGACTCGATCCAAACTGTGATCCACCGATCTTGACTCCAACGAGTGCTATATATGATCTTGATGCTCGGGCTCTGGAATCACCAAGTAAAAGGCTTCAAAACTCCTTTGTTGAAGCTAATCACCAACTAATATCTTGGTAAATGGTCTAAAACTAAACACCCCAAGATTATTAGTAAACATAACTACATAAGTTAATCATCATCAAAACTAGAGTGGAACGCCTCTAGGCCAACAGAAATTCCCTGAGAATTTTCCTCCACAACTGTTTAGTATAGGATTTCAATAAAAAGAATCATATTTAGAAAGATAAAAGTAACTAGAAAGTGAAAAAATTGGATAACAAGAAAATCGTGTTTAAAACAATTTATTTCTTAAAAAACTGATGTAAAAAGAGTTATATGCTTATCTATGAAAAATTTTTAAGTTAATCACCTATTTTTTTATTTAAGAAAGCTAATCACCTAATTTGTTTACATATATTCATTATGGCAAATTTTGTCTAAGTTAACAAATAGTTATCGTTGTTTGGATCTGTTTTAGTTTATTTTAGGTTACTTAATGACAACTGTATTTATTAGCAAAGATTTTTGACAAAATATAATTGATAATTACAAAATTATATAAAAAAAGTAATATTCATAGTGTTGCACAGCCTGCACTAAGGGCACTATCGCCGCTCAGCCTTTTGCTTGGGCAATGCTGGGCCTCACATGGAATCTTGCAAAAAAAACCTCTTCAATGGTGGACCCTACACTCCCCGATTTCAAGCACAGGCAAGGGGATCCCGAGCTCAAGCCCAAGAAAAATCACTGTAGCCGATACAAACCCTATTTGGATAGAGTTAATGGTGCTAGAAAAAGTTTCTAGCATAGCCACTAACTTCTCCTTCGTTAACTTAACTTTGGAACCAGTGCCTTAATGGTCTAGGTGATATAGCACCCTAATGAAGAGGGATGCTCATAATTAAAGGGTATTTCTACTCTAGAGCGAGTGCCTCAGAAGGAGTCATCTTATTCGACTAGAATTTAAACTAAGTCCAGGCCATAGTCAGAAGCTGGGGAACTGTAAGAAGGAGGATTAATCCATGTTTCCATCGTCTAGATCGTTGCCAGTCATTCCCTCTGCCGATCATATTAACAAAGGCTGCTGGAAGGGCTGACACCTCCAGAACTTTCTTCTTTTAAGACTTGGATCTTTTGGAAGATTGAGTGAATAATCAGTTAAAGACCGACTGTTGAAGAGAGGTTGTGGGGATTGACCCCTAAACAACAATCGATAGAGTGTATTGTCGCCAGTTGACATCCTTCTTATCCGCACTGGGATGGGAACATGTGAACTGATTCCTCAGAACAGATCTTCCACTTGCTACTCAGATAATCTCTCAAGTCAGTGTTAACTAGATCCAGCCGATCTCACACAGAGACTCGGGAAGACTAGAGAGTAACCCCATCGGGAGAGCCTTTGGCTTAGCCTTTTTAAAGGCTATTTTCTTGGTCATTGGCGAAGCCAGAGTAGCTTCGCAAATGGATTTAGCCTCGCTGAGCGAAGCTTTCTTGGTGCTATTACCCAGTGCTCTGTTAGCTCTACTAAACACACATGATGCATTAGCTTCGCTATTGGAAGCTAAATTAGCACCGCTCTCTGGCGCTTTAGCCTTAGCTTTGAGCAAAGGTAGTATAGCGCCGCTCTCTGGCGCTTTAGCCTTAGCTTTGAGCCATGATAGTTTAGATTCGCTGAGCACTTGCACAATGCTAGCTTCGCTAGCAAAGCACCGCTAGTGGGTGTTTTGGCTTTAGCCTCACTGGAAAGGCGGGCTTTAACCTCGCAGCCAGGGGTTGCCAGAGCATCTTCGTTAGAAGCTAAAGGAGAGGAATTACTTTAGCCTCACATGAGTCTGTAATAGGTTTGTGCAAAGCCTTCGTAGCTCCGCAAGGGGCTGAGCTAGGCTCCGGTGAAGCTCGGTTGACAGGCTCGCGCAGAGCCAAATTAGCCTCATTGGAGGCTACAGTGAGCTCGCGTGGAGCTTGTTTAGCCTCACTGGATATTGCAGTAGGCTCGCAGTGAGCCTTGCTAGTCTCAACAGAGACTTGCTTTCAAGAATTAGCCAAAAGAGCTTTAGCTAATGATATCTTCTTGTGTTTGCATGCACAGGGGCTTGTATTGCCCATAGAGAGAAGTTGCTCAAACTTCTCTTGGTCAAAATAGATGACCAATATCTCAGCTGTAGACTTGAGAGTCCGATCATCGCATTGTGACACTACTTTCTCGTTGGTGGAGAAAGTGGTCCCCAGCGGAGGTGCCAACTTATTTTTCATTGAAGAAAACTAGCAAACTTTTGAAGAAGAATTACAAGTAAAAAATAAATAAGAAAATTACAAGTATCCTCTTCTAGAGTTTGTGGGGAAGTGTGATGGTAGGAGTCTGGTCAGCGCGACCACTTTATCTTATTGACAATGCGAACGATGAGTCATCTAGTCTTATGCTAGAATTTTCTTCTTGCCCTGTTTCAAAATTCCTTGAGATTGAAAGATTAGAGTGTCAAAACCCTGAAATTATCCTTGATGGATGGGAGAAAGTATTCTCTGAATTCTTGAAAGCCAAAGAGCAATGACTATTGGCTATCTTCTCGGCTCTATGCTAGCTTCTTCTCCATGTGTCTCCTCCTTTTATCCTGTTAATGAGCATTTATAGGCCTCATAGGGTATAACCGCCCTAGAAATTAGCAAAGACTGAATAAACATCCTTGACGGGAGGCAAGGCAGGCTTTGTGCAAGCCTGTCATAGCTACATGCGAAGACAGGCTCCGCGCGAGCCTGTTTAAGCTTCCATTGAAACTAACGCAGTCGTTTGGCTTTTTTAGAGGGGTACGACCCTCTTAATTGTCTCCACTTAATGGGGACATAGTGGGGTGTAACTGCCCACTTAAAGTGGTCACTAACTCCAGTAAAGTATTGGGTGGTTAGCCCACTAATCCCTTTTTGGGGGACTGAAATGGTTAAAATGACCTAGAATATAGCCTGTTGCGAGGCTAATACTCCAAGCAGAGCTAGCCTACAATTAGGCTAACACTCAAGCAGAGCTAGCCTATTGTGAGGCTAAAACTCTGAGCGCAGCTAGTGCACTGCGGGGCTAACACTCTAAGCGGAGCTAGCCCACTGCGAGGCTAAAACTCTAAGCTTCTACACAAAGCTAGCCAGCTTGGCTTAGTTTGAACTTATCTGTTCGCTGTCTGTGATATGTCTTTTGGAAGTGTCGACAAGTCAGACATTGCCTAGACCAATTGGAGAGCTCTCTGGGATATTGTCATTTGGAGTGTCAACAACGCCTAGATTTACACGGAGGCTCTCCTGAAAGACGGAAGCGCTCTTAACGGTCACTCATATAGCATATAATGTGTCTTCACCCTGACGGCTAGACGTACACGGAAGCTCTCCTGAATGATGGAAGCGCTCTTGATGGTCACTCCGACAGCCTGCATCAGGTCCTCACCCTGACGGTAAGACATACACAGAGGCTCTCCTGAAAGACGAAAGTGCTTTTGATAGTCACTCTAACAATCTATATCTGGTCCTCACTCTGACGATTAAGTCCTATACAGAGGCATTTCTGAAAATCAGAAGTGCTCCTTATGGTCACTCCGATAGCCTATATTAGGTCCTCACCCTGACGGCTCAGATCTATACGAAGTCACTCCTCAATGATGGAAACGCTCCTGATAGTCTCTTACAGCCTATATGGGTCCTCAATCTGACTGCTCAAACGTATATGAAGCCACTCCTGAATGACGGAAGCGTTCATGATGGTTGCTTTTACAGTCTATTCGGATCCTCACCCTAACAACTTAGACCTATACAGAGTCACTCTTGAGTGATAACAGAGCTCCTGACAATCCTTCCGATAAAGAAATTATAACGTGCAAATCATGCAGTTATGTAGGTTGAAAATATTTACACCCACAATGACAGCTCAGACGGGTATAAATACACCTATATCTCCATCAAGGATGTGGTTGGCTTCTGATTACTATATTAAACCCTAGAGATTGTAATTACAATATCACTCTACAGAATTCATTGTAACTCTCTGATATTATAGTGAATTCTCTTCCTCTCTTGTAGTTTTTTTCTTTTTGAGTTTTTCATGTAAAGTGCTTATTATTTGCGATTGCTTTCACCTCTCTATTCATTTATAATTTGTGGTGCGGAAAAATTCCCGAGAATTTTCCTCCACAACTATTTTGTTTGGGATTTAAGTAAAAAGAATTATATTTAAAAAGATAAAAGTAACTAGAAACTGAAAAGGTCGGATAATAAGAAAATCGTGTTTAAAACAATTTATTTCTAAAAAAACTGATGTAAAAAGAGTTACATGCTTATATATGAAAAGTTTTATAAGTGAATCGCCAATTTTTTTATTTAAGAGTAGCTAATCACCTAATTTGTTTACATATATTCATGGTGGTAAATACTGTCTAAATTAACAAATAGTAGTCAATATTTGGCTCTGTTTTAGTTTATAATAGGTTACTTGATGATAACTATTTTTATTAGCAATGATTTTTGACTAAATCTTATCGATAATTACAGAATTATAAAAAAGAAAGTAAGATTCATAGTGTTGCACAGCCTGCATTATCGTCGATACTTACCCGTACTCAGATTATCTATACACAAGCACAGTTTTGAGTTGATTTGTATCTCAGGCTTGTTTGATTAGACGTGTTTGGTTGGTTGTAAATCACGAAAAATTGCAGTGTCACGATAAATAATGCATTTTATATTAAAAAAAAGAGGGGTTGTGGGGTTATAAATAGTAACTTTTAACATATTTTCAATTCATATTGAGCTGAAAACACATAAAGACAAAATGTGAGGTTTTACTTGGGGCCCACCTCATAATTATCTTTTTATGACTTTTCTTGATTTGACAACCAAACGTGTTTGGTAAAATTTAACTGTGACACCACTTCATTGTCTTAACCCAGCTATTTTGCAACAAATCAAACATGCCCTCGTTGTGTGTGTCTCTTCTGTCTGTGACAGTACCCCACCTTCACACTCTCTCTGTCCGCATTCTTCATTGTCTCTTCCGCCTTTTTCTCTCTCTGGCACAAACCGCGATGCAGTGGAGAGAGAATCAAAAGCAAAAGCGGGCGAGAGATAGAGAGAGACCCTAACCCCCAAATTCTCTCTCTATAGATCTCTGTGGAAATGGAGCGTAGCAAGAGCAGGAGCAGGATGGAGCCCTTGGCGGCGATGTTCTTCTTCCTATTCCTATCCATCATCGGCATTGCCCTCTCCAAGTTGACGATCGAGCCCTGCTCCGGCTCTGACAAACCTCGTGGGCTACACCCTCTATGCCGACCTCAAGGTCTCAGAGGTGGGGGCCCTCTTTCAGGTCGACCCCGCCGCCAACTCCATCGACTTCACCCTCCCCGACACCGCCAACCGCATCCTCCCCTCCGGTATCTTTCTCCGCGTCCCCGCTACCTGCTCCTGCTCCGACGGCACCTGCCCCGCCGGCACCCTCGCCTCCATCGCCGGCAACATCTTCTCTGGCCTCGCCTCCCATGACCAGATTAGGGAGGCCAACTCCCTCGATTACACTGATCCCTTCGCCTCCCTCGATGTCGGCCAGAACCTCGTCATCCCCCTCCCCTGCAGCTGCTTCAACTCCACCGACAATTTCCTCCCCACTGTATACCTCTCATACGTCGTCTAGCCCCAGGACACCGTGCCTTGCATTGCCGCCACCTACTTCACCACCATCACCGACATCATGAATGTCAATGCCATGGGGACTCCCGTCGTGAAGGCCGGTGACACTCTTGCAATCCCCCTCCCAGGTAATTAATTAATTGTTCTTTCAATTTAATTCGTGCACTCATAGTGGCTTAGATAATGTCACTCAAAAAATCAACAGCAATATTTGAAGGTGATGGACGAACTAACGATTTAGTATGATTAAATTTATATATATTGTACGAGACCCTATTGGGGGTTCTCATATCTGTGGGACTGTGTGATGACTTTGGTATGATAGAGAAGCATGGAAGAAGGATGTTAAGGAAAATAAAGTAATTGCAACAGGTAATGACTATGCAAAACAAAAAAGGCCTGTTAGTGCATAGCTAATCAGCATGCAGGAAATCTTAGTGTGAGAGAAGTCATCGCCTGCAGCAGCAACAATGTTTACTGAATTTAATTGTTAAGAATCTCTCAACTCTAAATTAAGGATTTAGAAGAACGCGAAAACAGATCCATGTGGATATTTAAAAAAAAACTCTATAGAATCTATCTCTCCCTCCCTCCTGAGATTTCGTTGGTAATGTGTAGTGATTTAAGAAGTGCTTATAAGAGTTATCCCAGGAATTGCATTGCCACTTTAGCACATTCAATCCTTTTCCATTTTATCGAAATAATGTGTACAAGAGCTGATGGAGCCTCATCATATAACTTGCAACAGCTGCTTCTTCTCCAATTGAAATTTATCAGAGAAGGAACTATATGAACATGCAGCAGAAAGTCACAAATAAAACATCTTTTATTATTTTAGCATGCACTCACAAATCTAACCCCCTTTTAGTTGTTGATTTCTTAATGCACAACATGGTTTTAAATATTAGGTAGTAGGTTTTTGGGGTTTTTTTTTCATATCAGATAGTGGATATCAGATGATATATCATATATATATATATAGAATCAATATTGGGTGTCCTTATTGGGTATTGTTTGTGTACCTCTATGTGTGTGTGCGCGTTTTATATATGTGTGTATATTGACAACTTAGGGTTGGTTATAATGTTCTAAATGTCATCTATCTAACAGAAATGTCACATCTAATATAAGTGTCTTAACATGCATGTAAAAGCAGTCAAGGATAAATTCTTCTAAGGTGAGAATTGAAAATTTTAAGGTGAGAACTTAGACCTTATCAAATACAGATTCTAGAAAAAAGCACAATCACTTAACCAAATCAACAATTTTAGATTGCCACAAAGTACACTTGGGGGGCGAGGGACAATGGCAGCCTTATCATCACATCAAAATGGGGGAGCCCCTCCATAACTGAATCTCCAATGAGATTTGGGGGAAGGGACTAGAATTTCTTGGTGGGGTAGGGATACTAAAACAAAGATCAACCTCAATTTCAAAGTGGATTTCTAATAATCATAAGCTTCCTTCCGTGCAACTGAACCCACAAAACCAATCCGTAGGGCCGTTAGTGTTTGAATGATTTGAGGGAGATAGGGAATGAGATAAAAATTATTAGGGGATTAGATAGAGAGGAAAATTTTAATGATTTTTTTTTTGATTTCATGGTTAATTCCCCCCCATTAGAGATCGAGCCTTCCAAAAGAAATTGAAGAAGAGGAGCAGTGAGATGAAAAAAGAGAGAAAACTCATGACCACAAACCACCCCGTCTCTTTGCCACCCTTTGACAACAAAAAAATTAAATTAATAGGATGTCGAAATTACCTCAAATCCCTCCCAAGGTAACGATTTTGGATAGAAGAGAAAGGTGTGATTTTGCTACATGTCAAAAATCACACCCACAACTAAACTAAAGGAAAGGAGTCTTACAAATTTGCAGCCATATCATCAATGCGTAGACAACCTTTTGCTCTTGCACACATATTAATGATCTGGCCCTAGCTCGCTCATCCACTATATTGTATAGAGACATTTCTTGGTGAAGATTGTACAATCAAGGAGGGGGTATAATATGGGCAAAGATTATTTAATATGCAATACAAATCCTATAAAATTTGATATCACTTAATTCCTTCTTTTTTCTAATTTAATATACATTGCGATTTAGTTGTTATCGGCCTCATATTGAAATAGTTTGGAACCAAACTGAAAGTTGAATCCCATAAAAAGGACCAATTTTAAATAGAAATTGAGTATTCAAACCATTGTTAAGAATGTAGTGGATGACATGTATATAGGTTACTATCACTAATCTGCATGTTTTTGATATAAATTTTCCTAAATGATGTTTCAAACATTTAATTTAATATTGGTCGCTGTTTTGGTGTTACCACGCCAATAAATCTGTGTTTTGGTATAAGCCCCCTCTCATTGTGGGGCCCACCATATGAGGCCCTTTCATTTATTGTCATCTCTGAAACATGGAATTTTCTGTTAGTATCAGTTTCCATACCCATTTTACATTATGATTGTCATCTTCAACCTTCCTCCCAATTGTCTATATACCCTCGTGCCCTCATGTAGAAACCCACTTCAATCCTTATCTTTTATCTATTTTAAAATTTTATTTCTTCCTCCACCCATGGTGCTCACCATGACCAAACCCCAACCTTTCATCTACCAAATCTACAACCGATGTTACAGCCAACCAGAGAACTTTATCCATGATGCTTTCTGCCTCTACTGCTGTTATGGGAGTGCAGACTCCACTCCTTTAATTCCTTTTATTGGAAGTAATTTTTAGTTTCAAATCAAATTAATAATCGAATTAAGAATTAAAGTTAGTTTAGTGTTGGGTTTTAACTAGAAGTAATTCTTTTTTCCGGAGTGGTATTATAGCTTGTGGGACCATTTATGGCGGCATTTCAGTTCTATTAGGATTTGGTTTTGATAATACATTTGGCAATAGTTAGAGTTCGGGACCAGGTTCTATGACAAAATGAGATAAGAGGATTTAAAAGCTGGAAATTATTAATGTTAGAAGTATCGTGAACGTCCTGTAGCTTGCAACACAAATTAAATTTCTTTCTTTCTCCATCGATTCTCCTATTTTCTGATAGTTTTGATAGATCTTCTCTCCCTTCCTCTATTGCATGTGGAAACCTCTTTAAAGACCCACACAAGAGATGTTGTAGTATAGTTGAGGTTTTGATGCTAGTATTGTTGGATATAAGTGAAAATTATGGGTTGAGTGATCACATATAATGGTAGAGAATGTAATGATCAAGGCACGGTGATATTTTAATGTGTGTGATTGATATTTGTATGATCCAACTGAAATGGGTTTTGTTAGGGAGGAAAATTATGTTGTATGAAATTTAAGGAAGTGAATGAGGATGCCTTTGGTCTGAGAACTAAAGAAGAAAGAAGGGAATGGGTTGTGCTAAGGGATGCGTGCCATTTGACATCCCTAGTTAAGCTAGCCAGGGTTAGGAAAAGGTCTGGCAAGGCAACAAGCTGACAATATCATGATGACTCAGGATTGGTGGGTCTCTTATTTTCGGGGACTTATTTCAAAATATGGTTTGTGTCTGAGAAATACTGAAATATGATATTTTTAGGATCTAATATAAAAAATACCCTTTATTTGAGCTGTCAAACCATGTCATTTAATGGTTATGTAGTATGTGCAATACTCTCTAATTCCAAAAAAGAATTAGATTCTAGACATATAACTACTGAGATTAGTACTAGGATGTTTTTCTTTGTGTGTATGTGCTCTTGTGTGCACCTTCTGTAGAATTTATCTTGGTCTTAATTTTATGTTTTTTTATTAAATTGCTGAAGTAACTGTCACATGTTATATTATTTCATTTTGCTTCACTGTTATTTTTTTGGGGAAATAAATCCTATGCTTTGAAGACACGGACACGAGTGTCTTACTCCGACACGGACACGAGGTGTTGGACGCGCCAATTGTCCACAATCCAACCACGAGACTCGGCTAAATATGCAAATTTCTACATGCATATTTGACTAAGAATTATATGTAATTGGCCACTATTAGTACACAGAGAACTTAATTTCATAAAGTGATCTATAAAATAGTACTTTTTATCAAGGACCATAGTATTATTTCATCTTGTGTGTATTATTTTTAGGTAAATAATGGTTTATACATTCGTAAGTGCCGGACACATGGACACGTTGTGCTTGTGATGGGAATCACTAATTGTTATCCTTTATTTATGCTCTTTTTATTATTTATTTTGGCTAAGCTCATTTTATTTCTTTTTTTAGTCCTATATTGGTTATGTTGGGAGTGTCTTCCGTATGAGGCCTATATAAGGCCAAGACCCACATTTGTTTTAATAGTTCAATTGATTTGGAAATTCTGAACTTTTATCACTGCAAGTTGTTGTGAATCTTTGCTTGGTGATGTGCGGAGTTGGAGAGAGATCTCCTTGGTGGAATCCTAAATTCATCTTTATCCTCTTATAAAATCCTAATTATCTTTTCTTCCTTTTCTTTTCTCTTCTCGTTCTACATCAGTTTTGTCTTAGAACTAAAATCATGTTTTTCCTCCACAAAATCTCCCCTTCCAAAAAAAAAAAACTAGCCTCCTCCGCAAAACCCTAGTCCCTCTCTTTCTTTCTCTAGTTTCAAAAAAGAGTGAAAAAAGAGGAAAAGAAAAAAAAAGAAAAGCATTTAGTATCAGAGATTCAAATTTCGCCACGACATCAGATCCCGACGTCAGCAGAAACTAACGCAGACAACATGAAGCCACCGTCTTCATCGCCATTTGTCTCCAACCATCGTCATCACCGCACATCCTCACTTGATCACCGACCAGATTTGACCTCACTGTTGACAAGTGCCATCTCAGCTTCCTCTCTCGTCGCTGACACCTGACAACTCTCCTACATCTCACATTGTCACCACTGCTGTGAGCTACCCTTGCCGTCCCTGTCTTCGCTGGAGATCCAACGCCTCCGTCGGAGCTCCACCACCCTTGTTCCACTGCCACCGCTGCACCACCAGGGCTTCAAAATCCTCATTTTGAGTTGAAACAGAAAGTAGTAAACGAGTTATCGGTTTAAACCTTCAAACCCGAATCCAATAAACCCGCTAAGTGACCCGACCCGTTTCACAATCAAACCTGACCCCGCCAAGCCATTGCTGAAGTCATCTGCTCGACCCGAGCCGCGGAATTGTCCCAAGCCTTCACTGATGTCAGCTAACATCACTCGAGCCGTCGCTGACGTCAGCCGATTCAAGCTGATATCATCGGCTTTATCTGAGCCGCACTATTCACTATAGAGCATAGTCATAGTTCAGATCCCGTTTCAGGTACGTTTAGAGTTCGATTTGAGTTTTGTCTTAAGCATTGGATCCGCAACTGAGTCTCGGAAAAACTAGGAGAATTTCACAGGCTTTGGCAGTAGATTCAGCCTCTACACAACTTTATTTGGAACCACTACTCGGTATTGATGATTTTTCAAGAGCCTTTGGGTACATTCTAATCTCATCTCTCACTTTCACGTTACTTTGGATATCTCTAGTGTATCTGTGGTGATTGTTAGTTGTAGTTGTTGCTATTTACTTATATTGTTGCCTATTTGCATATTCACTTTAGGAATCATTTTAGGCATTGTCATTTTAGAAGTCAATGGAAAAATTTTCCATTTGATCAGAAGGATATTTTGTGACGGAGTCTCCTGTTGTTTGGACACATGGTGTCATCCTATGAGAATCAATTGACCACTACAACTCTATTAAAATTTATTTTCTTCAAAAATGGCAGCTATTTTGTTATTTTAGAATTTACCATCTTCCTTCTAGTGAGAAGAATACCCTGAATGTCACTCTTTCATGCGACTGTTGGAGGAGCTAAACTATCATATTGTTATTCTCAATTAGAATTAGTGGAATATTCTGTTATCAATGTTTTAATCTTACTTCAGGACTAGTTTGGTGCACCTTAACTGATTTAAGGAAATAAGATATATCAATATTTGAGGGATTAATATGAGAACAAGGCTATTTTGATGGACTAATATACAAAATCCCAAAATTAAAAGAGACGACTAATCAATGAAACAATTGATAGCAAATAGGTGGAGAAATAAAGATTGATATTAAGAGCAAAAATTTTACAATTATCATTGTTTTCAACAACTTTTCTGGAATTTGAGTCTCCAAACCATAATTCCCAATAGGCTACTATCAAGTTCGGTCGGTTTTAGGTACCACCAGGACCCGAAACCGACCCCCTTATAGGTACCACTTTTTGATCCAAGTCAGACACTATTATCAATGGGTCTAGGTCAGGCGGGTTCGAGTCGAGAGTTCGGGGCCAGTATTAGGTATATTTAAATTTCACCATAAAGCCTAACAAACATTGTGAAATAAAAAAATAACAAAAAGGAAACAATTAGCAAGCAAAAACACCCAAAATTCAAGAATAAAAATGAAACTTCAAAAAAAAATGTAATCAAAGTGTAAAATTTTTATAAAAGTTTTCATTATAAACTAAAAAAGAAACTCAAATTCCTAACTCCATAATGCATACCCTCATTCTTGTGTCACATAATGAGCACTCCCCGTCCAATTCAACTTTTAGATCTAATGTAGGAGGACGAGGATGAAGGTGGCGACAAAGTGATTGAGAAAAGAAAAGTGGGCTTTGGTTTTTGTTCCCACAGTTAAAGTGTTAATGTGGGTTGTGTAATTATGACTGATGTTAGTAGTTAGATAAATTATATATTTTAATAAATCAATTCATTCTAGTACCGAGTCGGATATAATGAAAGTTTGTTTACTATTATTAATATTAGTATATTTATTTATTTATTTAAGGTATTTTAATGGGTCCAGTTCGGGTAAAATAGGTACTACCCGTCCTTCCTCAATGCTAAACACGTTTGGTCCGGATTAGGTTTACGTGACAGTGACAGTGACAGTGACAGGTATCCAGAACCTATCCGACTTATGAATGGGTCTAATTTTTAGACCACTATTTAACCACTTGTAAGCGGGTATGGTATGGTACGGGTCCGGGTTTGGTCCGGATATCGGAGAATTGTAATAACCCTATTAATCAATAATGCCTTTAAAATTCGCAAGGGTTATAGCTTGAAAAAACCCTGGCCCTTCGCCTTTTATTTAATATAAATCATATTAGAAAATTATCCTAAATATTTCTAGATAATGATTGACATAAAGAAAGATTTTTGAGGACTATATTACTACGTTATTCCTTTTTATAGTTAATTTGATTGGATTAGCTCCAGTAACTAGCTATATATTTTCCTTGCTCGATATGTCCTTTGAGTGCATAACGAGCATGCTAAGTTTTATTCTTTTTTCCTGCTTGTGCATGCTGGTTGCAAGATTTTTGATGTATATGTTTTAGGACATCAATCAAGCAATTATGGAGTGGATCTTTAACTGCCATAAGGGTGGACTTTTTACTTATCATGGCAGGAAAATTCGGCCTGGTTATTTATGGAAGGATTTAAGTTATTTCCTTCCTGTTCAGACCCAATCATAGACCATCCAAATACAAAATCCAATCTATTTAAGTTGATCACATCATTCAGAGTGTTAAAAAACTAAAAATCATGCAATTTTATGTTTTTTCCCCAAATGCATCAAGTATGCATAAAATGGACAATTAAGATTAGCAAGTTGTTTAATCTAAAAGTTGTTTAATCTGTGGCATGAGATACAAATTATTGATGTAATATTTTGATCATCATGTAAACACTTTAAAATCCTCGCCCCCCATCGGAAGTCACTCGTGTTTCTGCTTTTAGGGAATGAATGTAGATCATCTTGAATGTACTTGATCTTCAGTTTGGTCTTGCTATAACTGGATTTGAATGGGAAGGATTTGGTCCTAAGTCCCATCGGAAGTCCCCAGGTCTTAAAAAGGGGGAAACAACTGATATAGGAGAGACTCCCTCCTATGTTGTTGATGCGGATAAATCTCAGCCCCAAATCTAGAGCTTAGTAATAAAAACAAAGAAAGAGTCAATTTTGTAAAACACTCTTTACTTTCAAAAGGGAGATCAATTAACTCAACTATTCATCTCTCTATATATATTGAGAGATAGAGACGTGTCATTCCGTAAAGGATTCGAGGCCGAATTTTTCCCACTCAAATACGACCCTACAACATCCGAATGTAAGATCCATTTCGTTGAAGTTGATTTACATATTTTCAAGTAACTAAAAATCAAAAATCATGTATTTTGATTACCTTTTGCCAATCCATCAAGTAGGCGCAAAATGAACGGCTGAAAATAATATATTGCTTAGATCTACGTCTTTAGACATAAATTCTAGATCTGACCATTTTATCATGATTTAAATATTTAAAAACCCTCACACACCATTTTTTGTTAGATTTCAAATATTTTACACCATTAAACTAATACTATTTCGGCCATTCATTTTGCGCCTACTTGATGGATGGACAAAAAGTATTCAAACTACATGATATTTTGTTTTTAGTTACTTGAAATAATGTAGATCAACATCAACGGAGTGGGTCTTGCATTCAGATGTCATAGGGGTGTATTTGAGTGAGAAAGTTTCGCCCTCGAATTCTTCCGAAATGACAAGTCTATCTCTCTCTCTCTATATATATATATATATATACACACACACACACACACACACACACACACACACACACACACACACATGTATATATATTCTACATCCTAGGACCATGCCTCTGCTTCCCCCGTGGCGTGAAACAACTGTGATCTGGTTTGGATTAATGATGCTTACCGTTTCTAACCTCTGCCCATGAATTTCAAAGTTGCAAAGACAAAGAAAATTTCGTCATCATCAGAAATGAACTTCATCTTTTTTTAAGAAATATACTTTAAAAAGTTAAAAACAAAAAAAATATTACAATTCTTTTTCACCAAAAAAAGAAGACTTAATTGACACTTTTTTTTAATTATCTTAAAAAGGATATAAGCAAAATGATGATAAGTATTCTCTACAGTAGCAAGAAGGCCCTAGAATACATCTTAATGCTATCTACAAAGTTTTTGAGATAATGTGAGTATGATTTCTTATGGTTTGATCATGTTTTGGTGTGTTCAGGATCATAAGAAATTTATGTATCTTTTGATATGTCACCCTCTTTGTTCCATATGCAGCATATCCAAAAGTTTATCTTGTTCCAGACCTTTCTTATGCAAACTATGGAAATTATATGTAAGTACGTAATTCTAAGATTTGAATCCTAATCCTTCAACCCATTTTATCACTCACACTTGCATTTTCTAAGGTACATTGATGATCTTTCCTGTAACTATGGATAGGGGTGGTAGCGGGTCCTTGCCGCTCCTCTACCATCGGTCTCGGATTGCGGGGCAATGTTGGGGTTGGGTTTGATCTTGGGTTGATCAAGAGAGAGATTGGGGAGGATTGGGTTAGTCAATTGAGAAGGGGATGGGGAGGGGGAGGGGGAGGGGATGGGTTGGGAATCGAGAAAGAACAAGGGGGGAAGTTGAGTTAATTGATCTCCCTTTTGAAAGTTTTTTTTAAACAAAATTGACTATTTCTTTGTTATTTATTACCCAACTCTAAATCTGCAGTTGAAATCTAGCCACATTAGCAACATAGGAGAGAGTCTCTCATGTGTAGTTGTTTTCATGGCACAAAGTCGCGTTCTCGGCCGCCGACAAAGCGGGACTGAGAGGCATCGGTCAGCGTCTCGCATCGGTCTCGGGCGATACGCGCAAAATGCTACATAGACAAATCTTGAAAACATCAGTATTATCGCTAGTCACAGGTGAATAATGCATCCTATTATAATTTGTCTAAATTAGACAAAAACAAAAAAAGAAAAAAGAAAAGATTAAAAGATAGTCTCTGTGAGAGACTATCGGTTGGAAGGTAGAAGAACCCTATTTTAAATATCAGCCGAATCGGTCGAGATATCGTCTGATATCCCCTTTTTTCCTGCTACCGATACGATATGAGGAAATCATTCACCATATCATTTGCAGCAAAAAAATGGCCGTTCTTTGAAAATCGACCGATAAGTCGCCCGATATCGGCCAATAAGTTGCTTGATATATCGCACGATATGAAATAACTTATTTATTGCACGACTACGTGCAAATGTACATTGTTTTTTATGTCTTTATATGCATATTACATCATTTTTATTAGGTAGATGATATCTATGACACTAAACTAACTTTTAGTTATCAATATTTCATTATATATAATGTCTTATATGAACGCCTGATATGTGCGCATTCCCCAATATCTCCCCCGATATCCGATATGAAAAACCCACATCTGATATGATCCCGATGTCCGATATTTAGAACCTTGGGAAAGGGAGACAGAAAAAAAGAGATCAGAGGGCGGGAGGGGAGAGAGTAATCAGTGGGAGGGAAGAGACAGACATTGGGTGAGGGGAAGGGAGAGATAGAGAGAGATTAGAGGGGAAGAGAGGAGAACAAGGGGAGAGAGAGGAAAGCGGAGGAAGGGGGATAGAGATATAGACCTGGATGCGTGATGCGACGTCAGAAGGGTAGGCGACCGGCTGCGGCGGGCGAGCGAATGGTCGACGACAGGTGAGCCGATGAAAGAGTTGAGCACTAAATCTTCTCGCTTCTTTTTTTTACCTTTTTTATGATGGACTGACTTGGGGTTGACTCAACCTCGACTTGGTCGACTTGACCGAGTCAATCCCAGTCATATTGGGTCTCGGCCGATTCGATCGAGTCGAGGCCGTGTCGGTCTGGTCAAAAATTGGGACCCAGAGCGACTCGTGTCTCGGTCTCGTCGTGGCTCCCGCCTAGTCGGAGACGACTCGGTCGAGTCATCTCCGACTCGGCCAATCCTTCGAACCCTGGTTGTTTTCCTTTTCACTCTCCCCTTATATATATATATATATATATATATATATATATATATATATATATATATATATATATATATATATATATTTTGAAAAGTAAAAAATTTCATTGACATACATATCCTAATCTACGCTCCATTTCCTACCTAAGTTTGAAGAGATGGGAGATGACCACAGCCGTCATCCAATATTAGCAGAGACAAGAATGAGACCATATCATAGGATATCACAAATTACAAGCCCTGACATTTCCTTAGTACATATTGCCTCCTACATGGTCATGAAACTCAGATAACCTTACAAAACCTGACAGACAGATACCCTTACAAAACCTGATAGATTCTAACATTGCACCCTAATACAAAAACATTGCCAATAATTATGGGTTAATACTCTGATAATCTAATACATGGCATAACTTGCCTAGTTTGACAACTGCTGCTGCTGAAGACTGATACTCAGATGCCTAGCAGAAATCTCAGCTGCTGTTATCTGAGAAATTGAGCACGAGTTGGCAGAAGAACTGCTAGTGCAGCTACTAAAACTGCAAGCTGCTGCTGCTATTGCTACTAAGCTGATACTCATATACATAGTTAATGCTGTTGCTACTAGCTTTGTAGCAGCTGCTGCTATTGGACTGATTTTCTAATATATACAGAATGCTTGGCTGCTGCTACTGAAATTGGCGTTGGCAGTAGAGCCGAGGAAGGTTAAGTATGGGTGACAGTAAACTTCTTAATCACAGAAGTTACTTTTGGATAAATTATACTATCAGATTTAGGGGTTTCAATGAGAACTCCATCATTGACGGCAATCTTAAATAGACTTGGATAATTGATAACAACATGTCCATAACCTTGGCATTTGTAGCACTTAATTGTGAGATAAATTTTGAAAAAGTCTTTTTCAATGTTGCTTTTACTGTTATCAGACTTTTCTTCAACTTCGCTAACTGTGGGGATCACACTAGGAAAACTACTTTTCGAGTTTTGCTTGAAAGAATTCATGATTCGTAGTTGGTTATCGATTTAGCCATGATATCAAGTGTTGGTTGAGGCTCCTTGGTTTGGTTTGAGGGAGTAAATTTGGCCGATGGGGATGAAAGTGTATTAAACCCATGGGGTTGAACAGACGGAGGAGGCTAAACTCGTAGAAATATAGTGGATACATATTTAGTGATGAGTTTGGCCTTCATATATTCCTAAGTTTCAATCGGTTAAATCCAGACTTTCCTGTCTCTTTCCAAATCTGTTCAGTATTTTCTAGCTTGTCCAGTCAGTTTTGTGATAGCGAACCTGATTTTCTCAGATTCAAAAGTGGGTATCGGTTAAAGTACATGTCCATGCTTTATAACCAATTTAGAAAAACTTGAAGATCTCATAAATAACCAGAATAATCCATACGACCATAAAAAGTGGATACATCCATGATGGTGGTGTGAAATTTGCAAATTTTATTTTATTTTATTTTTTTAAATGTAAAAAAGCAGTAAAGTTTCGTAACAAGGGCTTACAAGATGTGGAAATGAGAGAATTTTTTTTTGATTTTTTAATTTTAATTTTATTTTTTTTGAATAAAATCTAAACTAAATGTAATCAAGTAAATAAACATGACTAAAATGCAAATCCTATCTAACTATGCTTGATACCAAATTGATGTGAAACAGTGACGTGTGTGTGGAAATCAACACCAAATACTCAATCATGCTTCATCAATATGAAATGATCGTTGGTAGGAAAAGATTAAAACTTATAATCTAGCAAATTATTTATCAAATTAACATGCCAAGCAAAATTCAATTTCAATCGTGAATCAATTAAAGGTAATATATTATGTGACAAAAGATTCCACGATTAGGATTAAAGCTGCTGAATTCAATTGCAAACAGATACACATAATCTCACATTTGTGAATAACAGTTAAATCGATAAAAACTCAGAGATTAAAATATTGGACTTGAAATAATCAATTTAGATAAGAAACGCACTGTAGTGGTCAATTTTTGACCTCTTCGAGATTGCGTCACATGTCCACTCAGCACCAAACAGGCGAGTGACACGTAGCCACTTCTAGAACCTCTGACCGGGAGTGCCCATTTAATCCAAAACCCGAGCGACTCATATAATTAGAAAAAAGAGATAGAATTAGTTGTGAGGATCTCTATCTATAAGAAAAATTCCTATTTAAACTCGACAGTCATACCTCAGGAACAGATCAACCATATAAATAGTTGGATGCAGAGAATCAAATAAAGATTGACTCTCACCCGATCAATTCTAAGCCAGATGTTTAGCTCTAAACTACCTCCGAGATAAGGGGCTAAGTATTCAAACAAAGTTGAACTCTATAGCCTTATCTAAACAGACACAACGTGTATATATATAAATCCCTTTTAATGCGGAAGAGGACGAAAAATTGAGCCCAGAAACTCGAGCACGCCATAGAAATCCATTGTAAACGCCAATATTATAGTAGAATTTCTCTGTGGTTTTATCCCATCGGGTTTCCACGTTATTCTCTGTATTTGCGTTGGCTTTTCTGTGATTTGATTATATTCACTACATTATTTTGGTGCATGGATTAATTCCTTAAGAAATCACCCACAATATTTGGTGCTTTCATTGAGGGGGCTGTTTGGTTAAGGGTGGAAGGGAGGAAGTAAGAAAGTAGTAATAGTTTCCTTTGGAACTTGAGAATTTGTTGATAAGTTTTCTAGTGTTTGGATGTTGGGAAATGCGGTTTGCAAAATGTTATGTCTTTTCTGGTGTTTGGATGGTAAAGTGATAGTGAAAAGTTGACCGCAAAATAATATTAAAATAAAAATTAATTAAGAAAAATAAAAATTGACATCAACACTTCTGACAAATTCGACCCATCGGTTCTTTCTCGCGGGCAACTTGTCCAGATGGTGATCGACTGCAAGATGGTTGGGCGAAACCGGGCAAAGGCCAACGAGCGGGAATTAGTGGCCATCCATTGCGATACCGTAAAACGCGAGTGAGAAGCGATAAAGCAGGTCAATTGTCAGTTGCTCACGTAGATAAATGTTCTTCGAGAGGCGCAACAACGCATCATCGAGTTGGGTGCCAAGGAGATTCAGGTGACAACTCCCCTGAGGTCAACCAATATCCAACGGGCCTGATCGACCTACGTTTCAAGCTAAACAAGATGCACTCCAATGTAACCAATCCGCATGGGGACCCCGAGAGCCTCCAAGTCGATAGCTTGAAAAGGGTGCACGGGAACATCACGCCCAACTCACAAGAATGCTTCCTTGACAATGGCGAAGACCGAGGATGCCTCATTCTTCACCCCTTTGAAGTTGTCAATTGACCAGATGCTTCACATCATCAAGCATTAGCCATGAATAAAGCTCCCTGGGATAGCCAAGCACGACACAGTTTTCCTGGAAGTAGGAAACTGTTCTTTTCACGGTAGTTGGGGACACGCCACTAAGCATTGTTGGGCCCTCAAAAGATACCTCGAGGACCTAGTTCAACATGGATATCTGGACTAGTTCATCCTCGATGTAGAGGGAGATCGTGAGGTCAGAGAGCCCCCTGCCGAGACTGTCGACTAAACATCTTGCTCATTGATAACATTTGGGACAAGAAGACCCCTGGCAGACAAGAAGACCCCAGACAGGCAATGGAATTCTTCTCACTCAAAATGATAATACGTGTTAAAACCATGTAATATCCAATGAAGTTATGCAGATTCTTTTACTTTGATGTTCATTGTCTTCTCTAGTACGACAAGCTCAGTCAACAGCTTATAACCCGACGACTACAAACTATGACTGCTCAGAGTCAGCCTAGACAGGTTCTCACCTTGACGACCACTTGAGTGAGTCAACAACCTATACATGTCCTACCCTGACGGTTACAAGGGAAAACAGTTCCCGTGATTATCCCTCGAGGAGCCCCTTGAAAGACGGAGAATCATCCACTATAACTGATCTTAATCAGCCTAGATAGGTTCTCGCCTTGACGGCCACTCGAGTAAATAAAAAGGATATATGGGTCCAACCTTGACGACTACAAGGAAAAAAACAGCCCCCGCAGAGTTATCCCTCAGGGAGCCCCTTAAAAGACTGGGGCTCGCCCACTATGATTGCTCGGAGTTAGTCTAGTTAGGTTTTCACCTTGATGGCCACACGAGTAAGTCAAAAGCCTACACGGGTCCTACCCTGATGGCTATAAGAGAAAAATAGCCCCCACGGCTATCTATCGCGGAGCCTTCTGAAAGACGGAGACTTGCCCACTATGACTACTCAGAGTCAGCCTAGACAGGTTCTCATCTTGACGACCACTTGAGTGAATAAAAAAGATATACAGGTCCTACCTTGATGGCTACAGGGGAAAAATTGTCCCCGCGGCTATCCCTTGGGGACCCCTGAAAGATGAGGAATCGCCCACTATGACTGTTCGGAGTCAACTTAGACAGGTTCTCACCTTAACAGCCACTCGAGTGAAACAAAACCTATACGAGTCCTACCCTGATGGCTACAAGGAAAAATAGCCCCCGCGGCTATCCTTCGGGGAGCCCCCTAAAAGACGGAGACTCATCTACTATGGCTGCTCATAGTCAGCCTATACAAGTTCTTACCTTGACGATCACTCGAGAGAGTCAACAGTCTATACGGGTCCTAACTTGTAGACTACAAGGGAAAACAGCCCACGCGGCTCTCTCTAGGAGCCCCCTAGATGAATTTTCACCCTGACGGTGACTTTTCGAGCGACCCTCCAAAGGACCGATGTTACAACATATCTCAAAACATGAAGCCTCCCCCTTTGGGAAGGATTCTTCACTTGGGAAGTATATGCCAAACCACTTCAAATGTTTCAGAATCAAATCAGCATCCCGAGCAAACATAACAAAGTAAACATAAAATTCAAAGGCATCACACAGGAGCGCCAAGTGCGATGATTCAAATACTCAAAGAAAATGGCGGACTTATCTTCTTGTTCCATTAGATCTTACAAAAAGGGGGAGCTATTTAACTCCGCCTGGGACTACCGCCTCGGCCCTCTGACAATCTGCGAGGTTTCCAATGCCAGTCGCCAGAGATCCCAGCCTGATCAGTCAGCTTCCTTGATTGGCTATCTGGGCCCACGGGTCAGAAGCCAGGCCATCTCTGAAGCCCTCTGCTGGACCGCGCGAGTTAAGTATTATGATCGAAGAACGTAACTCTGTGTCTCTCCAAGCAGTGTATAATGATCCTTTCAAAGCTCGTCATAACGATTCGACTGACGAGAATCTCGGCTCTCAATTCCTCTACATCCTTATCCCGATTTTCCAGGTTATTTTTTAACAAATGGACTAGCGCTTGAGCGACATCTTCTCCGCACGCTCCTCATTGATCTACTCCCGAAGAGATCTCCGACTAGGCTGAAGCAACCTTCCCTTGCAGTTCAGACACCTCCACGCCTTTTGCAACTCCTCAAACCTGCTCAAGCATGTTTCAAAGTCGCGGTCTTGGCCGTCGACTCGGCGGGCACCGAAACCGATTGGTCTCGGCGTCTCGGATTGGATTCAGGCATTACGCATAAAACACAACGTAGAAAGTTGAAAAATTCTTTAAAAAATCACGAAATCACGACAAATCTTAAAAAAATTTAGACATCAATATTCATGTATCATATGTCCAAAACCTATCACCTAGCACACTCAACATAAAGCGAAAGCATAAATACACGCATTGTTGGTAGAAATATATCAAAATACAAGCATAATATAGTAAATTACACAAAATACATTAATAAATACCTGCTGATATAGTCATTTCCACATTGAATACTGATAAGGCATAAACTTATCATCATCATAATCCCCGCGATAAGTATAGAAATTAGGTGTATAGTTTCCATAAGGATTATAGTATGTTTGTCTGTGATATCTAGTAGGTTGAGATGATTGGCTAGAGGATCCGACATCAGAGTAATATGGCGGTGGATGTTGTGCAATATCAGCTCTATAGTAATAATACCTAAAATCTTGATATTCAGCGCTGCTAGAGAATATTCACCTGTGTTGGAATAATCAGTGTTAGAATGTTGGCCTGATGTCAAACCCAATCCCTGTAAGTGACCTTCAAGACTATGATAATCAAGTGAGTAGTTATCATATCCACTCAAATAATCATCACTAGAACTCAAATCAACCAACCAATTAAAATGCCTACACTGTTGCGAAATCCCCGCTCGGCCTCCATGATCTGTACTTTGTGTGGCATAAATAATACTCTAATTTCCATGTCATAACACCACCTCATTGGCTTCCACAACACCATGAGTCACTTTATCATTACCGCCAGCACCGCTATAACCTCCATCATCATCATAACCACCGTCACCGCCATAACCACTATCATCATCACCCCCATTACTGCCACCATCGTCGTCGTCATCACTGCCATTGTCGTCACTATGACGAATACCTTCATCCTCCAACTCAAGTCATCTAGTGGTAACATTGGTTCTTCTTCCTGAATTCACTCATCCAATATATCATCATTGAAAATATTGTTCAGATCAATTGAGTTGTAATAATCATCATTGTCGCTTTGGCATGTCAAGTTTCTTACTCGCAATCATATTTTATAATGCACAGCACTAGTTTATGTAACTTTTTTATTGCCAATCGGTTACGCAGTTTTGTATGAATCAGCAACCACATGGTCCAATTTCTTTCACAACCCGATGAAAAAACATGTTTGGCTTAAAATTTTGATGGCAATTTTCTATAGATTGGGAGATTCTTCATCATAGTTAATCCATCAATCAGCTGGAAGAGATTATTGTACTGCTCTGCTAGTCAGTGAGCTTTCAAATTCTCCAACTCCATCCACAAATAATTTTATTTGCAAGAATCTACATCATTAGTGTTAATATTTGCATAACATTATATTGATTGGATAAATAAATTACTAGATAGCTTACATCATTAATAGCTCTTGCTTGTTTATTCAACTCCGGCTCCAATCTTTTAATGGCCTCCTTTAATCTATTTCTCACTTCTAGACATGAAGAAAAGTTTTTTGAATATTGGAGTGCTAAATTTAAAAATTATACTGCAATAATGTAAACACGTGATTTTTATTATATCTTATTTGAACTCTGCAATTATATCTCGGGAACAGATCAACCATATCAACAGTTGGATGTAGAGAATCTGATAAAGATGAACTCTCCCAATCAATTTTAAGCCGGATGGTTAGCTCTAAATTGCCTCCGAGATAAGAGGCTAAGTATTCAAACAAAGCTGGACTCTGTAGCTATATCTAAACAGACACAACTTGCATAAATGATAGATCCCTTCCCATGTGGAAAAGGACAAAAAATTGAGCCCAAAAACCCCTAGCACACTAGAGAAGTCCATTGTAATCGTC
Source organism: Agave tequilana (assembly GCA_038442645.1). Classification (NCBI taxonomy): domain Eukaryota; kingdom Viridiplantae; phylum Streptophyta; class Magnoliopsida; order Asparagales; family Asparagaceae; genus Agave; species Agave tequilana. The sequence continues at coordinate 237,983 of JAVJIF010000661.1, forward strand.
ATTATTATAGTGAAATTTCTCTCCGTTCTTTTCTCCCATTCAGTTATCCACGTAACTCTATGTGTTTGCACTGGCTTTTCTGTGATTTGATTATATTCACTACAATATTTTGGTGTGTGGATTAATTTCTTAAGAAATTACCCACATGTACCTACTAAGGATCTGGTGTGATCTCAATGTCCTTGTGATAATTGTAGATATGTAGGGCTCCCTTCCACGAATCCAACGCTTCGAACCGTGCATGCTTAGACTCCGGATGACAGTTACGGCCGAAACAAATCTTAAACACTTTAATGGATTATGGCAATCGATGTTGTAGATGCTGAGATACTGTAGAATTAGGGTACTGTAGTGAATTATTGTAGCGTCGTTCTCTAGCGCTTAATACTGAAAAGATTTTTTTTTTTGTGTAAGGACAAATTTATAGAGAATTAGAAGGATTTTTCTAAATTTTTTTTTTTTGTGAAATAGAAATTAAAACTTTGGATTGGAGATCAATGAGAGAATTGGAACCATAGAGAATTGAGTTTATAGATGTTAGGATTTTTGCCTTTCTTTTTCAAGAAGAGATAATGGTCCAAGAAAATTCAATTGAGTTAGAGAACATGGCTTGAAGCAGAAGCAAATTAAGATGAAGTAGTTTCCTTTTCATGTGATTACGAGTTTTTTTCAGGAGGAATATGAATAGGATTTAATTCCTATTCAATGAAGATTTATTTCTAAAGATGAAATGGTTTAAGAATCCTTCTAGATTAAGGAGATCAATTTCTAAAAGGATTGATCAAGATTCTTTAACTATCCAAAGGCCAAGATCATCTCATAGTCCAAATAGGAGTTGTATTGTAAAATCATATAAATAAAGGTTGTAACTAAGTATTGTAATTGCCTTAACAAAACAAGTCTCAAGGAGTTTCTACAACAGAGAATCTCAAGCAAGGAGACCAGAGGAAGCCAAGAAAGAGGAGCAAGTTGAAGGTGCATAGAGAGAAGGTAATACTCTTGTAATCTAGGGATAAATTCAAGTGGAAGGTGAATACTCTTATTGCATCAAGAGGAAGGTTGGATCTCTTTGTATTAAGTCTATTAATAAAGCTCTCTCAAGTTCTCTCCCTGTGGACGTAGGCCAAGTTTGGGCCGAACCATGTTAAATCCTTGTGTTCTTTCTTTATTACTCTTTTGTTTAGGTATTGTTAGTTTGCTTTACATCAAGCTTTCCTTTTGCAAGTATTATTCATATTGCCAAGTTCCGCTAACGTTGATCCTGAGAGTCACAACAATTGGTATCAGAGCATATCAATTTCGCAACAATTGGTATCAGAGCTCAAGTTGACGAAGGGTGATATGTTGAAGATGGAAAGTTCTACGGCAAAGTTTAAGGTTGAGAAGTTTATTGGCAAAGGAAACTTCACAAAAGAGGGTGAAGACATTGCTGGTGCAATAATGTTTTCATAAGACCTTACAAGATAAGTCAGCAAAGCCTGTAGGTACGTCAAACGAGGATTGGGAGGAGATGGATCTAAAGGCAGCAAGCACGATCCAACTATGTTTCGCAGACAAGGTTATGTACAAGTGATGGATGAAAAATGGTTACGGGATTGTGGTCAAGATTAGAGACGTTATATATGACGAAAAGCCTCTCCAACAAGCTGTATCTCAAGAAACAACTATATGGGCTGCGCATGAAGGAAGGGACAACAGTGTTGGAGCATCTAAACTTCTTCAACAAGGTCACTAGCGAGCTTCTAGCTGTTGATATCAAGAGCGACGAGGAGGACAAGGCGTTGATACTTCTCAATTCTCTTTCAGAGTCATATGATCACATTGTCGCCACCATGCTCTGCAGCAAGGGAACTCTTATCTTGGAGGAGGTCACGCCAACTCTCTTGTCTAATGAGATTAGGAAAAGGCCAAATCAAGAGGAGTTGACATGATCAGGTTTGGTGGTCACAGGAAGGAAAGGAAGAGAAGGAAGAAAAGGTCCAAGCTCATCAAAGGAGTGTCACTTTTGTCACAGGAAAGGTCATTGGAAGAATGACTGCAAGTAACGATAAGAGTGGCTAAAGAAGAAGGGGTAGGCTATGGAGGTAGACGTAGCAAGCGGTGTAGAAGACACCGAGATATTAATGGCTTCTTACGAAGACAACACTTCTCAAGGTAAAGGTTAGATATTTGATTCAGGTAGCACAGTTCATGTATGTTCCCAAAAAGAGTTGTTCAATAACTCCTTAGTTGCAAAGGAGGAAGGGATTGTCAAGATGGTGGATGGCTCGGCTTGTGAGGTCATCGGCATTGGGACAGTCAAGGTTATAGGAAGAGATGGGACAGTGCGTGCTTTGGAGGCAGTTTGGTATGTCCCGGAGGCACGGTATAATCTAATATCTATAAGGGTGCTCAACGAAGAAGGATGCCGGATCTAAGTGCAACAAGGTGTCGTCACAGTCAACCAAGGAGATATGGTAATCCTGAAAGGAGAGAAGTGTGGAAGGTTATACAAGCTGAAGAAAGGGAACTCAGTTTGAGGTGGAGTTTCAAGGATAAGCTTGGAAGGGAGTTCATCGCGAGGTGGAGCTTCAAGGAAGACTGCAACAGGACGTGAACCGGGTCAAAGTGTTGCGGGAAAGAGAAATGGTGCAATTATGAAAGGCCTGAGATGGCCCAAGGCATCTCGGTAAATCAGCTAAAGGCCTCGGGGAGGGGGCAAGAGTTAAAAGTTTCACGGTACAATTATAACCATGGAAAGAATCAAGGTATTAATCCAAAATCTCAAGTTGTGCTAAAGGCTTGAAAAACAAGTCAATGTGGAGATTGTTAGGATTTTACCTTGTTTTTTTCAAAAAGAGATGATGGTCCAAGAAGATCCGATTGAGTTGGAGAAGACGATGGCTTGAAACAGAAGAAGCAAATTAAGATGAAGCAGTTTTCTTTTCAGGTGATTGCAAGTTTTCTTTTTTAGGAGTATGAATAGGATTTAATTCCTATTCAATAAAGATTTGTTTTTAAAGATTAAAAGGTTTAGAATTTTTCTAGATCAAGGAGATCAATTCCTAAAAGGATTGATCAAGATTCTTCAACCATCGAAAGACCAAGATCATCTCATAGTCTAAATAGGAGTTGTATTATAAAATCCTATAAATAAACATTGTAACCAAGCATTGTAATTGTCTCAACAAAACAAGTCTCAAGGAGTTTCTACAACAGAGAATCTCATGCAAGCAGACCAAAGGAAGCTAAGAAAGAGGAGCAAGTTGAAGGTGCATAGAGAGAAGGTAATACTATTATAATTTAGGGATAGAATCAAGTGGAAGGTGAATACTTTTGTTGCATAAAGAGGAAGGTTAGATCTCTTTGTGTCATGCCTATTAATAAAGTTCTCTCAAGTTCTCTCCCTGTGGACGTAGGCCAAGTTTGGGCCAAACAACGTTAAATCCTTGTGTTCTTTCTTTGTTATTCTTTTGTCTAGGTTTGCTATTTTGCTGTACATTAAGCTTTCTTTTTGCAAGTACTATTTCATATTGCCAAGTTTTGCTAACGTCGATCCGGGAGTCACAATAGTTGGTATTAGAAATAATAGAAACTAGGGTTTTGAGAAGGAAAAAGAGATGAGAAAAGATGATAGACTAATTAGGGTTTCACGCTCTAAACTAGGGTTCTCTAGGACTTTCCACCAAAGAGAAATTTGGAGAGAGATAACTCACAAGTTTGAGGAAAAACTTTCATATCTTTATTGATTTCATTGATTGATATAAGAGGCCTTTTATAGGCTTGTACAAAATTGAATACAACTTAAACTAAAACTCCTAATCAAAATAGAATTACAATTCCAAAATAAAGAAACTAAACTCCTAATAAAAATACTACTCCAAATAAAAAAACTCAAAATAAAGAAACTAAAATTAAATAGAGTTCTATTATTACTGAGAAACTGGAATATGGTGTCTTCTCCACTGGTGATCCACATGTCACACACGTGGCTTGATGTTTATTTGATGCAGTCTTTGTCTGTGTACTTTTTTTTCTTAACGAATGATGGAAAAGTGATTTTTCTTTCTTGATGTCTCAAATGATATTTGGTGCATAGTTCAATATTTATATATTGTTCTTATTCATTTAATAGTGCTTTAATCGGTATAATGCTTGCTTATAATTTAGATTAAAAGTAATGATACCCATGCTTGCACGCGCGCGCGCACACACACGTGCACAATTATAGCTATGCCAGCACTCTTTCACTCACACCCTAAAATGCACCCATAAGCTCTCAAACAAAGGGGTTGCCATACCTGTATCAATGAATATTATCAGAATGTTCCCCACCAAACAGGGGTTAGCCTATTTGGGTTAAACTTTGGTAGATGGCTTCACATAACAGTTGCCAAAAAACTGAACCACTAATTGTCGGTCACCTTGCGTTAACCCTTAGTGAGTTGGTGTCAAGTACATTATTTGAGGTATTGTTCGATAAAAGAGTGACTTGCAAATAAATTCTTAAGGGATATGTCCAGTTTTACATAGTGCAGTTTAAACCCCTAAAACAAGTGAGCAAGCTTAAACATTCCCCTACACAAATAGGGAAAATGAAGCAACTAATTTTTATCATTAGATAATCATAAACAATAAATGTTAATGTCCTATACTAACATCAAAAATCAACTTTTTTACTTTCTTACTTGATTTTACTTTTAGTTTACTTCTCTGAATTGTAAATGCGAAGGTCATTAGATTGTCTGTACATCTAATTTTTTTTTAAAAAAATATCTTTTAGTTAAAATTTATGAATCAGGCCGGGTTGATTCCTTTTTCCAAAAGAAACCCATTATGTTACTTAAATTTAAGTTAGGTGATATCAAATTTTGAATGTGTTGAGTTCGTTGAGTAGGACATAATATCTCAAGCAGTTGTTTGTCTGTGTGTATGTATTATTTTGTGCATTTGTGTAGGGTATGTCTAGCAGTTGTTTGTTTGTGTATGCGTAGAGAAAAATGGGTAAATTCTATGGGATGACAGTTTGCTATTCATACTATTTGAATTCATGTGATCGCTAGTTGGCATGGTAAGAAATTGGATCTGCTATCTAGATGCCAATTCGAGCACCCGTATGTATGGCTAACATCTTATAAACCTATTTCTAGGCTAGAAAGGTTTCCCTTTCTTTCTTTCTTTTCTTTTTTCCTTTGAAAGAGAAAAGATGCATAATTCTGAATTTGGAATGGACCAAAATGAACTTTGGGGGGCTGAAGCCATTGTTTTTTAATGTCCGGAACAAGAAAGAGAAGAAAAAGATGAGGAGAGTCAACGAGATTTAACGAACAGAGAGGACTGGAGGCAACTCGAGAAAATTTCTTAGTTCCATAACACTGATTTAACAGTTTGAGTTGGCCTACCTGAGAAGTAAATATAAGGGCACATTGTCTAGTTCATTAGAGCAAGAATGGAAAGAAAAAATAAGAAGGAATTGCTCGTATGAGCAGTTAGGTTGGCCAATCCTAAAAGTAAATACAAGGAGATGCGTTTTGGAGTAACATTGAAACGCGTGACAATGAAAATTTCTAGACAGTCATATATTTGTAAATATTTTAAAACAGTATCCTCTTAATTTTGGATTATTAAAAGACGCCTTTAATGGTAATGTACAAGATGTATCCAAATTATATATTGAGTAAATCATTATTCTAGAAAGAAATCAATATATTGTGCTAGATAATGCTTTGTTACGTCGTATGGTACATACCAGTTTCTAATGTTGTATGGTACATACTTGGGTGATTACAGGAGGAAATAAGAAATCAAGAATGCATGCAAATTCTGGTTGGACAAGGAAATGAAAGGTGTATGAGGAAAGGGAGAGTGGCCTCTGTGATAAAATATAAAATCATAAGTCGTATGTTATTTTTGTGCTTATAATATTATATTCATCTAGCTTCTTTTAAAATTACAGCTTGTAGTTTGGGGAGAATTATAAATAACAGTTTCATTTTTCAAATATTCAAAGTGTCACTTCCAAACCATTAAACCTCACCCGATTATTTAGGCTTTAAGTGCTCCTTTCCTCTTTCCTCTCAAGGGTAATATGGGCTATCATCAAACATATTTGGCCCTTTACCCCACTTTTTAATCATTCCAATCGCCGTCTTATGAGCACACAGAGCTCTTTGTCAAAAATGTATATCCTTACTTCAACCAGTTTTCCATCATATTTATCATTTTGTGGGGCTTAGCATTAGCTCACGTGATCTATCCCATTATACCCTTGAAGTGCGTCTTTACTTAGTGGGACTACGTTTGATCCTATTTGTATCTTCATATCACACTCCAGTTAAGCAAGAAATGAAACTGGACATTTTGGGAATCACATGGAATGGAAAGGTCTAATTTTCCGCTGCCTTTACCAATCTAGCTTTCTGTTGCCATTTATTCCCTTATAAGTCAGGGCTTTCTTTCCTACATTTATCCTTGCGCTGTAAAAGTCGTGAAGTGACATTCATTAGGATACTTCTTGATTATATAGATTGAGCACATGACATGAAATTTATTGTTGCTACAAACCCTTTATCTTGTCTTTATGTAACCAGAAACTCACTAATGTGACCATAACTACTTCGGCATTCATCATCATGTGTTCTTAATGACATCAACATATACCACTTTCTATAACCACCAAATTGATTTAGGGTTGGCAATGGGTTGTGATATGTTGTGCCTAGTCAAGTCTAGGCATGACTCATGTAAAAACAGTTAGGTCTATGCATGGCCCATAATACTATTTGAGCCCATACCTATACGCCTATGTACCAATCTCACTCGATAGTGAGCCAACCTATTCATGCTCCCATTTGTGCTTGAATCAGGCCAGCCTATTCGTGCCTAATTTGGGTCTCCTTCTTTATGTCTAATCCGGCAGAGGAGAGTGAGAGTTGCTAGGGTTTTCACTTTGTTGTTTGTTTTGAGAATTAAAGTGAGGATTAGGTGACAAATGATTCAAATGAGAGAATGAGATCTGAAAGTTTAAATGACTAATAGACTCATAGCCTAATTCATTAAATAGTACATATTACTGTGCCATTAATTGGAGGCTCAAGCAGAGCTCCATTCGTGCCTTGAATGGGCCGTGCCCCAAGCCATACGTGTCTGGCAAGGCAAGCTCACGTACAACACAATAATAAACTGGGTTGTAAGTTTTAGGTCATACCCAGAGTACTATTTTCATTATCATGTCCCAAATATTTTCATGCCAAGTCCATCTTGCCTTGGTCCGGTCTTAACCCATTACCCACTGTACATTGATTGTCCTGGTTTCTCTTTTGCTTTCTCAAAATAAAGAAAAATATCAGCACTGGAATGGATATATAGAAATCTGTTTTGTTTTCTATATGGCAAGCTATGGCTCTTTGGCTTTTCTATGCTGGAGATGATCTTCACAGGTGCAAACCTTTTCTCTGTTTGCTCCTCTTTATAATATACTAGTCGAAAGAGCTTAGAGGGTTAACAATAGTGGCTTCTCAGGTGTAAGTTGTGCCATTGATGTGGTAGGTTTCTGCACTCACAAAGGTGTCACACAGGACCCAATATTGGTCCTCTACATTTCATACACGAGCATTCGACCTGTAGTGAATGGGAAAGAAAGCTTTTGACAGGAAAACTTTTGTTGTTTCATTTGAAGTGAAGTATTGGATACTGAAATATCTTTCCTTCTGTTTAAAATGTTGAATTATGAATTTTTTTTTTCTCTATGTGGTCATTTGGTTATATTTACATCTGAATGAATAGGCTTTGCTTCCTCTAGCATCAAACTGACAACTTTTGTCAGATAATTTTGTATCCTTTCATCATTTCTCATATGTGCTATCTTTTGAGGAAAAATATGTTTTAGTTGGATGCACGAATTGATTTGAGAGTCATAATTCTGATATGAAAAGTTATGGTTATCATCACAATCTATATAGAAATTCACTCTCTAGTCTGTGCTTAGCCATATTTTTGTTGCCAATATTTCATTATTCTTTTCTGAATGTTAATAATGGTAAAATTGGTTATGATTCAAGATATTTTTATTTATGGCGAGTGATTTTTGATTGGTGGATATTGCATTTACTTTCAGGGTCTCAACTTTTTGAAGAAATCTAGATTCAGAGCAACAAAGGGTGGAGATTTTAGTGGTTCACCCACGAGCGGCCAGCAGTTGTCATCTCTGCTTCTTGTCAATAATGCTCTCCATGTAGCTTCTGCTAAATCTGATGTTCCCCGGCCATCGTCTGCTAAATCTGATGTTCCCCGGCCATCACACATTAGGAATTATCAGATCCTCTGCCGAGAGAGAACTGGTGTCTTATGTCCTGCTGTCAAGGATGCTGGTAGCCAAGATGATAATCTGAAGAGCTTCATCAATCAGAACCTCCAGGCTGAAAGCAAGGGTGCCACCAATATGAATTTGATCAATTTGTCAAGGCCGAGCTTGGGCTATTTCGGGGAGAAGAGACCCCTCTCCCTATCTCATAATCGGAATGATTTCTTCAATTCCCTCAGGAAGAAAACATGTGTCAATCATTCAGATGGTGCTGCCATTCCTGAGCCAAGCTCCTGTGTTAATGTGGAGTGGTCACTGTCATCGGAGCAAAACAAAGAGAATTGTGCTGACATTTCCATGAGTAATCAAGAAGAGAACCATGGGGATAGGTATTGCTCTGATGCTTCTGTGATTCAGGGATTGGTTGTGGAGATGGTGCTGATGCCTCTTGTGTAGTACATGAATGGGTATGGCAGTGAGAAACAGCCTGGCAGATCACCATAGGAGCAGGGAAGGAAAGTAACTGGGCAGACCAATTGGGGAAGATTGCGACGAAGGCGAGAAATAATTTGTTGATAAGTGACAATGTCTGGGCGGTATAATACAGATTAAGATATCCTTAAGGAGTTGAATAGCATTTTTTTTTCCTTTTTTCTTTTCATTTTCCCCCATTGGTCCCAAAATTGGTTGGCGAAAAATCAACAGGGAGTTAGAGTTATGTTTGGCATAAGAATATGGCATGGATTGTGGTCATTTCTGTGTCTTTTTTTTCGCTTGAAGTTTTTTGCTTTTCTTTCTTCTTATGCTCGCATTCAGTTGAGTTATTTCAGAAGGAATAAGGTAGACTTCACATTTTAGACTTCACATTTTCAAACTTCGAGCATATATAAGCACGTACAAGATTTTATCGAAGCCTAGCTTTGAGCATTTTCAAGCTCTTTTACAGCCCTACAGATCATTTTTGGTAATCCAAATCACATTGGGAAAAATAGTTCCATACCCACTCCTCTGACACGTTTTAAAAAAATGCCAGCTCATGTTTAGTAATCCAAATCCAAATATGAAACAAACATGGGACCTGATTAGATCACTTCACCAGATTAACTAATTGCATATGGCAACATGATTTGTAACAGAATGCAGGTTCATGTAAAAAAAAAAGAAGAGAAAATTTATTCAAGCATAAATCACCACCACTACTACTAAAATACAACACGTACATGTACCTGATTTCATGAACAAAACTAAAACTAAAATGTAACAAGGACTATTAATGCTTATCACAACTATACTAACAAAGTATGGAAAGGTTGGTGGTGCCTCAGGTGGAGAGGTGGCTTTGACCACAATTTCTGTGATTTGCCTTCTCTTCAACAACCTGGGAGAAGGGAGATGGACTGAGCTTTGTCTTCTCTTGAGTAACTTGGAAGAAGGCAGGGGCACTAAGCTTGGAGAAGGTGCGGCTTTGTTGAGGAGCTTTGTCGGACTTGGAAGTGAGCTTGGGGAGGGAGAGGAATACATGAAGGAGGGACCAGCGAATAACTCATTCTCCTCGTGTCCAAGCAAATGGTTTACATTTTCTGTGGGCTCTGGCACCTCGGATCTCCGTTGCGGAATGATGTATTTCGCTTTCACCGGCATTGCTAATCCTTTGCTAGTATCAACAAAGAGGAGAAGAAGAGAATAAAATTATTGAGTGTGAGCATGGAGTGTGATTCAACTATATATAGGGGTTCAACATCCCTAATCCTTTGCTAGTTAGGTTGATCCCAAAAAGGAAACTTACTTTAGTCCTAATCCTAATCCCAGTAGGTAAACACAACAAATGAAATAATTATTGATCCTATTGGGATTAGGATAGAACTGATCGGCTGTGTGTGTTGGTTTGGGTGGGGGGAGAAGGCTCTATACGGTTGTATTTTTTGTTATAAAGTTTTTTTAATTACCTTTCTGTCGTGTTACCTTCTCTGTTCGCGCAAGGCAACCAAGTTGATCACCAACAGAAAGGAAGAAAATAAGAAAACAAATACTAAACACTGTGAGAATGTCATTAAGAAGTGTATATCTATTACAATTCTTTTGCGTAAGCAGGTCTAGCAAGCTATTGTATTCGTAAGGATAAATACATAGCAGCATGCTAATAAAAGGAACACTGACATATATAACAAAGAAAAAGAATAATAATGCTCATGAAATTTACAAAGAGAGAGATATTAGACTTTGTTGACAAAGAATGGTGTCAGTGTGGGCAATAACCAATCAGGTTTGCAACTGTAACTTGAGAGATGAGATCAGAATTATAGACAGCTGGATAAACAATAAATGCCCGTGGGAGTAATGATGCATCAAACAGCAAGCAAATTGAGGAACTATCCCTCACTGACTGGGTCCAAAGGTGGAGATCTCTTAACAGCACAAAGCTGAAGACCACACAGAGCAGGAGAGCAATGCGTTCAAGGAACTGAGCTGAAGACCACACAGAGCAGGAGAGCAATGTGTTCGAGGAACTGCCAATTGGTTTAACCATACTTAGCTCTCATGACGAGCGGGCCAAAAGGCAGCCAAATGTTGTAGCAGATTGTTGAGCTGCTTAGCTTGGAAGGAGAATGCAACATGAGGTAATCTTCTGATATTCAGGCCGCCAACAGATTGTGGAAGACAGATTTTACGCCAAGCAACCGGTGGTTGTTTCCTGTGTATTCCTGATGGCCAAAGAAATTGTCTAACTGTTTGCTCCATTTCCAGATTTGTTCGAGCTGGAAGAGGAGAAGCTCGTAGTACAAGCACGGATATGGCAGTAAGAAACAGCCTGGCAGACTACTACACGAGCAGGGAAGGAAAGCAACTGGGCAGTCCAATGACGAAGACTGTGACGAAGGCGAGAAATAATTTGTGAAAGTGGTCTGGGCTGTGTAGCAGAGATTGGACTCCCAAATGATCTATCGGACCTGGAGAAGGCAGTTTATGAATAAGTTTGATAGCAGCAAGATAGAAGTTAAGATGGACCTGATCAATGTTGCAGTAGAGGATAGATTTATGTATTCAGTTTTTGCCTGAAATGATGGTACAAGTTTGCAGGACATTAGTAAAGGCCGGGTATTCATCTGCACAAATGTGATGGATAAGATGAAGATCAGAGGCAGGGAACTGGATCCTTTAACTGAAGCCTGGTGCAACATATCAGAAAGCACATTGGTGCAAGTCACAAATAGCACTGGTGCCAGAGGGTCACCCTGGCAAATGTCATTAGTCGGTGAAATGAATGGATGAGGATGGCTATTAAGCAAGATGAAATATTGTACATAGTGAAGGCATGCAGAAATCCAAGAGATCCATTGAGGGTAGCCTTATGCTTGCAGCGCTCCGAGAATGAAATCCCAACCATGCATGATTCAGCTGCAACATCAAATATTTTGGACAATGTCTGAGGCCAAATATAAGTAAATATCAGATCAATATTAAAAAAATGAAGAAGAAGAAGAAGCTACCAACACAAAGTTCAGCTACATTATCAGATTTGAGACCAAAATAAGACGTTTGAGGGCAAATATAAGTTAATATTTGACACCAAAATCAGAAAAACAAGCTGCAATGACATAGTTCAGCTGCAATATCACAATTGACACCACGATCACAAATTTGACATGAAATTTTAGTTAACTATTGGTTACAAAATCACAAAAGAAGTTGTGAACACATTGTTGAGGTCCAATACTACATTTGAGACCAAAATCATAAAATTGACACCAAAATTGAAGTTCATATTCCAAACCAAATTCAGGAATCAAGCAGTGAAACACTAAGGTGCAATACTACACTTGAGAACCAAATCCTACAGCTGAGACCAATTAAAATGTCATATCTGAGACCATAAACAGAAAAGTTGACTGTGAACACATATTTGAGACCAAATAATCAAGGATAATTATGCTAAATGGTTCAGAAATGGCCGAGTATCATTTACTTCATGGGGGAGAGCTGCACAAGTTTGCCTCTTTATCCCCAAAACATCATATTAATGGCCTATCACCACAGCCTACCGAATCCCTGATACTCAAGGTCTAGCATGAATGCACAGACCACATTCCAAATATGTAAGTAACAAGATGAAACTGGTAGCAAAACTGTAAACATAACAAAACTACATTCAAAGAAGAAAAACTTACAAATTTAGAGGATGTAAAAGAATAGCTCAGACCAAAATCATATGAAGAAGGTACGAAACATGGTAAAGGTGTAAAAACTTCATATATCAAAGGCCAAAAATGAAATTTAGAAATAGTTGAAAGGAAAGTGGAAGATAATCAGGAAAACAAGCTGCCAAGTTTGCATAGTTCAGCTGCAACACCACATTTGAGACCAAATTAGAAGATTCACACCAAATTGAAGGTCATATTTGAAACCAAATCAGAGCATAAAGGTGAAAACAATATGAGACCAAAACCATAATTGTCAGACCAAATTTAAGAAAATATTTGAAAGCACAGTCATAAATTTACTTCCAACCCCCGTAAGCCAAAATTGTCATTTATGAAAGACCTACCATCACTGCGCACATAGTTCAACCGCAATACCACTTTCCAAATATAGAAACTGATGAGATGAAAGTAGCACATATAATATTAACAAGTGAAAAGTAATTAAAATTACATAAGGAAAAGCTTGAGGTATTAAGTAATTTAATTTAATATTTTAAAGAAATTTCATGTAAAGAAGGTGCGAATGAAATAAGGAAAAGTTGCAAAACTAAGCCTCCACATCCCCATATACTCCAATGTTTGATAGATCAAAAGGCTAGCATTAATGCGCATATAGTTCAGAATAAGAGAATAGTAAGATTTGCAGTATTAATTAAAAGAAAAAAATGTGTTTGTACCCATCCTTTTCCTGATTTACTTCTTTACCCCTACTTGACTTTTACTTCGTCATTTGCCTCTTTCTTTTATTTGGTATTTTTTTTAGCCTTGTATCAATTTACAGAAACCTTTAACAACCTTTTGTATGTTATCTGGACTGTTTTACCCTCTGATTATTCTATATTTTATGGTAATATCATCTCACAAATTAGGTCCACTGATTAGAGGAAAGAAGAAAAGAAAAAAAGGTTCATTGTTCTTGCTCATGGAGGTATCTCTCTCTCATTGGATCATATTCTCCAAAAAAAAAAGGATCAGTACATCAAATGCAATGCACCTTCAGAAATCTTTTATCGTTTCTTTGAAAATATATCTGATACTGTCTCTCTTCTTTGGCACGTGTTTTATAAATATTGGGCCAATGTTATATAATTTGAAGGGGAATAGCTGCACAAGCTTACCTCAGCATGAATGCATACCCAATACTCAAAGACTAGCTTGAATGATAAATGCAAATACTAGCAAATATCTTGAGTAAAGAGATGAAAATTGTGGCATGCTTGGCTGCTAACTGCCTCGTCAGGTTACAATATGGCATATAGACACCCCCTAGCACGTGGTCTCACACCACACAAGTTATTTTTCTTAACCTATGATAATAAGAAGAATAAAATGAAAAATAAAAAACAAATAAATATAATAACAAAAATATAAGTTGTCCATGGTGTGGCCAGGGAGGGAGGTTGGACCCACCAACAGCAGGTTATTCCTTCTTCTTCCATTTTTTTTATTTAACCTCAAGAAGAAATTGGGGGTTGGTTCCGCATAGAAATTATAGCACACTCTACAATTACTACATACATTTATCAAGTAAGTTTCTGCTTTAGCTTTCGGTACACTGCTAACTAAATATATAGTGTATTATTAACTTTTTCAGAAATTGCAAATTCAGTTGTTAGTAATTGTAGGAAAGCATTTCTAATGTGATAAATTTGTGGTAAACCACGAGTTTTTTTTCAGTATTGTTCTGTAAACAATTTTAAAGTAAAGATAAAAACTTATATAAATTGTAGTTTTTACCCCCAAAAGTTTTAAGATGCTATTGAAACCTCTCTGATATTATAGCTTAAACTCTAAAAGTTTTATTGGCAATGAGAAACATAAATAAAATAGTATTTTTCACATTTGTCACATATATTTTTTTCAAAACTTTCAGATTAATCTATATTGACTTTAAAGTTTAAACATGTTAATAAGGTTGCAAAAAAGAAGATATAAAAATCTTTATAAACTTTTAGAACACTATTATAACATAATTTTAGTATTTCTCAAATTTAGTTTTTATCACATTACAATTAAGAACAATAAGCAAAAAAGAGAAAGTTTAATAAATATATATTGGTTAAAGTTTAATGCATGTCTAAATTGTTATTGTAGTATGATCTTTTCAAGACTAATTGGCTAGGTCGATAGAGTGTCTAGTGGGGAATTTAGATGGTTGAGAGGTTAGTGGGCTTCAACTCACTATTTATTTTAAAAACCGAACATTATTTTGTAATAATGGAATGGTTGTTGCAAAAAATTATTTTTCATGTGTTTTTACTATGAGAAGGATCAAATATGATACTTTTAGTTCTTTGATTTTTCTAAGAAACTTGCAAGTGAATTTGCTACCATGTGAATTTGATATTTTACATTGTTAGTAGTATTATTTACGATGTTTCTGTTTAGTGCACTGACTAATGAAAATTGGATAATAAGTGACAGTGGAACTAAAATACCACATCAGACACTAATGGGGGAGGGCACCTCTAGATGTTGTTGGGGCCACTTATATGCCCTTATGGGTGGATATGTGAAGCTAAATATCACAAGAATCACACCAAACATGCGTTGGGGCCCCATCTAGGTATTTTTGAAGACCGACTCTAAATGATTATATTCAAGTTCTATTATCTTTAATACTTTGTAACTTGATAGATATATTGACTTCTCTAGTGAATCCATTTAAGTACAAGGGGCAAAAACTTTAGAACACGATATTATTTAAAATGGTTTTAATATTGTGTTTTAAATATTTTTATATTGTTTATCACATTTATATATTGAATTCATTAGTAATATGTTTATCTATTTTGATTCACTAGAGAGATGGTGTCTTACTCATTTAGCATTTAGCTCATCCACGTTTTTACCTAGTTTTCAGATTTGGAATAGACTGAGTAAAATCACGTAAGGAGATTTAAATGCAATTAGAATTAGAAGATTTTCTTTTGTTTCATTAAGTTTCTATTTATTTCCATAGATGAGGAGTGTGGAGACAACTTGTATTGAAAACCTTGTCTTTTGAGACAATATTAAATTTTCAAAGTTTTATGTTTTCGAACCTTTAATAAGAATCAATAGTTTGTATATCTTTATGTCGTATTTATCGCTCAGAAGTGAGTAGTGATAGGTTTAGCATGGTGTGAGATCCTTCTTGTACACATGTAGCTTATGGAACAACTCCAACCTTTTGAGGAGTGGAGGCGTTACGGTGAACGCTCTCAACGTGAGCACGAATTCGATTTTAATGAAGCTTCAGCTAGGAAGAAGTGCAACTTGTATTCAGCTTGAAAGATGTCTGACTTGTTTTGGTTATCTTTACCATTTCCGTGGTCACATGCAGATAGGTCCTCTAGATCCTTTCCTTGTCAAAAAAAGAGATGGAAAATAAACCATCTTTAAGTGTGTACCTTTCATAACCGTGTGATGTTGTGTCTAGACCACGTTGGCACGTCTATCACCTATGTTTGTGCAACATAGAATAGCTCTTCAAAGGACATTTGATCTAGTGTAGAAGTTGTTTTAGTTGTGGCATCAAAGAAAAAATTCATTTAATTTGTTTGTATGACCCAACAGTATCTTTTGAAGGGTGGTGTATCTTTGAAAAAAAGGCTAATAAATAAAGTTTGCATAACAACATAAGCAGCTTACTTATTTACTATGTACCTCCACTAGATGAAATTCTTGGTTTGATTCCACCACTAGAAATGGCTAGCATTAGCAACCTTATAAGTTTGAACAATGAAGACCATCATGTTTGGTAAATTAATTTCTTTTCAGAGCCTCTAAGAACTTAAATTGGGATTAATATCAGTCACTTTGTTTTATTCCATTTAGGTGTCTTGTTTATGGATTTAGGTGTCTTGCCAGCGTTACGGTCATAATATTTAGCATAAAGCAATAATTAGGGCAAAGAAAAAGATGGGTTTCTGAATAATTTATATGCTCATAACCATGTAAATGAAGGAAATTCAATACAACACATGGATACTCAGTGTGAATATATAAAAGTGAGTGTTCAATATGAACATATAAAATATCCACATAATTTTTTATTTGCACTTGGTACCTTTAGTTCTGATCTGAAAAAAGAAAGAACATTGCAGGACTAAGAGAAGATGAATTAGCTTCCCCCCGCACTGGCTCAGCATCTCGGTATGTTTTTCTTGGCTTTTCTTGGGCAGAGGAAATAGATGATTTTTGTCCAGGTTCGTGTGGGATGTGTCCATCTGAAGTACCACTCCCCCGATGAGGGGCAATTTAGAGACCTCAAATTATCTTGGCAATAAGAATGAGAAGAAAATTTCCCTCTTGATTCCTTTGGTGGTAGAACAAACTGGGGGTAGAACTGAACTAATCTCCTCAGGCCTAAAAGATTGCATCCCATGATACAGTCAGTAGACAATAGTGTCTGTTTTAAATATAGTGGATTAGAACAAGTATAGCAAAAGTGACCAACAAACAGAGCCGGACATGAAACTCACCATGGACACGGTAGCCATAATGAAAGTTTCGCCACCAGATGACAGCTTTATGTAGAGGGAGAGAAGTGACGTATATATACATATATTTGATAGATAAGTCCCCTTTACAATCACTTTAAGCATTCACTGCTATCCATCCTTGCAGAGCAACGAAGCAAGTGTGGACTCTTCATTGACAATTGCTGCAAACTTTTCCCTCTTTCATCAGCAGATTAATGTTGGAATGGAGTACACATAGTACCAATACATTTATGCTTGATAGAAATTCAGCAAACACATAATAAGGACTGACTATATATGTGCCTACTCATCGCCTCAGACTGAACTTCACAGTATTCACGTGCAAGATATTTCGAAACTTTTTTGGCCGATCCAAAGTCCTGATCCCATCTCAGCCCATAGATTGATTACTTCGGTAGCCTTCAAGTAAGCATGACAAGTATTGTAAATTTGTGATGTGAGACATCTTAGCAAAAGGTTTATAATTACCTTCAGGATTGTACATGTCTTAAACTTTTTTGTTTTACCTCATTAGACTTCAGGATTGTACGTCTTAAACTTCTTGTTGCACCCACTTTTGATAAGAGACCCTGACGATTGTTCTTGACACAATTTAACAGCCACCATACTGCAGGGTCTTGTGAAAGCATGTTCTTCAGCATCCTGTAAGAATTTTCACGTGATGTTCAGACCACTGACAAATGCCCAGATCAATGATGTTGTAGTTTGTATTCTCACTGTCAGATGATCCAGTAATGCATCATTTGACTTCACACTCATCCATTACAATGATGCAGCTTCATTTCAAAACTGAGCAGTTTGAGCATACCATAGATGTTATCATATTGTACATGGCCTCTGTCTCCAGACACAAATTCATGCAAAGCACCATCAATCTCTACAGCACTGAATCCAGGACTCTTCTTTATCCCGAGAGACTTCATAATGTTCCGCACTTTCACCGCTCCATCCCATCTCCCAGCAGAAGCATATGTATTTGACAGGAGCACGAAATTGGAATCTGTCTCAGGCTCCAACTCTACCAAATAACCCATCAACTTTTCTGCCAAACCAATATTTTCATGCACCCTACAAGCAGCAAGCAGTGATCCCAGCACAACCTCATTTGGCCCCATGACCGGCATCATGCTTCCCACCAAGGTCATCGCCTCCTCTAGCCGCCCGGCCCGGCCCAAAAGATCCACTACACATCCATAATGCTCAATTCTCATAGGGATTTCCGTATACTTCTGCTGCATTAGTTTATAGTACTTAAGCTCTTCATCTACCAACCCAGCATGACTGCAGGCAGTAAGCACCCCCGTGAAGCTAACGCCATCTGGCTCGAACCCCATCCTCTGCATCATATCAAAGTGATCAAGCGCCTCACTACAACATTCATTTGTAGCAAACCCAACAATCATCGAATTCCATGTGACCCGCGTCCTTCTCCCATTATCCAGCCTATCAAAGACCTGGCGAGCGAGGTCAATGCGGCCGCACCGCGAGTACATGTCAATGAAAGAATGGCAAGCCGGACATTGGCACAAAGATCTCCAGTGCGGCGGCTCATAGCATAGTGGTGCACCCACATGCCCTGTCCAAGCGCACCAAGATCAGCACAGGCAACAACAAGAGAAATAATCATGACATAATCTGGCTCAACTTGATCGGTCAGCTGTTGCATTTTCCGAAACTGTTGCATAGCTTCTTCTAGAAACCCATTCTTGACGAAGCCATCAATGAGGGCCGTCAAAGAAACCTTCTCCCTCTGGCGGGGCCGCATCCCTGCGAAGACAGAAACCGCATGCTCGACCTCGCCACTCCTCATGTGGCCCGCGATCATGGCGTTAAAGGAGTAGGAGTTTCTGAGGGGCATTCTGTCGAACACCCGGCGGGCAAGATCAGGGCGGCCGCATTTGGAGTAGAAATAGAGGAGGGCGGTGTTGAGGAGGAGGGTGACGTGGTCGGGGAGGGAGAGAGGGAAGCGCTTGAGGAGGTGAGAGTGGAGGGAGAGGCCGAGAGGGAGGGCGGAGTGGGAGGAAGAGGAGAGGTCGGCGCAGGCAGAGAGGAGGGCGAGGAAAGTGATGTGATTGGGCTCGGTGTCGGAGGTGGAGAGCATGAGAGAGAAGGTTGAGATGGCCTCAGAGAGGAGGCCGCGGCGAGCTATGGACGAAGTCCAGAAGACGACGTCTTTTTTGTCGGCAGGAGGGGGTGAGAGGAGAGCGAATTGAGGAGAGCGAATTGAGGAGGGAACTGTGAGGTTGAGGCGGGGAGAGGAGAGGGAGATGGTGGGATGAGATGAGGGTCGGCGAAAGGAGGGAGAGTTGCAGACGCCATAAGCGACTTGAAAAAGGTTCAAAAATTTGTTTTCGGGGAAAATAATTGAATACTCTGTAATTCATTTCTTTACCTAATTATTGAAGATCAATCAGTATGTCCAGTAATGATACTAACGTAATTTCCAATTATGCACTTATAAAAGTGAGTTTTCTTCGTTCCATATATTAATAAAAAAAAGTTTGAAGGAGGAAGCTTTGGCTTTATATTAGATATAACACTGGCTATATGATTGAGAGTAGAACAAGAATCATATGGTCACTGACTAAACAGCTGAAGATTGACACTGACGACCAGAACGTTGGACAGCTTCATTCATTGATCTTCTACCGAATTCCAACCTCACGCTTGTTATCTTGAAGTAGACTGCGGCACTCGTAAACCGCATGGGGTAACTCTCTGTGAGGCATTAAATCCTTGGCACAAATTCAGTGAACTAAGTTCTTTGTATCACTTACAATGATATATGATGTATCCCTCTAGTCGGCAGCTAGCTTCAGTTTAAGAAGTGCTGTGTTTGCCTCAGCATGCTTCGAGTTTGGTGCATCGACTCTCACAGCGGCGACAAGCTTCACTCTACCTTTAATAGAAATATTATTATAAACATTTTCTTGTTATATTTTTATTATTTCTTCTAACTCTGAAAAAAATATATGATAATTCTATTAATAGATATTTTTCATAATTAAATACATATATTTAAAAGTTTTATTTTTATTATAATAATTATATAGTAAAATAATTGTGAAGAGAAAACATCAAGAAGAATCATGATTTGTGGCTTAAGGAACTTCAAACATGTATGTAATATAGTTGTTATGGTAACGATGAAATGCTGAGGTCATGGCACCTAAGCCAACTCCGCTGGCCTTTATATGGACTCAGGCAAAATGAGCTCACAGCTAATGGCAGATATAATAGAATAAGACAAAAATTTGTGCACATGCTTAAGATTGAGATAAACAAAAATGTAATGTAAATTGTAAATATTGAAATATATTCCCTTCCCTTATATATATATGGCATATATTTATAAAATTTATAATACAATTTGTAGAAATTTGATTAAGGAAAAAGAATTAGTTTGAATCATGGTTTCAAATATCAACCAATTCAAATATATGTCGACGATATTGTATTAGATTTTGAAGTACCTAATTTAGTAGGCAAACCTACACGAAGATTAGGACACATGTTCCGTCTCATCAGAAATTCCTGAAGGCAGACAATAGGGAATACAAAGCAGAACACCCCTCCCCCTAATAACCTCACCCAGTTGTTCCTGAGGAATCATGGCCCTGAGAACACTCCTTCTAAGAACATCATTGCCCATAGATTATTTATTTCTTTCCGTCCCGAGCAAAATGGTTGTAGAAACTAATCACATTGATTTTCACCAACATTCAATGAGTTTGTTACACCCCGGTCTATCGCACATTTCAAACATTGCAATAACCTCTACTTCAGTGCAGACTGTTACAGAAGATAGCAGAAATTACTCTCGCAATCATAAGCATAATTCAGGCTGTTACAAAGAAATCGCAACATGCAGATCATGCAATTATTGAAATTTGCATGAATCACACTCTCAATGAAGACTTCGAGTATATATACATTGAGAGACCCCTTGAGTAAGGGGCAGAACGGCTAAAAGAAAAGAGATTAATGTAACCTCTTGAAAATAGTGAATTTCCTCTTCTCTCAGTGGTTTTTTCAAAATTGGGTTTTCATGTAACACCCTGTGTCTTTGAGTTGTTTTATTATTTTCTCTCTTGGATTCAATTATAAATTGAGTGTAGATAAATTCCAACGAGGAATTTACCCCTACACCTAATACAAAATAACCTTGTAACGTTGATTGACATCGAGACTGATATGTTCTGTTGACTATCGTTATTGAAGATATTTATGTAAAACTATTGGTTGACATTGGATCTGACAAATAATGATTTGAATTTTATCTCTAAATTAAAATTTATGATCATTCAGTTTAATTAACAATATGATAGAAATTTTAAATTATTGAATGCATTCTAATTTCTTTTTGTATATAATAACAACTCAATTTTTTGAATTAAATATAATCTAGATTTGTTATTATGTTCATCTATTTTAACTTTAGATTATCAGCATGTTATTAATATTTCCTATCTAAATTATTTAAAACCCCTAATTATAATTTAGTTTGTTGTGATTTATTAGTGAGCCAAAATAAAATAAATAAATAAATAAATAAAAGGCATCGCCAACCAAACCTTGAATACATTACCTTGACTAACTTCAAAACCATACCACATGTGCCAAGTCTAAAATTTGTTATACTCATGTTTGGTTTGTTGGAAGTGGGAGGAAAAGATGGAAATGTGGAGGAATAAGTGAGGAAAAGGTAGAGAATTGGGATTTGTACATTTATCTTTTCCAGTGTTTGATTGTAATATGAAAGTGTAAGTGAAAAAGTATATTGTGTTTTTCGATATTTGGTTAGTAATGTGGAAATGAAAGTGAAAAAGTTGATCGCAAAATAATATTAAAATAAATATTAATTATGAAGCTTTTTTATTGTAATTAGACTGCAAGTGGGAGTTACATGACCATAAAATTAACTATTTTGAGCTACAACTTATTGCAACTGAGATTCATGGCCGCAAACTAACTGTACCACCCTGAAAGTAAAAAATAGTTGTGTAAATAGATGTGTAAAGAGAAAAAAAGGAAGCAAGATTTTTTCATTTCCGGTTCCAAACAAATACGAAAGTGGGAAATGAGTTTTTCTCACTTCCTCACTTCCGCCCCAAAACAAACAAGTGAATAACTGCTCTATGTAATAATCTTTAAGTCCAATACAAGCTTTTAACATTTTCATAAAATCCAACCAATGTGGGTGTCCACATACACACACAGCTCTATATAAATCCTCGCCTACTCATAACTAAATTTCTTCATATAGGGTTTTTCTATCGTATTGAGATAAACTAAATTTTACTCATTCGGCCACCCCAAAGATGTTTTTGCAGCATTGTTCTACAATTTGATTTACCATAAATTAGATTAAAAAAATCCAAAAGAACATGTTCTTCACCTACAAACTACTATCGTCTAACATCGTATGTTATGCACAGAGACAATGTGTTACACATAGCAAAAATTTATTGATAGTATGCTATTTTTCATGGGCGAATTTTTTAAAAATTCAAATTTGAATTTAATTGAAAAATGGACCTCTCAAAAATTAAATTGCAATAATCGATCATTGACATGTGCATAGAAGTCTCGTGGTACAATTGTCCTGCCTAGTGGTTTTTCATTTTTTTTTAGTTTGTTCTTTTTCCTATATTTGAGGTTGTCAATCCCGAGCATAGATTTGGCTAAAAATAAAAAAATTGGATTTGGAAACTAATTTCTTTTTGTACTTGGCTTCTTTCTCCCCTCTCATTTTATCTCTCTCCCTTAGCACACCCCGTGGCCCCATTTTTTCCCCCGCTTCTCTCTCCCCCCACTTCTCTCCCCTGTCTCTTAACTCTCGGCTTCTCTCTTGACTTCTCTCTCTCTCTCTCAAGGCTTGTTGCCTTTTAAAGTTTATGAACTGCAGTTTTCTTGTTGTTTCATTAATCAAACAAGTGAACAACTTCCAGAGAAAGCTACTTTCCTTAGATTTTTCTAAACTGCCATTAAAACCAAGTTTTTGAGGTAGCTAACTATAGTTTAGTAAACTATAAATACTAGCCAAAGGGACCTAAGTTTGGTTTTTGGAGATAGAGGACTTAATTGTAGAAAACTACAGTTTAGAAAACTTAACCTTAAAGCCAAACGATCCCTTAACATAAATTGGAAAAAAGAAATACTTGGTCCGGTTAACAACCCAGAACTTAAAATTATACTCTGAACACAAAAACAGATCATAAAAATAAAAAGATATGCCATACAGGTGGGACATTTGTGCTCAACGTTGATGTGGTTAAAAGGAGGTTAATTTTTGTAAATAAATTTTGAACTGGTGTGCCTCTTGTGATTAATTCAAAATTGAGATTTTTTTTTTTTTTAAGAAATGCTTTCTATTTGTTTTGTTGTTGTTGTTGTTTTTTTTTTTTTTTGAAAAAAGCTATCCTAGTTATAAACTATTTGTTACATATATATGTTATATCAAACATAACCCAACTCCTACTATGCAAAACAAATATGCAAAGTCGTAGTATTATTTTCATGTGATCTTTCTTAATAATTAGTGCACCAATCAAGTGGTAACTATATAATAGTAATAAGTACAATTTATAAACAAATATAACACATGATTGATCCAAAAAAATTGCAAGCAAATGATTATTGAAACCATTAACAACTACCAAAAAATAAAAAATTCAAAATATAAGCCGTAACTTGATGCAAGAGGGATTTAAATCTGAGACCTATTGTCCACTTTATCACAGTGCTATAATGAACTTGCAAAATAAATTTTCATATTTTTTTCTTTTCATGATTGAGCTTCACCAGTTTCCATGTCACTTCATGAATGCAATATTTATACTTGGGACAAGGTGCTCGAAAGCATATGCATGAACAAGATTTGAGGACCGAGTTCGGGAACCACTACTTATAAGTTGGCGGGACCCTCTATCTTAGCTGGTAGACAACTGGTCTAGCAGAACATTAGGTGATCCTTTACCTATAAATAGGGACCCTTCATCTATAAATAGGGTCAAAGAAACCTCACCTTAGTTCCAGTCATAATTTTCTAGGGTTATGACTAACTTGAGTATTAGGGTGTGTGTGTCCTTTTGAAAAGCAAAAGGGAAAGCTGAGAGTGTCATACAACCAATAGCTTCCTCAAAAAACTTTGTATCTAGGCCCCTCAAGCAGGCGTACGGTCGACCGGCCCGGTCGACCGTCGACAGAAGCAGCAGAACGGTCGACCGTCGTGCACGGATGTGCACAACATGCACAGAAGGAGTAGCGGTCGATGGGTCCGGTCGACCGCAGAAGGAGATGAAAAACACCTAGAGGGGGGGTGAATAGGTGTAATTGCTAATCTAACAATCCTTTTAAAATTATGATGGATGAATGATGCAACGATCTCTCAAAACAAGACTAAGAGCCGAATACCCCGTGAAGGGTTCTGAACTTCTTCCTCCGGATTCCCCTTGAATGGGTTAAAGGTGCGCAATGCAACCTTGTTGTATGAGAATTGATCGAACAAGGAATGAATAATATGCAATGATGAAATGCACACAAGATATATCACAAGTATCACAAATAATAACACAAGGAAAGTAAACTAGATCTCAAGCAAGTAAATGAAAGCAATAGAGTGCAAGAGAAAATTAAAGCAAAATGGACACAAGGCAATCGCAAACACAAGATATTTGTTTCGAGGTTCGAGCCACCGCTCTACTCCCCGCCTTCACCTCCGTGAAGGATTTCCACTATCCACCGAGGACGCTTACAACGGTCTACCAAAAACCCGAGCACCGAGCTCCACCAATTACAATGACCTCTACCGAAGAGGTGTCTCCACAAGATGAAGAAGAACACAAGTAACCAAAAGTGATCACAACAAGATCACTAAACTCTTTACAAACTCACTCTTTTACAACTTCCTTATAGAATGAGTAAGGGAATTTTGGCTCTAAGGAGTGTAGTGAGAAAACTCAGTTGTAGAATGATATTTGCTAACAAACACAACTGAAAACAAGCTCAAGAAAGTATGAAAAATTGGAGAGCTTAAAAACTTTTCTTCTCTTTTGAAAACTTTTAAAACTTGAGGATTTTTCTTGGTAAAAATACAAGAGGCTATACTCCTCTATTTATAGGGAGAAGAAAGGGTTAAAAATAATTTATTTTAAGTTTATTTGACCTGAAAAAGTTCTCCAAAACCTCAGGAAAAGTCTGCAAAAACAGATTAAGAAAACAGTTTTCAGAATTACACAAAAGAGGAAAGAGCCGTTGGGCTTTTGCAGGCTTGGCGGTCGACCGGTCCGGTCGGCCGCCCGCCTAGCTGGCAGTAGCCGTTGGGCTCGGGTCGACTGGTCCGATCGACCGTCCTCTAAGAAGAAACACAGCTTTCTTCGGGCGGTCGACCGGCGGTCGACCCAGAAAACCCGAGAGCAACTTGCAGACAGTCGGTCGACCCGGGCGGTCAGCCGACAGACGTGCACAAGCATGCACGTCCTGATACCGGCGCCGGTCGACCGGGCCGGTCGGCCGGGTTCGCCTGAAACAGAAAAACAGCAGCAGGTCTTGGAAATTTTTGTTGTAAAAAAATATTTTGAAGTAAAGATATCTAAGTATCATGATGGAAAGGGTATACATGATTTAAATATGATATATGTCTTTGAAAAACTTGGTGTCATGTATATTTGTCAATTCATGAAAAACTTAGATACAAAAACTTTAACTATGAAAACTTGTATACATAAAAGTGTGTGTGTATCCTAGAGCCAATTTCCAAAACTCAAACTTTAACAATCTATTTCTTACATTGGTTCTAAGTACTACAAGTGCTTCAAGAGAGCTTCATCATGTGATCTTCAAAACTTGATTCTTGAGCCCAATTGGAGTTGACTTGAGATCAACACACCTTCCTTTAGGGAAGAAGCCATCTAGTTGAGTTAGAACCCTGAAACACACTAAAACAATAAACATGATTAGTACAAATAACTATATATGTTTTGTAATCATCAAAACACACTAAAACGGGTGATTGTAACCTTGGGCCAACAATCTCCCCCTTTTGATGATGACAAAACATATAAGTTATTTAAACAAAAATGGAAGAAGAGCTTTGGAAAGCTCCCCCTCAAACAATGCTATGTATAAAGAATGACTATGAAAAGGCTAAATACATAAAGCATTGAAAACACATAGTTTTGTCAAAATCAAATAAACAAACCATAACAAATAATTAAACAATAAACAATCAATAATCAAAACCATTTTTCTTTTTCTCCCCCTTTTTGTCATACATCAAAAAGGGTTAAAAACAAAACACACAAAGCATTAAGGAAAGATTTATCTTTAAGAATCCATAATGCAAACATTCAACTCACCACAAATAAAAGAGAATCTAGCATAGTCTAATGGTTTAGTAAAAATATCGGCAAGTTGAAAATCGGTAGAAACATAATCAATATCGATATCACCTTTCTCATAATGATCTTTAAGAAAGTGATACCTAATGTCTATGTGCTTAGTTTTACTATGTTGATTTGCATTCTTTGTCATGTGAATTGTACTAGTATTATCACAAAATATTTTAACATGATCAAAGTGTAAATCATAGTCGAGGAGAGTATGTTTCATCCAAAGAACTTGTGCACAACAAGCTCCGGCTGCAACATACTCCGCCTCGGCGGTTGATAGGGCTACCGAATTTTGCTTTTTGGAAGACCAAGATACAAGACAATTACCAAGGAATTGACATGTTCCACTTGTGCTCTTCCTATCTACCCTACAACCCACATAGTCGGCATCCGAAAAACTCGTCATTGAAAATTGTCCGGTTTCGGATACCACAAACCCATTTCAATAGTGCCCTTAAGGTATCTAATTATGCGTTTAACCGCAATTATATGAGACTCTTTAGGACAAGATTGAAAACGTGCACAAAGACAAACGGAAAACATAATATTCGGCCTACTAGCCGTCAAATACAATAAACTACCTATCATGCTACGATAAAGTTTAATGTCTACATTTTTACCTTGTTCATCCTTATCAAGCTTGGTAGTTGTTGCCATGGGAGTTTTGCTCACTTTAGATCCTTCAAGCCCGAACCTTTTGATTAGTTCCTTTGTGTACTTGGCTTGATTGATGAAGATCCCATCCTTCCTTTGCTTGATTTGGAGTCCAAGGAAATAGTTGAGTTCCCCCATCATAGACATTTCAAATTCATCCTTCATGCATGATTCAAAAGCTTGGCAAAGAGATTCATTAGTAGACCCAAAATAATGTCATCAACATAAATTTGCACAATAAGAATATCATTTTTAACATGTTTTGTAAACATGTGGTGTCAATTTTACCTTTCTTAAAACCATTTGAATTAAAAATGAAGAAAGTCTTTCATACCAAGCCCTAGGGGCTTGTTTTAAACCATAAAGAGCTTTGTCTAATTTAAACACAAAATCCGGATGTGTAGGGTCAACAAACCCGGAGGGTTGTTCAACATACACCTCCTCTTCAATAAAACCATTTAGAAAAGCACTTTTAACATCCATTTGAAACAATTTAAAATCTTTATATGAGGCAAATGCTAGTGTCATCCGTATGGCTTCAAGCCGTGCTACGGGTGCAAAGGTTTCTTCAAAATCGATTCCTTCGATTTGAGTGTAACCTTGGGCCACTAACCTAGCTTTGTTTCTAACTACGTTACCCGATTCATCCAACTTGTTCTTAAAGATCCACTTAATACCATTGTTGGTTTATCGTGGGGCCTAGGAACAAGGTGCCAAACTTGGTTGCGCTCAAATTGATTGAGCTCCTCTTGCATGGCTAGCAACCAATATGAATCGGCCTCGGCTTCGAGGACGTTCTTGGGTTCAACATGAGAAATAAATGCATAATGACCACAAAAGTCATGAAGTTTAGAGCGAGTGGTTACCCCTTTTGATACTTCACCTATGACGAGGTCCTTGGGATGATGAGGATTGTATCTCCAACCCTTTGGAAGTTGTTGAGTAGGCTCCACTTCAATTGATTGAATTTCATTTCCTTGGGCCTCTTCTACTTTAGCTTCACTTCCTTCATCATCCTTTGGCTTGTCTCCCATAGTAGGTGTATCCTCCAAGGTCACTTTCTCCAAGCCTTCATCCAATGCATCTATTTCTACAACATTCTTAACAAACAAGTTAGATTCCTCAAACTTAATATGTATAGATTCCTCAATAGTCAAAGATGATCTATTGAAGATTCTATAAGCCTTACTAGTGTTAGAATAACCAACAAAAATAGCCTCATAAGATCTAGCATCAAACTTTCCTAAATTATCTTTTGTATTTAAAACAAAACATTTGCATCCAAAAACCTTGAAATATGAAACATTTGGTTTTCTAGAAAAGTACATTTCGAAAGAAGTTTTAGAAGTATTTTTACACAAGAAAACACGATTTGATATATAGCATGATGTATTAACGGCCTCGGCCCACAAATAATGTTGTAGACCATATTCACTAAGCATTGTCCTAGCCATCTCTTGTAATGTTCGATTTTTTCGTTCAACTACTCCATTATCACTTCTTTATTCCATGTTCTTCACAAAAAGTGGTAAAGGGTAGGTTAATGAACTCACCTCCTCTATCACTTCTTATTCTTAAAATTGAAGCATCTTTTTCTTTTCAACTCTTTTCTTAAAAGTTTGGAAATACGAAAATGCTTGATTTTTATGTTCAAGAAAGAAAACCCAAGTAAAACGTGAAAAGTCATTAACCAAAACAAATGCAAAACGATTCCCACTTAGACTTTTGGTTTGAGTAGGACCAAATAAATCCATATGGATCAACTCCAAAGGACGTGATGTCATGATATCCTTAATTGACTTGAAAGAAGACTTAGTTTGTTTCCCAAATTGACATGCGTCACAAACTCGGTCCTTTTCAAAATTCAAGCAATGAATACCTTTCACCATTTCCTTTGTGTTTAACCTAGATATATGGTCAAAAGAAATGTGGCCTAATCTTCTATGCCACAACCAAGAGTCATCATCGAGGGCTTTTAAACAAGTAATATTACAAGACATATTAGACATATCAATCATATAAACATTATTTTCACGAAAATCGGAAAACACACAAACATTAGAAGTTCTATCAATTACTTTACAAACAGCATTATCAAAAACTACATCAAAACCTTTATCACAAGTTGACTAACACTCAAGAGATTATGCTTGAGGCCATCAACTAAAATTACATTCTCAATTAAAGGGGATGTGCCAAGTTTTACATTACCGATACCGATGATTTTACCCTTGGCGTCATCTCCGAAGGTGACGGTGCCACCTTCATGGTATCTTGATAGGGTTGTGATTGGTCATAAATGTTGCATATTTAGAAACATATTTCCATACTTATTTTAGAATAAAAGCCTGCATTATCCTAATTAATTGCTTAATTTATTTGTAGGCCCAATCCTTGAAGAGATGACGTGAAATGAGCCCAAAAGCCCACCAGAATTCTGAATTAAATCAGAATTAATTCACACATACTAAATCAGGGCAAAATCAAGAGGTTGAAACCGGTTGAGAAGAATCCTCTCAGAATCGATCGGTTAAAGCCAAGAATCTAAGGCCATTTCGTCAGAATCCAGGACTCAAACGAAGAAACCAACTGAAGATAAAAGCAGGAAATCAAACCGGGGAGACCCACCAACAGGGTGTGGCCACCTGGCCACACCCTTGCCGCAAAAACGCGGCAAAAGCCACGTTTTTGCGGTATTGTTGGGGAGTTAGGGGAAGCGTGAACTTCCCCGACCTCCCCGGGATCTTATGGTTAGGGTTTTTGGCCTATAAAAGGGCATTCTCTGAGCTGAAATGGGACGCCAATGCAGATTAGGATTTTAGACTAGTTTTTTTCATTTTGTAGTTTAGTTTTATGTAACTTGTATGTAGCTTAGGGTAGATGATGATTCATGTAAGTAAGAGAGAGGCTGATGTTGAGAGTGACACCGATGTACTCCTCCTCCTTTCTTTATTGTCTCAGTAAGCAATAAAGGTAACATTTGTTTATGTTTGTATCTTTACTTTCCGTTTTGTTTTGCTTTCCTCTTCCTCTTCTACTTTACCTTGGTTGTATGTGTTGAGTGTACAAGTGAAGTCCAAAGCATGTATCACTAAGCTACGTGAGAGCCAGCGATAGTTCATGAAGACGATCTCCTCTTCCAAGCTTCGCATCACTTCGTACTTCATATGCTTGACGATATAATGTGCACGGGGACTGAGTTCAAGTTTATGATCTATGCGTTGAATGCCTCCGAAGCAAAGGTAGAACTTGCGCAGGTTTCCAAGTAAGTCATCACCAAACTAGGTAAGTAATTCTTAGCTTTCTTTCTTTTCTTTTATCGCTATAGTATAGATCGCCAACACGATTTCTTTCACCACTTCTTCCCAATCATTTTCATTCTTCTTTCAACTCCATTTGTACATAGTCGTTTTTCTTATTTTCTGATTTGTCCACCTTCTTCATCTCTCGCTTTCTTCTTAACTTTAACCTATAACTATTTTTCATTTTCATAACATAATACAAAGAAGAACTTTCGTTTTGTTTTCATAACGATTTCAATAAAGAACTGTAAAGCTTCCATCGCAAACCCTCCTTGTGGATCACGACCCGCATAGCCACTTGCTATAGCGGAAGAATTGAGCACTTGCACAAGTTTCTTTTTAAATTCTATAATCTCATATTTTTTGTGCAGGTTTAGCCTCAATCAAATTTTGGCGCCGTTGCCGGGGAGGGTAAAACGGTTTTTATTGAAATCTGAATTTTTATTGCAAATTTTTTTAGAACTAAACGAATTTTCTTCTCTGTTGCAGGTCACAGGGCAAGCAAAGCAGAAAATTATTATTGCAGTGACATACAAGTGGCCTTGGGCCTCTGCTCCAAAAAGCAGAGACCAAGGGCCCTCTGAATTGCCGCATTTCCACGGCAAAAGCCGCGGATCCGCGGCAAGGACGAGTTGACTACTAACAGCTTTTTGCAGGGCTGCTTAGTTTACAAATTCTAGTTTGCTGCAACTTTAATTTTTCTTATATGCCATAACATAAGCCTGCTAATAATCAACAGTAAAAGATTCGTTGAAAGTTAAAAATTGATTAGACATTTGCATTCTAGGCACAAGTCTTTTCAATTCTTTTACTTTACTGTTGAAGAGAGCTGGAGACAAGGTATGTATGCATAGCATATAGTTTAGGAAACATTCTTGGGTGATTTTGCTTTTGAATGCTACTTTCCTATATCTTGCACACTTGCACGAATCAATTCTAAGGGCAAAACTCAAATCAAGATAAGGTGGGGATTTGATCACCCTTCCTTAGCCCAAAAACCATCTCCAAGCACTCACTAACCCAAGCCTAACTTAAAATGAGTAGACGTTGGCCCTAGGGACATCTCGGACTCAATTAGGAGATTATCCTAAGGGGGAAAAATGTTAGAATCTAACTCCTGCAAAATCAGTGTCTAGGAAAGGGATTGAGGGCCGAAAGCCCGAAGGTTGGTGGTTATTTAATTAAGGAACGTCTTTGACGGAAAACCTCCCACCAACCTTGCCCTGACCTGGCGGATTAGCTTGTGGTTAAAGTCTACATTAGACCTCCCGTGGACAGTCTAACCAGTTAGGAGTCGTCTAGGTCCTAAGTCTACCCTAACTTAGGCTAGAATTTTTTCTTTTTTGTTTGTTTATTTGTTTGTTTTTCTTTGTTTGTATTCTATTGTGTGATATGGACTATAATAATAATTTTTTCAACTACAATAATAATCCATATTACACTCCGAGTTCATTTTCGGATATTACCAACCCGGCATATCATAACTTTGACCATCCTAGTGTGCCGGATTGGTCTTATCCGAATCAATATGACCCATACCCCCCATCTAATAACTATAATTTCCATAATGACTTCAACTCTTTACCGAGTCAGTGGGGATTCACCTCCCCCGAGCATAATTTCCAACCACCTTGTCCTCCTTCTCCACCCAGTCCACATTATGTTCAAGATTCATACTCAGTTCCACCCGTCCAAAATAGAAAACCATCAATTTTGGAACGGAGTATGCGTGAGTCCAAACAACAATCACAAAATCTGATGGACTCACAATTTCAATACCACTTCCAAAACAACTCTTCATCTTTTCAACAAGACAATGAACCCATCAACTATGAAAAGATGCTAGAAGCCATGACTCATGCTCAAAATGCTAGAAATCGTGACATAGATATGATGGTCGAATCTCTACGTTCCCACCGTCCTGATGTCACTTACCATTCTGTTAGAGCCGAAGAGTCATGTAGTTTTGGAAATCAAGATTCTATTTCAGAACAACCATGTGAACTTACCCAAACTCCAAATGATATTGATAGTTTGGCTAGTTTTCCTTTTCCTGAAATAGAACTTGAAAATGATTATGATCCTGAACCCCAACTTAGTAATTCAATTCTATTTCCTGATTCGATTATGACTCCGGTATCTTCACCTGACTTCAATCTTTTCCCGGAGTCAACATTGGATCCTGTACCAATTCATAAAGAAATTGAATCACCCATCTTTGAGGATCATGTTGAACTTGACCAACTTTACAATTTTGAAATCCCATGGATAAATTGGCAAGTTCTCCAATTTTTGATATTGAACTCAATGAGATATGTGACCTAAATTCTCACATATGTGATCCAGTTCAACTTTCTGAATCAATATTGACTCCTGTTTTATTACCAAACTTGAATAATATTCTAGAGTCAGTTTTGATTCCTCCACCTATCATTCCTGAACTGGAATCACCCAAATTAGGTCACATTTCATTGTTAGAAAATACATGTGGACTAGAGTTTCAATTTCTTGACTTGGACCCGCTTCTTGAACCAATTCCGACTCCTGAACCTTTACTTGACTTAAGTCACCTTCCCGAGTCGGTATTAGTTCCTGTCCTTCCTGAGTCCAAGTCAACCGTTCTATCATTTCATACTCCATTCTGGGACGAGGTGGTTGACAAATTTGACTCCGAAATTATTATGGAATATGAAAATTAGATGGGGTCAAATATTTAATAAAAATCCTTCATGGATATATCTTTTTAATGGGTTATATTAAAGATAGTGTTGGTGGGTTCCTCCGAGACCCAAGAAAAGTTGATTGGGCCGCGTTTCGTGGACCAATCAGACCACCACCGGAACCACCACCTTAAGGTAACACTTTCCTTCCCTTTCTTCTTTTTCATGCATCTATGCATTAATTCATACATTGAGGACAATGCATGAGATAGGTGTGGGGGAGGGTCTAACATAACTTTTTTTTTCTTTAAAATAAAAAAATAATTAACATTTTTCTTTACTTTTAAAAACTTTTTGAAAAATAGAAACAATATTTTGACTTATTTTTGTATGAAATTAAGTTAATTTTAAGGAATAGGAAAATCTAAATTAGGATTTCTTATACTTGGTCAAAATAAGATTATTTGTTTGATTTTAGGGTTAGGAAGAAAATTTGTCAAAGTAATTTGGTCTTGATCTTTACCTTGATGAAATATGCACACTTCATACACTTACACACTTAGGGTTCATAAATAAAGATTCTTATGCCTTATAAAAAAAAAGAAAAAAAGAAAAAGATAAACAAATCTAATTATTGATTAGCTAGGTGCTTTAGCCTAAGAAAGCCTTAGTATTTATGCGAAAGATGATTAGATAAGTTTGAAAAGATAATATAAAAATGCTCTAATTAAGCTGGGTATTTGTGCCTAATATAGCATAAGTATTCACGCCTAAAAGAGGTTCATATAATAAAATCCTTAGTTTTGTGGCCTTGTCTGCTCGAGTCCTTAAGTCCTAGGGGTGTTTTCTCACCCGGTGCCCTAAGACCGTCTGGTTTGGGAGTCATCGATTAAAGGCTCGTTACATGGGCAGATTAGAAAGCCTAAACTAAGGAATAATACCACCAAAAATATATATATATATAAATAAATAAGACATAAGAGTTAGAGTTAATGAACCCTTAGTCAAAATTTTCACAGTCACGAGTGCATATGACTTAGGGTAAAGTAATAGACTAGATGAGAAGTACAATTTGACTTCTTACTTTAATTGATAACAAATTTTTGAATAGAGACTAAGTTTAGGAATGAAAAATTCAGTTTTCCTATAACTTATAGATTGCTTAGATCTTACAATCATATTTCAAATATTTTTCTCTTTCAAAATGCTTTTCGAAAATACTAACTCTTTTTCCCTTTCTTTATGGATTTTGTGGGTGCAATCCGCTGAAAACCCTCACGAGACAAAACTCGTCCTCTAGGGGTAACCTAGAGGTTTAACGGCTTGTTGCACATGCTCAGTGCAATCGCGTGACCTGCGAAAGTGCTCTAATAATCCTTAGTATAGTTTAGTTGTTTTGCTCGAGGACGAGCAAAAGATAGGTATGGGGGTGTGATTGGTCACAAATGTTGCATATTTAGAAACATATTTCCATACTTATTTTAGAATAAAAGCCTGCATTATCCTAATTAATTGCTTAATTTATTTGCAGGCCCAATCCTTGAAGAGATGACGTGAAATGAGCCCAAAAGCCCACCAGAATTCTGAATTAAATCAGAATTAATTCGCACATACTAAATCAGGGCAAAATCAAGAGGTTGAAACTGGTTAAGAAGAATCCTCTCAGAATCGATCGGTTAAAGCCAAGAATCCAAGGCCATTTCGTCAGAATCCAGGACTCAAACGAAGAAACCAACTGAAGATAAAAGCAGGAAATCAAACCGGGGAGACCCACCAACAGGGTGTGGCCACCTGGCCACACCCTTGTCGCAAAAACGCGGCAAAAGCCGCGTTTTTGCGGCATTGTTGGGGAGTTAGGGGAAGCGTGAACTTCCCCGACCTCCCCGGGATCTTATGGTTAGGGTTTTTGGCCTATAAAAGGGCATTCTCTGAGCTGAAATGGGACGCCAATGCAGATTATGATTTTAGACTAGTTTTTCCATTTTGTAGTTTAGTTTTAGGTAACTTGTATGTAGCTTAGGGTAGATGATGATTCATGTAAGTAAGAGAGAGAGGCTGATGTTGAGAGTGACACCGATGTACTCCTCCTCCTTTCTTTCATTGTCTCAGTAAGCAATAAAGGTAACATTTGTTTATGTTTGTATCTTTACTTTCCGTTTTGTTTTGCTTTCCTCTTCCTCTTCTACTTTACCTTGGTTGTATGTGTTGAGTGTACAAGTGAAGTCCAAAGCATGTATCACTAAGCTACGTGAGAGCCAGCGATAGTTCATGAAGACGATCTCCTCTTCCAAGCTTCGCATCACTTCGTACTTCATATGCTTGACGATATAATGTGCACGGGGACTGAGTTCAAGTTTATGATCTATGCATTGAATGCCTCCGAAGCAAAGGTAGAACTTGCGCAGGTTTCCAAGTAAGTCATCACCAAACTAGGTAAGTAATTCTTAGCTTTCTTTCTTTTCTTTTATCGCTATAGTATAGATCGCCAACACGATTTCTTTCACCACTTCTTTCCAATCATTTTCATTCTTCTTTCAACTCCATTTGTACATAGTCGTTTTTCTTATTTTCTGATTTGTCCACCTTCTTCATCTCTCGCTTTCTTCTTAACTTTAACCTATAACTATTTTTCATTTCATAACATAATACAAAGAAGAACTTTCGTTTTGTTTTCATAACGATTTCAATAAAGAACTGTAAAGCTTCCATCGCAAACCCTCCTTGTGGATCACGACCCGCATAGCCACTTGCTATAGCGGAAGAATTGAGCACTTGCACAAGTTTCTTTTTAAATTCTATAATCTCGTATTTTTTGTGCAGGTTTAGCCTCAATCAGGTTGCAAAGTTGTTGATGTCCCAAGTCATGTGCCTTGAGCAACCACTATCAAGATACCACAATCCTCTACGTCGTTGGGCCTTGGAAGGTACCTATATCATTTAACAAATTTGTTGATTTTGGTACCCAAATTTTCTTGGGTCCTTGAAAGTTAGTGTTTCGAACCCAAACATTATGATGAGATGCATTTAGCCTATCATAGCAAAAATTGGCTAAGTGCCCTTTCCGCCCACAATGTGAACATGAGAACACTCTTCCATACATGAATGCATGATGTGTGTGTGAAGTGTGAGCATGTTTTGGGGGTTTGCCACGATGTAAAGGTTGTGTGGTATGAACATGAGCATGAGCATGGTAAACATTTTTCTTAGGGGCTTGTTTCTTAGGAAACATGGCCTCTATCTTCTTCTTATCAAACTCACAATTTTTCAAAACAATTCCTAATGAGTCTATTCTTTCTTTAAGCATGGTAATCTCATTTGAATCAACTAGTGGGGACTTGTCTTTACAAGAAATCTTATACTTGTCAAAATCATTTTTAGTAGTAACTAAGGTAGAGAGCAAGTCACTCTTTTCTTTAGAAAGATTAAATACTTGAAGATTAAGAGATTCATTTTCCTTTTTCATTTTTAAATACTTTTTCTTTAAGAGATCATAGTTATGAGAAAGTTCTACAAATGCTTCTCCTAGTTCATCCATGGAGAGTTCTTCATCAAAAGAAGTGGAAGGGGTTACCTTGCTTGTGCTTTCATTAGCCATGAAGCACATGTTGGCGGTGTCGATTTCTTCTTCGGATTCGCTCTCGGAATCCCATGTTGCCTTCATAGCTTTCTTCTTGAAGGGCTTCTTGGAGGTGGATGGCTTTACTTTGTCCGGACACTCCGCAACAATGTGTCCCGGTCTTTGGCAATTAAGGCATATAATTTTTCTTTCTTCTTTGCCTCCTTGCCATCTCCTTCTTCCTTGAAATTTCGCCTTGTTATACATCCTCCGGACGTTCTTCACAAGAAGTGAGAGCTCTTCGTCATCTTCTTCTTCATCGTCTTCGTCGGAGTGAGTGGATTGACTTTTGAAGGCTATAGTCTTCTTCTTGGAAGGAGCCATATCCTCCCTTGCTTTCCTCTCCATCTCATGGGTTTTGAGATTCCCAATGAGACCAATTAGCTCCATCTCCTCCTTGTCGTTGAGTTCCTTCAAGGTAGTAGCTTTTACTTCCCAAGAAGGTGGAAGAGCCCGGATGATCTTTCTTACTCTTTGGTCATTGTCAATATCATCACCTAGAGAAGAAAGTCCATTAGTAATCTTGGTAAATCTTGTAACCATATCATCTATGGTTTCATTTTCTTGCATGCAAAAGTTCTCATATTGGGACCGAAGAAGGTCTATCTTAGCCCTCTTCACTTGTGAAGTCCCTTCATGTGTAACTAGCAAGTGTGTCCAAATTTCATATGCGGACTTGCAATGAATAACTCTAACTATATCATCATCATTAAGGGCTTGAAGAAGTGCATAATGAGCCCTAGCATTGGCATCAAATTCCTTAGTCTCAATTTCGGACCAAGTGGATTCATCACCGGGGGGTGCACTAAAGGGTTTGGTCACGGCCTTTGCAACTCGACTTCCTAGAGATTGCAAGAAAACGGTCATCTTAACTTTCCATATGGGAAAGTTAAGTCCATCAAACTTAGGAGGGGTTTTAATTCCATCGGCCATTTTTACTAAGTGAGAATGAATGAAATGATTAGCAATATTAGGATCTCTCTAAGGTTGTTAAGCCAAGAGCCTAGAGTCCAAGCTCTGATACCAATTGAAAAACACCTAGAGGGGGGGTGAATAGGTGTAATTGCTAATCTAACAATCCTTTTAAAATTATGATGGATGAATGATGTAACGATCTCTCAAAATAAGACTAAGAGCCGAATACCCCGTGAAGGGTTCTGAACTCCTTCCTCCGGATTCCCCTTGAATGGGTTAGAGGTGCGCAATGCAACCTTGTTGTATGAGAATTGATCGAACAAGGAATGAATAATATGCAATGATGAAATGCACACAAGATATATCATAAGTACCACAAATAATAACACAAGGAAAGTAAACTAGATCTCAAGCAAGTAAATGAAAGCAATAGAGTGCAAGAGAAAATTAAAGCAAAATGGACACAAGGCAATCGCAAACACAAGATATTTATTTCGAGGTTTGAGCCACCGCTCTACTCCCCGCCTTCACCTCCGTGAAGGGTTTCCACTATCCACCGAGGACGCTTACAACGGTCTACCAAAGACCCGAGCACCGAGCTCCACCAATTACAATGACCTCTACCGAAGAGGTGTCTCCACAAGATGAAGAAGAACACAAGTAACCAAAAGTGATCACAACAAGATCACTAAACTCTTTACATACTCACTCTTTTACAACTTCCTTATAGAATGAGTAAGGGAATTTTGGCTCCAAGGAGTGTAGTAAGAAAACTCAGTTGTAGAATGATATTTGCTAACAAACACAACTGAAAACAAGCTCAAGAAAGTATGAAAAATTGGAGAGCTTAAAAACTTTTCTTCTCTTTTGAAAACTTTTAAAACTTGAGGATTTTTCTTGGTAAAAATACAAGAGGCTATACTCCTCTATTTATAGGGAGAAGAAAGGGTTAAAAACAATTTATTTTAAGTTTATTTGACCTGAAAAAGTTCTCCAAAACCTCAGGAAAAGTCTGCAAAAACAGATTAAGAAAACAATTTTCAGAATTACACAAAAGAGGAAAGAGCCGTTGGGCTTTTGCAGGCTTGGCGGTCGACCGGTCCGGTCGGCCGCCCGCCTAGCTGGCAGTAGCCGTTGGGCTCGGGTCGACCGGTCCGGTCGACCGTCCTCTAAGAAGAAACACAGCTTTCTTCGGGCGGTCGACCGGGCGGTCGACCCAGAAAACCCGAGAGCAACTTGCAGACAGTCGGTCGACCCGGGCGGTCGGCCGACAGACGTGCACAAGCGTGCACGTCCTGATACCGGCGCCGGTCGACCGGGCCGGTCGACCGGGTTCGCCTGAAACAGAAAAACAGCAGCAGGTCTTGGAAATTTTTGTTGTAAAAAATATTTTGAAGTAAAGATATCAAGTATCATGATGGAAAGGGTATACATGATTTAAATATGATATATGTCTTTGAAAAACTTGGTGTCATGTATATTTGTCAATTCATGAAAAACTTAGATACAAAAACTTTAACTATGAAAACTTGTATACATAAAAGTGTGTGTGTATCCTAGAGCCAATTTTCAAAACTCAAACTTTAACAATCTATTTCTTACATTGGTTCTAAGTACTACAAGTGCTTCAAGAGGGCTTCATCATGTGATCTTCAAAACTTGATTCTTGAGCCCAATTGGAGTTGACTTGAGATCAACACACCTTCCTTTAGGGAAGAAGCCATCTAGTTGAGTTAGAACCCTGAAACACACTAAAACAATAAACATGATTAGTACAAATAACTATATATGTTTTGTAATCATCAAAACACACTAAAACGGGTGATTGTAACCTTGGGCCAACAGGAGAGCGGTCGATCGACTGAAAGTGCCTAACTCTCGGTTAGGCACGGTCGACCAGCCTGGTCGACCGGTGCATATGGTCGGTCGACCGGCCGGTCGACCGACAGTCGGGTCAGGCTGCTTCGAGAAAACGCTGATTTGAAGCCTATTTAAAGGCTGAATGGATTTCTAGGGTTTATGAGAGTGTGTAGAGAAAAGAGGCAGCTCTCTCTTCATCTCCATTGCTGAAAAACATTGTATTGATTCATACAAATCAATAAAACCTCTCTCTTTCTTGCCCGAAGGACGTAGGCAATAAGACCGAACCTCGTTAAATCTGATTTGTGCTCTTTCTCTGAGATTGTGTGTTATTGCTGTTGGTAGTGTTGTTCTTTTGCATCTGAGATCTAGGGTTTTCCTCTTTGTGGTTATTGTTGGCGCGCAACATAGCTTCCTCAAAGAAACTTTGTATCTAGGCCCCTCAAGCAGTAATTTTCTGATGGTTTCGAGCCAAAATCGGGCTGAAAGCAAAGTGGGAAAGCGCTGATGTCTTTGACGATATCAGTGACCACTTCTACGAACTTAAACAAACAAGGTTTGAAAAATAGGGTGAGAAGTTATTGTCTGGGTCCACGCTATAGTATCAAATTTTACGTTTCCTCCAGTTTTACGGCGTGTCAAACACGCCCTTGAATAGACTTTCCAGGAATCTAGTCCAAAATTGATTGTCTTCTTAATTCTCTAGAACTGACACTAACTTGAGTCTCAGAGGGGATTAGCAAAATTTTGGCCCCTAACTAACCATCTTCTTCCTGACAGATTACCAAACAAAAGGAACACGAAGTTTAAGCCATATATTCACCTCAATCTCTTTTATACCAAAAAAAAAATTTGAATGCCCAAAGAGACAAACAAAAGATATATTTTATGAAGTGCTTTCTTTTACAGCCCTTATTAAGAGGAGACTCCAGTTCTCCATGTGTATTGCTCATAACAACCATGAGCATAATGTATCGTTGTATATGACAATAGTTCGGTGATTGAGAAATGGAGAGGATCGATATTCCACTGAGGCAAAAATTAATGTGCTTATTTAATGTGTACATGTGAAAAGTCCAAATAAGGGAGAGAAATAATATTGTGTCTTGATGAACTAATAATGTAATATAATATAATGCATAGTTAGCAAATGAGCAGCACAAAAAAGAAAATGTAAGATCTTGTATATGACAACTACAACACTAAGGGAAAAGTGAATAGTGTTTATAATAAACTTATTAAGAAAAATTAGTAACTTGAAAAGTAAATATCAATCAAAAAATAAAATCAAGAAGACATTCGCAAACACAAAGATGTTATCCTGATTCGGTCCTTCAAACCTACATCCAATCCCCAAGCCAATCCCCTTGAGATTTTCCTTAATCTTGATTTTGAGAACTACAAAATCAACAAATGTACACTAATTGATAACAGTCTTGTCAATTCTGTACACCTCTTCTCTACACTGAAAAGACCTTTACCTTTTATCGATTACAACTTTGTATCTACAAGTCTTGAATGTGAAGTGCAAATGGTTTTTTGCTATGGCTTATAGGGTTTATCTTCTACTTCGGCGTAATAAATCATTTGGAAGTGGATTTAGGCAAAATGAGAGAGTATATGGTTTTCTTGACAGAAATTCAGAACTTTTAAAGTTAAGAACTTGGAATGAATTGTGTTAATAAAAGTCCAAGAATGCTTAGCTATTTATAAGACTTTTAGCAACTGAAAATCAGTTATAAAACAATTCAAATTCAAAGAATATTGTTGTTGAAAAGGAGGGAATATGTAAAAAATTTCAGAATACCATCAACATTATCAGCCGACTGGAACTGACTGTCAGTCGACTGAGAAGTGTCGGTTCAAAACTATCAGTCGACTGGTTCAATTTATCAGTCGACTGATTAGAACAAACAGAGAAAATGAGGCTCTGTTGTGGATCAGTGGTCGATTGGAACTTCCTATCATTCGACTGGAAAGATTACTAGATGATTTTTTAGGCTCTGAAAAAAGCATTAGTCGACTAGATAAGATTATAGGTCGATATACTAGTGCATAAACAAGGTAAATATGGGTTTATCTTGATATGAATATCTACCAAGAATGTGTGAGAGTGTGTGTGTGTGTGTGTGTATTCAGGTTTTTACAACATAAACTAAGACATGAAAAACAAGATTTTTACAACATATAAATCATGTCTTCTTATATCTTCACTTGAGCTTGCTACAATAGTATATAAGATTAATGAGTAGGTAACGTAGCTTCGAATACTGTAAAGATGTCAGTACACACATTTTATATTGTTATCATCAAAACATCACAATAAGAGATCCAACAGAAAAAAGGTACAAGAAATATTCATGTTTACTGTTGTAGTGTTCAGATTTTGACTTTCCTCAAGATCACGACATGTGTGGACATCTGGAAGCTTTGCTTCTCTGCCAGCGGGCCCAGCTCACATACAAGCTTAACATGGGTCCAAGAAGAAAGCCTTGGGCCTCGTCCCAAGCACACATCTGATCAGACATCACTTATTCGGATTCACTATCCAACTGTACTTGTGTGACTCTTCAGGAAACCAATAATTGATGCAAGGATCCTTTCTGGAGCCACCCAAGGCTCCGATACAAAGACCCTCCGACGCCTGCTACTCCTGCGCTGCTTACAGCTAAACAACATGATCTCCACGATTCGCGAATCCAGCTATGCCGTCAGATCATCCCCACATTCTAAATGTTATGACACCCATATATCAATGCGATAGTGGCATATATCTCTGCATGACGAGTCTAACAACCAAGCGGCGTGATCTGGGCGGTTACAAGAAAATCATAATGTGTAAATCATGCAGTTATGTAAATCTAAAATATTGGCACCTATAATAACAACTCAGGTGGGTATAAATACACCTCGATCTCCATCAAGAGAGAGGTTAGCTTTTGATTACTGTATCGAACCCTAGAGATTGTAATATTAACATCACTCTGCAGAATTCATTGTAACCTTGTGATATTATAGTGAATTCTCTCCCTCTCCCTTGGTTTTTTTCCTTTTGAGTTTTCACATAAAATGCTTGTTGTTTGCGATTGCTTTCACATGTCTATTCGTTTATAATTCGTGGTGTGGATAATTTCACCGAGAATTTTTCTCCACATTTTGGTGCTTTCATTAAGATCGCTTGAATTTATACTCAAGATCTCTTCTCTCATTCCCAAACCCTTCTTCAAAAAGCCGCACCAAACAGAAATGACCCTACCAAGGAATAGTGTATCCCAGGTTGCTACAACTGCCACTTCAAAAGAAGTCTATCCGCTGGGGGCACCGGGCCTACCACCCCTCTCCCTTCCCATTTCGATGTTCACATCGAAGACATTAGAGAAGATCACTCTTCCCCGGCTACTGCGCTGGAGGCAGGAACCAACGAACACAAAACTTAGCTTCCTGCTGAAGATCCACGCCACTAAATGCTTGCTGACCTCCAAAGGCAATCAGACAAACAACGGGAGGAGGTAGCTCATGAGCGAGAGGAGGCTGCTCTATCGAGAGACGCGGCGGCCCGAGTCCAGAGTCAACTCGTCACTCAGATTGAGATCCTTTGAAAGTTGCAGTTCATTAGGAATCAGAGGGCAGAAGGGTCTTGACCACCTCTTACCACGGGACCACCCGCACCGAGAGCAGTCGGAGGTACGCCAGATCTAACCTCCTGAGTAATGGTGAGCACTCTGAGAATTCTGGCCCACACAAGGCTCTGAACGTCCCTCGCATTAAAGACATTAAGGAGATTATTCTGAAATGGATCGAGGAAGCAAGTCCAAAGTTCCGGAAGGAGATGGAAGCTTTGTGGCTTGAGAACCTCCGGCTCACCAGTCTCAGAGAAAATTACTCTCACTGTTTACCCAAAAAGTTCATAATGCCGATTTTTTGAATGCTACTTTGGGGCGACCGGCCCATCTAGCGTACCTTACAATACCAAGACAAGATGGTAGTTCACTCTCATGATGACCTCTTCTTGAGTCGCGTGTTCTGATGCAGCCTCAAAGGCGCCGCCTATAACTGGTTCTACTCCCCGAAGCACTTATGACTGGTTTTACTCCCCCTAATGCACTTACTCTGGAGTTTCAAAGAGGTGAAACAAGCTTTCTATTACCAATACGCTTTCCAACGGGGGCCTAAGAAGAATAATAATCACCTCCTCACAATCAAGATGAAGCCCGGAGAGAGCCTCAAATATTTCGTCAGTTATTTTCAAAGTCAAATGGCCTTGGTGTATAACTTCAATGATGATATGGCTATCGTTGTGTTCATCAGTGAGTTGCAAGTCTCTCATCCCTTTTACAAACACTTAGTGAAGCATGAAGTCACTAGGATGAGGGACATCCTCTCTCGAGCTCAGAAGTACATATAGATCAAGAATGCTACCCGAGGAGAAACCAATCACTCTCCCGAACGAGAGAATGAAGCGGAGGAACAGAAACGACATTCCGTTTTCCTCGAAGAAGAATCAAAATTGAGATGTCGGAGAAGTAAATAAGCCCGCACAAAACCCTACAAGACTTACACAGAGGCCCTCCTGAATGACGAAAATGTTCCTCATGGTCACTTCAATAGCCTATATCAGGTCTCATCCTCACAGCTAGACCTGCACGGAGGCTCTCCTGAAAGATGAAACTGCTCCTGACTATCACTCTGATAGCCTATATTAGGTCCTCACCCTGACGGTTAGACCCACATGGAGGCTCTCCTGAGTGCTCTGACAGTCACTCATACAGCCTATACCAGGTCTTCACCCTAATGATTAGACCTACACGGAGGCTCTACTGAAAGACGATTGTAATCATGATGGTCACTTCAACAGCCTATAT
This sequence comes from Agave tequilana, assembly GCA_038442645.1. Classification (NCBI taxonomy): domain Eukaryota; kingdom Viridiplantae; phylum Streptophyta; class Magnoliopsida; order Asparagales; family Asparagaceae; genus Agave; species Agave tequilana. Next base: position 282,211 of record JAVJIF010000661.1, read on the forward strand.
TAGGTCCTAACCCTGATGACTAGACCTACACGGAGGCTCTCCTGAAAGATGGAAGTGCTCATGATGATTACTCATACAGCCTATAAAGGGTCCTCACCCTGACAGCGAGACCTACACGGTGGCTTTCCTGAAAGACAGAAGCGCTCGTAACCGTCACACCGACAACCTATATCTGAGCCTCACCTTGATGGCAAGACTTGCACGGATACTCTCCTGATAGCCTTTATCAGGACCTCACCCTGATGGCTAAGGCCTGCATGGAGGCTATCCTGAAAGATGAAAAGGCTCTTGATGGTCACTCCGACAGCCTATCGTCACTCCGACAAGAAATCATAACGTGCAAATCATGCAGTTATGTAGATCCAAATATCTGCGCCACACTGACAGCTCAGGTGGGTGTATATACACCTCCATCTCCATCAAACGAGCGGTTGACTTCTGATTACTACATCGAACCTTAGTGATTGTAATCGTAACATCACTCTGCAGAATTTATTGTAACCCCTCTGATATTATAGTGAATTCTCTCTCTCCCGTGATTTTTCCTTTTGGGTTTTTCACGAAAGTGCTTGTTGTTTGTGATTGCTTTCACCCGTCTATTCGTTTATAATTCATGGTGTGGAGAAATTGTAAGTATACCTAGAGGGGGGTGAATAGGTATACCGCTAATCTAATGAACTAGATGCGGAAATTAAAACTAAATTGTAACTACACTTAGTGCAACCAACGAGTGTAGACGAATTCCCCGTGAAGGGCTCTGGACTAACTCCTCTTGATTTCTCTGAATAAGAGTTGAGGCGCTATCTGAAGCTCTCGTGGTTAAGCACAAGTGAGGCACACAAACACACAAGTATGTATATGATATGACAATATGAATCAATGCACAACACAAATAAAGAGAGAGAGTTAAGAGTCAATGGATCAAACGCAAACAACAAGATGTGTTTCGAGCTTCGAGCACCGAGCTCTACGTCCCCACCTTCACTGAGAAGGATTTCCAATCCACTAGGAGTATGGAACTCCTCTCTCAACTAATACAACCTCCACCGAGGCAATACAAAGGGTCTACCGAAGACCGGAGTACCGAACTCCACCAATCCAGCCAATACAACCTCCACCGAGGCAACACAAATACCAACTCCACCTTACCAAGAGGGATACAAATCCAATACCAACTCCACCTCACCAAGAGGGAGTAAACCATATCTCAACCTCTACCAAAGAGGGAGCTAATCACCACTCCAAATCAACCTCTACCAAAGAGGGATACAACAAATCAAGGAGGGTACAACAAAGTGGTATATCTCAACCTCAAACCAATTTTCCCACAAATAAAAGATCCTATAGAATAGTGTAACCCCTTGCTTCCTGATGTACGTATCACAGTATCAGTACGCGATACGACGTATAATATTGATTTGACCTTTTTAGAAGTCAGATTTAGTTGATTTCAATTTCAAATATTATTTTCTAATATTTTAGATTTTTTAGGATTTTCTGGAATTTTTCTGGATTATTTTGGAAAATCTTCGTAGTCGGTGTCGACCAACACCGATAATCAGATCTCTAATTTTTAATTCACAAACGGATTAGAATTTTGAGAATTCGCTTTTACCTTGTGTCTTAGAATCATATGATCTATGTTAGGATATTTTTGGGGATTTTTCTGAATTTATCAAAAATCCGGCCAAATCGGTGTCGCCCAATACTGGCGAAACCTTCCGGGATTATTAACTTACAAACCGGATTGAATTTCTTAAAACCATTTCATATTACGTCTCAGGATAATATTCTCTATTTTTTGTAATTTTTGGGCACCGTTCGGAGCTGGTCGAATATTGGGCCAATATAATAATAATAAAATATTCTTTTTTTAATCCCTCTCTTTCTTTTCTTCTCCTTTCTTCCCGAAGCCTCCTCCATCGCCTTACCCATCCACCGCCATCCCTCTCTCCTTTTTAAACCATTTCTCTTCCCCCTAACTCTCTCTAAGTCCCACACACTCTATCTCCTCTCTCTCTTCTCTCTTCCCCCTCTCTCTCACACTGTACGCACTGTTCCCAGGCCTGGGGTGGGCCTAACCCACGCCCGTGGCCCGGCCGGCAAGCCATCGGTTACCGGTACCCCCGGCCAGCCGGCCGCCACCCCGCCGCCCCTCTTCTTCTTCTTCTCCTTTCTTTTTCTTTTTCTTCTTCTACTATTCTCTCTCTCTCTCACTCTCTCTCGCTCTGACCCACGCCGGGACCGCCGCCGCCGGCGCCCCTCGCCGCTGGCCAGCAAGGCTGGCCTACTTGCTCTCGCTACAGCAGCAAGAGCTGCTGCTGCTGCTCTGTAGGTGATTGGGTTTGGGTGTAAACCCGAACCCAATAACCCTATTGGGTTGGTACCCATTAACCCTAAGGGTTGGTTTGAAACTCGTTAACCCAATAACCCATCACTTATGTTAACGGGTTTGGGTATTGGATCCAAACCTGACCCGTTCAGAGCCCAAACCCGATTCGAAACCATAAAGGTAAAATTACAGAAAAACCCCTGCTAAATTTTTTTAATTGCATTTGAATTATTTTTATTTACATATTTAACCCATTTCTATTACTTTTAGCGTTCGAGCGATATCTGGAGCATCCGGACTCCGATTTGGACGATTCTGGATCCATTGCGATCGTGGGAAAGAGAGATACCTTCCCATGGCTAGTTTGTGAGTGTTTTTCTTTTATAAATTATAGTTATCATGTTTAATTAAATTGATTGATTGCTTTAACCAATGAGTCGTGTTTATCAGTCCATCACTGTAACTATTATTTAATACCTTGTACACTATTAGTGGGACACAAATACACCAATTCACTGGCTATCATCATGTCATATACTGATATCATCGTTACATGGATGCTCGATACACGGTTATCTCATATTCACACATTACTGTTACATATGCTCACCGCACGAGTGTACATGTATGTATTGTTTCTATCTTGTTGTCATATGAATCACCATTCATATTACATGTATTATTGTTCCATGTTATCCCTGTATTCCTGTTATATGATTGTTTCCCATTACTGATATTGTTATTCCTGTTACTGGATACATGAGATGTTGATATGCGATGTGTGGACTCCCACATCTATTGTTCCCGTTTCCCGTTATCTTGTTATATACTATCAACAGAGCTCATGTCCTGTTATCATGTTACATGTACCATGCACTGTATTTGTTCTTGCTACATTGTGTACTTGAAATATCATAAAGATAACTTAGGGATGGGAGAGACTTGACGGTTGATTAGATCTTATCGGGTGGATGTACTGGATCCATATTGTTAGTCCCACTGCAGGGGACGGTAGTGCTGCCTACCGATTGTATACCTCCATGAGCTCCCATTACTTGATTCGTGCTCCCCTCTTAGCGGAGGGCCCTGGTCTCAGCAGCCAGGGGTGTGTTTAAGGCCGTGATCCCGGTATGCACAGGATACACCTACCCGATAAGAGCTCCTCGACCATTTGGTTTCCAATTAACATAATAAAATAGTATACACAATAGTGACGTCGGGAACGCTTGTTATTTGGTCACTCTCTCGTTTGGATAATGGTACTCGTATGCCATGTCCGGATGGGTTCGATTGGAGTGCGGGCTCCAGTATGAACTGCCAGTGGTATGGGACACTGGAAGAGATTGATTAAAATACCAGGTGGTACTGATTGCAACTATTGTATAAATAACATGACTTGCCTGATACATGTATACTATTATTTAGTTGTACTTGTTACTGTTCCTGATCATTTATCCGCTATCATGTTACATGTATACTTTGTTACATTACCTGGTACATGTTACACTTTCTGTGGTGGCATACTACTCATGTACATGTATACTCTGCATTGCATATATTCTATTTTCTGTATACCTTGCAGACATCATTACTGTATATACACAACACTGTGTTATGGTTATATTGCATATGCCCATCTGCATGTTCACTTCTATCACGTCACCACTATACAACATGATATATTGTATAAAATAAGAGACTACTGTAGACATGACCCAATAATAACCGGCTAGGTGGTGATAGTATTAAAGATAACATTTTATGTTTCTACAGATTATTAAAGTTCTATTATATGGTATCACTATTACATAAACATGTATTATATATTATTATCGTGTTTGTATTACTATAGTACATATTACTGCCTCCTTCATTTTACCACTCACTATGTCGCTTTCTGACGACCCTGGGTTTGCGTGCCCAGTTTGGAGATCCGAGTTATCGTTTTGTCAGATAGTCCATTGGATTCACATAAGAGACTCATCATCGAGACCATTCCTAGGTATCTTTGTGATTTTATTTCTGTTATCTTATTTATCCCTGTTTTTCCTATCTGTTATGATCACTAACCTCTTTCTGCAGGTATTCTTATACTTATCTTCTGCTGGAACTCTTACAACTATGGAGGTGATTTCCTGTACTGAGGCTTAGCGTACGTACGTGAGGGTTTTTCACCCTGCGTATGTACGTCGCCATAAACGTCCCCGTACCTGCGGGATCAGGGCGTTACAAATAGGATAGGAGATATAGCTCAAGTGTGGAAAACCAAGAGTTTGGAAACAAAAACACAAAGAAAAGTACTTGGGAAAACAACTTGTATTTGATAGAAATGAAGAACTAAGTAAATATCCCAAATCCAAATTTTCTTTGATTTTTCCAAACCCTAAAAATACAAAACCAAATATGAAGTTTAAAGCCCAAAAATACTTTTGAAAACTTGGAATTAAACCCTGGAGAAGCTCTACTTTTGTCTCTTAAAATCTTAGAGAAAAACACAAACAAATGGGGTATATAAAGCCCCAATCCAAAACTAGCCGTTGAGCTGATCTGGCAGCTCTGGCGGCTGGCGGTCGACCAGCCCGGTCGACCGCCAACGGTCAAATTTTTGACCATTGGAAGCTAGCGATCGACCGCTCGGTCGACCGCCCATGCCTTACGGTCGACCGGTCGGTCGACCGCCCCCACCCGAGAGTGGGGTACTTGCAGTCGGTCGACCGCTCGGTCGATCGGCTCAAGAGGCAAGCCAGCATGCACGTTTGGTGCACGTCGGTCGACCGTCCGGTCGACCGACTCTGGGTCCGGTCGACCGCCAGAGCCTGGCAGATACTGTTTTGGGACAGAAAACTTAGGTTTTTATTATCTTTAAAAATCTCATAAATCTTCTAAAAATCCAAAAAATTAGTTTTATCATAATACATTGATATATAAACTTGTGTGAAAAATTTTAACACAAATTTCAAACTTTTTGAACCATTTTTGTGTTATATAAATTTTTCCAAAAACCAAAACTTGTATTTTTTCAAACTTAGATTTTTCAATAGGAAATCCGATTTTTCCAAAACTCATTGTAACGCCCCGATCCCAAGGATATGGAGACGTTATGGCGACGCACATACGCAGGGCAGAAAACCCTCTTGTACGTACGCTAAGCCTCAGTACAGGAAATCACCTCCATAGTTATAAGAGTTCCAGCAGGAAATAAGTACAAGAATACCTGCAGAAAGAGGTTAGTGATCATAACAGATAGGAAAACAGGAGAAATAAGATAACAAGAATAAATCACAAAGACACCTATGAATGGTCTCGATGATGAGTCTCCTATGTGATCCAATGGACTATCTGACAATACGATAACTCGGATCTCCAACCTGGGCACGCAAACCCAGGGTCGTCAGAAAGCGACCTAGTGAGTGGTAAAATGAAGGAAGCAGTAATATATACTATAGTACTACAAGCACGATACTAATATATAATACATGATGTTGTATTAGTGATACCATATAATAAGTATATAATAAGCAGTAGAAATATATAAACATGTCGTCTTTTAATACCATCACTACCTAGCTGGTTTCATCGGGTCATGTCTATTATATCATAAATAATGTGGTCTAGTGGTGACGTAATAGAAATGAACATGCTAGTGGTGACGTGATAGAAGTGAACATGCAGATGGGCATTTGCAATATAACCATAATACGGTGTTGTGCATAGACAGTAATGCGGTGTGCAAGGTATACAGAGAACAGAATATATGCAATAAAGAGTATACATATACATGAGTAGTATGCCACCACAGAAAGGGTAACATGTACCAGGTAAAGTAACAAGTATACATGTAACATGATAGCGGCTAAATGATCAGGTACAGTAACAAGTACAAGTAAACAATAGAATACATGTATAAGGCAAGTCATGTTATTTATCCAATAGTAGCAATCAGTACCACATGGTATTTAAATCAATCTCTTCTGGTGTCCCATACCACTGGCAGTTCATACTGGAGCCCGCACTCCAGTCGAACCTATCCGGACATGGCATACGGGTACCATTATCCAAACGAGAGAGTGATCAAATAACAGATGTTTCCGACGTTACTATTGTGTATACTGTTTTATTATGTAAATTGGAAACCCATGGTCGAGGAGCTCTTATGGGGTAGGTGTATCCCGTGCATACCCGGGATCACGGCCTTAAACAGACCCCTGGCTGCTGAGACCAGGGCCCTCCGCTAAGAGGGAGCACGAATCAAGTAACGGGAGCTCATGGAGCAATTGGTAGGCAGCACTACCATCCCCTGAGTGGGAGTAACAATATGGATCCAGTACATCCACCGATAAGATCTAGTCAACTGTCAAGTCTCCTCCATCCCCAAGTTATCTTTATTATATGTCATTTCAAGTACACAATGTAACAGAACAAGTACAGTGCATGGTACATGTAACATGATAACATGACCTGAGCTCAGTTGATAGCATAAAACAGGATAACGGGAAACGGGAACAATAGATGTGGGATTCCACACATCGCATATCAACAGCTCATGTGTCCAGTAATGGAATAATAATATCAATAACGGAAACAATCATATAACAGGGATACGGGGATAACATGGAACAATAATACATGTAATATGAACGGGAATCCATATGACAAGAATAGAGAAACCATACATGCATGTGTAACAGTGATATGCCGAGAATCCATGTAACGATGATAACAATATAAGGAATGACAGTATTCCGTGAAGTGGTGCATCTATATATCGGTGGGATATGAATACGACATAATAGTGTAACGTGTCATAGTATGTGTAACGGTGATATATGTACATGAGATAACAGTGTCCTGTGTGACAGGAGATGTAAGTCACGGTGTGCCGAGGGTATGCACACTAATATTTAGTCTAACAAGTCTCTATGTAATAGATGACGCGAATATATAATGCACGTTATGTAATTTATCGTGTCCGGTGTAAGATGGCTATATCATCTACTAGAGTGTCAACTACTTCTAATGATACTAACGATGACTATCTGATGAATACGGTAGGTACCACCAAAGGAAGAAACAAGATGCTCTATTGTAATTATCACTTTAGTGGATGGTTTTACGTATGCACATTATTAACGTCGGTAAACTCGTTAACTAACCAAGTATCCAGATATATCCATACATGGGATAATCAATCAGGTAATATCTATCTATCATGATGTTTTATTTATAGGGATTTCTCAACCATGACATTTTAAGGATTTACCGATAATCAAGTTTTATTTATAATGCTTTACCGATAATCCAGTTTTATAATGAAGCAATCAATCCAATTCACTAAACATGGTAAAAATATAATTTATAAAATAAAAACACTCACAAACTAGCCATGAGAAGGTAGCTCTCTTTCCTACGATCGCAACGGATCTAGAATCATCCAAATCGGAGTCCGGATGCTCCAGATATCGCCCGAATACTAAAAGTAATAAAAATGGGTTAAATATGTAATAAAAATATTTCAAATGTAAATACTGAAATTCAGCGAGGGTTTTCTGCAAGTTTACCTTTATTGGGTTTTGAAGCGGGTATGGGTGGCAAACGGGTCGGGTTTGGATCCACTACCCAAACCCATCACTTAACCTAAATGGGTAATGGGTAAGGTTATCGGGTTTCAATTTAACCCAATAGGGGTTATGGGTTCAGGTGTAAACCCGACCCCACTCACCCGAAAGAAGAAGTAGCAGCAGCAGCAGCTCTTGCTACTGCTGCGCGAGCAAGCCGGCCAGCCCTGCTGGCCGCGGCAAGGGAGGGGCCGCCGGCGGCGGTCCCGACCGCCGGCGGCGCGACGGTTCAGGCCGCAAGAGAGAGAGAGGGAGAGAGAGAGAGGATGAGAGAGGGAAAGAACAGCAGCGAAGAAAAAGAAAAGAAAGGAGAAGAAGAAGAAGAAAAGAAGAAAGAAAAGAAAAGGAAAAGAAGAAGAGCCGGTGGCGGCGGTGGCGCCGGCCGGGGGCACTGCGGTGGCGCGCCGGCCACCGGCCGCGTGGCTGCAGGCGAGGGTCAGGGCCACCGAAACAGTGGAGAGAGAGAGAGAGAGAGAGAGAAAAGGAGAGGAAATAGAGAGAGAGAGAGAAGTGTGAAATAGAGAGAGGGATTTGAGAGAGAGTGTTTTAGAGAGAGAAATATGAGAGAGAGAGAGAGGAGAGTGAGAAGGGGGTTTATTTAGAGGAGAGAGAAAAGAGGCGGTTGCGTTTAGGCGGTGGAGAAGAAGTGTGTGGAAGAAGAAGGAAGAGGAAAAAGAAAAGAAATAAAAAAATGAATTTTTTATATTATTTTAATAGGGTCAAAAATTGACCTGCTCCAAACGGTGCCCAAAAATTATAAAAAATAGAGAATATTATCCTAAGACATAATGTGAAAACGTCTTGCAAAAATTTAGTCTGGTTTGTAAATTAAAAATCCTGGAAGATTTCGCCAGTCTTGGGCGACACCAGTTTGGCCGATTTTCGATAAATTTAGAAAAATTCCCAAAAATATCCTAACATAGATCATGTGATTCTAAGACACAAAATAAAGTGAATTCTCAAAATATAACTCCGTTGTGAATTAAAAATCGTAGAGCCGATTCTCGGTATCGATGGACATCGACTATGGAGATTTTCCAAAATAATTCAGAAAAATTTCAGAAAATTTTAAAAAATATAAAATATTGGAAATGATATTTGAAACTGAAATCGGCTCAATCTAACTATCAGAAAGGTCAAATTAGTATTATACGCCGTATCGCGTACTGATACTGTGATACGTACACCAGGGATCAGGGGGTTACACTCATTCAAATACAAAAACATGATGCTTAAACACTTTTAGGCATGTTACATATGGACATAAGTCCAATATGCATGAAACATATACATTTCATTGTTTTTGACTTTAATTCCAAAAATGTTTTGTTAAAAATACCAAAACACTAAAACTCATGAATAGGCATATCAAACTAAGTTTATTTAAGACATGAAGCATACATGTATATAGAACATATCTAATATACATAAACACATGTAAACTTGTATTGATACTTAACTATTCATGAAAACCAATATCGGTTAAACCAAAAACCGAAAAGCAATATCCAAAACATAAAATGTGTATGTGTTGTGAACTTGAGCATATCACACTATCTAATCTTTATACATGGATCTAAAACACAATCTAAACTAGGTACCGAGATCTTCTTGACGAACTCCGTCTTCAAGCAGACTCGATCCAAACTGTGATCCACCGAGCTTGACTCCAACGAGTGCTATATATGATCTTGATGCTCGGGCTCTGGAATCACCAAGTAAAAGGCTTCAAAACTCCTTTGTTGAAGCTAATCACCAACTAATATCTTGGTAAATGGTCTAAAACTAAACACCACAAGATTATTAGTAAACATAACTACATGAGTTAATCATCATCAAAACTAGAGTGGAAGGCCTCTGGGCCAACAGAAATTCCCTGAGAATTTTCCTCCACAACTGTTTAGTATAGGATTTCAATAAAAAGAATCATATTTAGAAAGATAAAAGTAACTAGAAAGTGAAAAAATTGGATAACAAGAAAATCGTGTTTAAAACAATTTATTTCTTAAAAAACTGATGTAAAAAGAGTTATATGCTTATCTATGAAAATTTTTTAAGTTAATCACCTATTTTTTATTAAGAAAGCTAATCACCTAATTTGTTTACATATATTCATTGTGGCAAATTTTGTCTAAATTAACAAATAGTTATCGTTGTTTGGATCTGTTTTAGTTTATTTTAGGTTACTTAATGACAACTGTATTTATTAGCAAAGATTTTTGACAAAATATAATCGATAATTACAAAATTATATAAAAAAAGTAATATTCATAGTGCTGCACAGCCTGCACTAAGGGTACTATCGCCACTCAGCCTTTTGCTTGGGCAATGCTGGACCTCACATGGAATCTTGCAAAAAAACCTCTTCAATGGTGGACCCTACGCTCCCCGATTTCAAGCACAGGCAAGGGGATCCCGAGCTCAAGCCCGAGAAAAATCACTGTAGCCGATACAAACCCTATTTGGATAGAGTTAATGGTGCTAGAAAAAGTTTCTAGCATAGCCACTAACTTCTCCTTCGTTAACTTAACTTTGGAACAAGTGCCTTAATGGTCTAGGTGATATAGCACCCTAATGAAGAGGGATGCTCATAATTAAAGGGTATTTCTACTCTAGAGCGAGTGCCTCAGAAGGAGTCATCTTATTCGACTAGAATTTAAACTAAGTCCGGCCATAGTCAGAAGCTGGGGAACTGTAAGAAGGAGGATTAATCCATGTTTCCATCGTCTAGATCGTTGCCAGTCATTCCTTCTGCCGATCATATTAACAAAGGCTGCTGGAAGGGCTGACACCTCCAGAACTTTCTTCTTTGAGACTTGGATCTTTTGGAAGATTGAGTGAATAATCAGTTAAAGACCGACTGTTGAAGAGAGGTTGTGGGGATTGACCCCTAAACAACAATCGATAGAGTGTATTGTCGCCAGTTGACATCCTTCTTATCCGCACTAGGATGGGAACATGTGAACTGATTCCTCGGAACAGAGCTTCCGCTTGCTACTCAGATAATCTCTCAAGTCAGTGTTAACTAGATCCAGCCGATCTCACACAGAGACTCGGGAAGACTAGAGAGTAACCCCATTGGGAGGGCCTTTGGCTTAGCCTTTTTAAAGGATATTTTCTTGGTCATTGGCGAAGCCAGAGTAGCTTTGCAAATGGATTTAGCCTCGCTGAGCGAAGCTTTCATGGTGCTATTACCCAGTGCTCTGTTAGCTCTGCTAAACCACATGATGCGTTAGCTTCGCTGTTGGAAGCTAAATTAGCGCCGCTCTCTGGCACTTTAGCCTTAGCTTTGAGCAAAGGTAGTTTAGCGCCGCTCTCTGGCGCTTTAGCCTTAGCTTTGAGCCATGATAGTTTAGATTCGCTGAGCACTTGCATAATGCTAGCTTCGCTAGCAAAGCGCCGCTAGTGGGTGCTTTGGCTTTAGCCTCACTGGAAAGGCGGGCTTTAACCTCGCAGCCAGGGTTGCCAGAGCATCTTCGTTAGAAGCTAAAGGAGAGGAATTACTTTAGCCTCGCATGAGTCTGTAATAGGTTTGTGCAAAGCCTTCGTAGCTCCGCAAGGGGCTGAGCTAGGCTCCGGTGAAGCCCGGTTGACAGGCTCGCGCAGAGCCAAATTAGCCTCATTGGAGGCTACAGTGAGCTCGCGTGGAGCTTGTTTAGCCTCACTGGATATTGTAGTAGGCTCGCAGAGAGCCTTACTAGTCTCAACAGAGACTTGCTTTCAAGAATTAGCCAAAAGAGCTTTAGCTAATGATATCTTCTTGTGTTTGCATGCACAGGGGCTTGTATTGCCCATAAAGAGAAGTTCTCAAACTTCTCTTGGTCAAAATAGATGACCAATATCTCAGCTGTAGACTCGAGAGTCCGATCATCGCATTGTGACACTACTTTCTCGTTGGTGGAGAAAGTGGTCCCCCGCGGAGGTGCCATCTTATTTTTCATTGAAGAAAACTAGCAAACCTTTGAAGAAGAATTACAAGTAAAAAATAAATAAGAAAATTACAAGTATCCTCTTCTAGAGTTTGTAGGGAAGTGTGATGGTAGGAGTCTGGTCAGCGCGGCAACTTTATCTTATTGACGATGCGAACGATGAGTCGTCTAGTCTTATGCTAGAATTTTCTTCTTGCCCTGTTTCGAAATTCCTTGAGATTGAAAGATTAGAGTGTCAAAACCCTGAAATTATCCTTGATGGATGGGAGAAAGTATTCTCTGAATTCTTGAAAGCCAAAGAGCAATGACTATTGGCTATCTTCTCGGCTCTATGCTAGCTTCTTCTCCATGTGTCTCCTCCTTTTATCCTGTTAATGAGCATTTATAGGCCTCATAGGGTATAACCGCCCTAGAAATTAGCAAAGACTGAATAAACAGCCTTGACGAGAGGCAAGGCAGGCTTTGGGCGAGCCTGTCATAGCTACATGCGAAGACAGGCTCCGCACAAGCCTGTTTAAGCTTCCAGTGAAACTAACGCAGTCGTTTGGTTTTTTAGAGGGGTACGACCCTCTTAATTGTCTCCACTTAATGGGGACATAGTGGGGTGTAACTGCCCACTTAAAGTGGTCACTAACTCCAGTAAAGTATTGGGTGGTTAGCCCACTAATCCCTTTTTGGGGGACTGAAATGGTTAAAATGACCTAGAACATAGCCTTTTGCGAGGCTAATACTCCAAGCAGAGCTAGCCTACTATTAGGCTAACACTCAAGCGGAGCTAGCCTTTGTGAGGCTAAAACTCTGAGCGCAGCTAGCGTACTGCGGGGCTAACACTCTAAGCGGAGCTAGCCCACTGCGAGGCTAAAACTCTAAGCTTCTACACAAAGCTAGCCAGCTTGGCTTGAACTTATCTGTTCGTTGTCTGTGATATGTCTTTTGGAAGTGTCGACAAGTCAGACATTGCCTAGACCAATTGGAGAGCTATCTGGGATATTGTCATTTGGGAATGTCAACAACGCCTAGATTTACACGGAGGCTCTCCTGAAAGACGGAAGCGCTCTTAACGGTCACTCATATAGCGTATAATGTATCTTCACCCTGACGGCTAGACGTACACGGAGGCTCTCCTGAATGATGGAAGCGCTCTTGATGGTCACTCCGACAGCCTACATCAGGTCCTCACCCTGACGGTAAGACATACACAGAGGCTCTCCTGAAAGACGAAAGTGCTTTGATAGTCACTCTGACAATCTATATCTTGTCCTCACTCTGACGATTAAGTCCTATACAAGGCATTTCTGAAAATCAGAAGTTCTCCTTATGGTCACTCCGACAGCCTATATCAGGTCCTCACCCTGACGGCTCAGACCTATACGAAGTCACTCCTCAATGATGGAAACGCTCCTGATAGTCGCTCTTACAGCCTATGTGGGTCCTCAATCTGACTGCTCAAACGTATATGAAGCCACTCCTGAATGACGGAAGCGTTCATGATGGTTGCTTTTACAGTCTATTCGGATCCTCACCCTAACAACTTAGATCTATACAGAGTCACTCTTGAGTGACAACAGAGCTCCTGACAATCCTTCCGATAAAGAAATTATAACGTGCAAATCATGCAGTTATGTAGGTTGAAAATATTTGCACCCACAATGACAGCTCAGACGGGTATAAATACACCTATATCTCCATCAAGGATGTGGTTGGCTTCTGATTACTATATTAAACCCTAAAGATTGTAATTACAATATCACTCTGCAGAATTCATTATAACTCTCTGATATTATAGTGAATTCTCTTCCTCTCTTGTAGTTTTTTTCTTTTTGAGTTTTTCACGTAAAGTGCTTATTATTTGCGATTGCTTTCACCTCTCTATTCATTTATAATTCGTGGTGCGGAAAAATTCCTGAGAATTTTCCTCCATAACTATTTTGTTTGGGATTTAAGTAAAAAGAATTATATTTAAAAAGATAAAAGTAACTAGAAACTGAAAAAGTCGGATAATAAGAAAATCGTGTTTAAAACAATTTATTTCTAAAAAAAACTGATGTAAAAAGAGTTACATGCTTATATATGAAAAGTTTTATAAGTGAATCGCCAATTTTTTATTTAAGAGTAGCTAATCACCTAATTTGTTTACATATATTCATGGTGGTAAATACTGTCTAAATTAACAAATAGTAGTCATATTTGGCTCTGTTTTAGTTTATAATAGGTTACTTGATGATAACTATATTTAATAGCAATGATTTTTGACTAAATCTTATCGATAATTACAGAATTATAAAAAGAAAGTAAGATTCATAGTGTTGCACAGCCTGCATTATCGTCGATACTTACCCGCACTCAGATTATCTATACACAAGCACGGTTTTGAGTTGATTTGTATCTCAGGCTTGTTTGATTAGACGTGTTTGGTTGGTTGTAAATCACGAAAAATTGCAGTGTCACGATAAATAATGCATTTTATATAAAAAAAAGAGGGGTTGTGGGGTTATAAATAGTAACTTTTAACATATTTTCAATTCATATTGAGCTGAAAACACATAAAGACAAAATGTGAGGTTTTATTCGGGGCCCACCTCATAATTATCTTTTTATGACTTTTCTTGATTTGACAACCAAACGTGTTTGGTAAAATTTAACTGTGACACACTTCATTGTCTTAACCCAGCTATTTGCAACAAATCAAACACGCCCTCGTTGTGTGTGTCTCTTCTGTCTGTGACAGTACCCCACCTTCACACTCTCTCTGTCCGCATTCTTCACTGTCTCTTCTACCTTTTTCTCTCTCTGGCACAAACCGCGATGCAGTGGAGAGAGAATCAAAAGCAAAAGCGGGCGAGAGATAGAGAGAGACCTTAACCCCCAAATTCTCTCTCTATAGATCTCTGTGGAAATGGAGCGTAGCAAGAGCAGGAGCAGGATGGAGCCCTTGGCGGTGATGTTCTTCTTCCTATTCCTATCCATCACTGGCATTGCCCTCTCCAAGTCGACGATCGAGCCCTGCTCTGGCTCCGACAAACCTCGTGGGCTACACCCTCTACGCCGACCTCAAGATCTCAGAGGTGGGGGCCCTCTTTCAGGTCGACCCCGCCGCCAACTCCATCGACTTCACCCTCCCCGACACCGCCAACCGCATCCTCCCCTCCGGTATCTTTCTCCGCGTCCCCGCTACCTGCTCCTGCTCTGACGGCACCTGCCCCGCCGGCACCCTCGCCTCCATCGCCGCAACATCTTCTCTGGCCTCGCCTCCCATGACCAGATTAGGGAGGCCAACTCCCTCGATTACACTGATCCCTTCACCTCCCTCGACGTCGGCCAGAACCTCGTCATCCCCCTCCCCTGCAGCTGCTTCAACTCCACCGACAATTTCCTCCCCACTGTATACCTCTCATACGTCGTCTAGCCCCAGGACACCGTGCCTTGCATCGCCGCCACCTACTTCACCACCATCACCGACATCATGAATGTCAATGCCATGGGGACTCCCGTCGTGAAGGCCGGTGACACTCTTGCAATCCCCCTCCCAGGTAATTAATTAATTGTTCTTTCAATTTAATTCGTGCACTCATAGTGGCTTAGATAATGTCACTCAAAAAATCAACAGCAATATTTGAAGGGATAGACGAACTAACGATTTAGTATGATTAAATTTATATGTGTTGTACGAGACCCTATTGGGGGTTTTCATATCTGTGGGACTGTGTGATGACTTTGGTATGATAGAGAAGCATGGAAGAAGGATGTTAAGGAAAATAAAGTAATTGCAACAGGTAATGACTATGCAAAACAAAAAGGCCTGTTAGTGCATAGCTAATCAGCAAGCAGGAAATCTTAATGTGAGAGAAGTCATCGCCTGCAGCAGCAGCAATGTTTACTGAATTAATTGTTAAGAATCTCTCAACTCTAAATTAAGGATTTAGAAGAACGCGAAAACAGATCCATGTGGATATTAAAAAAAAAACTCTATAGAATCTATCTCTCCCTCTATCCTGAGATTTCGTTGGTAATGTGTAGTGATTTAAGAAGTGCTTATAAGAGTTATCCCAGGAATTGCATTGCCACTTTAGCACATTCAATCCTTTTCCATTTTATCGAAATACGTGTACAAGAGCTGATGGAGCCTCATCATATAACTTGCAACAGCTGCTTCTTCTCCAATTGAAATTTAGCAGAGAAGGAACTATATGAACATGCAGCAGAAAGTCACAATAAAACATCTTTTATTATTTTAGCATGCACTCACAGATCTAACCCCCTTTTAGTTGTTGATTTCTTAATGCACAACATGGTTTTAAATATTAGATAGTAGGTTTTTGGGGTTTTTTTTTCATATCAGATAGTGGATATCAGATGATATATCATATATATATAGAATCAATATTGGGTGTCCTTATTGGTATTGTTTGTGTACCTCTATGTGTGTGTGCGCGTTTTATATATGTGTGTATATTGACAACTTAGGGTTTGTTATAATGTTCTAAATGTCATCTATCTAACAGAAATGTCACATCTAATATAAATGTCTTAACATGCATGTAAAAGCAGTCAAGGATAAATTCTTCTAAGGTGAGAATTGAAGAATTTAAGGTAAACTTGGACCTTATCAAATGCAGATTCTAGAAAAAAGCACAATCACTTAACCAAATCAACAATTTTAGATTGCCACGAAGTACACTTGGGGGGCGAGGGACAATGGCAGCCTTATCTTCACATCAAAATGGGGGAGCCCCTCCATAACTGAATCTCCAATGAGATTTGGGGGAAGGGACTAGAATTTCTTGGTGGGGTAGGGATACTAAAACCAAGATCAACCTCAATTTCAAAGTGGATTTCTAATAATCATAAGCTTCCTTCCATGCAACTGAACCCACAAAACCAATTCGTAGGGCCGTCAGTGTTTGAATGATTTGAGGGAGATAGGGAATGAGATAAAAATTGTTAGGGGATTAGATAGAGAGGAAAATTTTAATGATTTTTTTTTGATTTCATGGTTAATTCCCCCCCCCCCCCCATTAGAGATCGAGCCTTCCAAAAGAAATTGAAGAAGAGGAGCAGTGAGATGAAAAGAGAGAGAAAACTCATGACCACAAACCACCCCGTCTCTTTGCCACCCTTTGACAACAAAAAAATTAAATTAATAGGATGTCAAAATTACCTCAAATCCCTCCCAAGGTAACGATTTGGATAGAAGAAAAAGGTGCGATTTTGCTACATGTCAAAAATCACACCCACAACTAAACTAAAGGAAAGGAGTCTTACAAATTTGCAGCCATATCACCAATGCGTAGACAACCTTTTGTTCTTGCACACATATTAATGCTCTGGCCCTAGCTCGCTCATCCACTATATTGTATACAGACATTTCTTGGTGAAGATTGTACGATCAAGGAGGGGGTATAATATGGGCAAAGATTACTTAATATGCAATACAAATCCTATAAAATTTGATATCACTTAATTCCTTCTTTTTTCTAATTTAATATACATTGCGATTTAGTTGTTATCGGCCTCATATTGAAATAGTTTGGAACCAAACTGAAAGTTGAATCCCATAAAAGGGACCAATTTTAAATAGAAATTGAGTATTCAAACCATTGTTAAGAATGTAGTGGATGACATGTATATAGGTTACTATCACTAATCTGCATGTTTTTGATATAAATTTTCCTAAATGATGTTTCAAACATTTAATTTAATATTGGTCGCTGTTTTGGTGTTACCATGCCAATAAATCTGTGTTTGGTATAAGCCCCCTCTCATTGTGGGGCCCACCATATGAGGCCCTTTCCTTTATTGTCATCTCTGAAACATGGAATTTTCTGTTAGTATCAGTTTCCATACCCATTTTACATTATGATTGTCATCTTCAACCTTCCTCCCAATTGTCTATATACCCTCGTGCCCTCATGTAGAAACCCACTTCAATCCTTATCTTTTATCTATTTTAAAATTTTATTTCTTCCTCCAGCCACAGTGCTCACCATGACCAAACCCTAACCTTTCATCTACCAAATCTACAACCGCTGTTACAGCCAACCAGAGAACTTTATCCATGATGCTTTCTGCCTCTACTGCTGTTATGGGAGTGCAGACTCCACTACTTTAATTCCTTTTATTGGAAGTAATTTTCAGTTTCAAATCAAATTAATAATCGAATTAAGAATTAAAGTTAGTTTAGTGTTGGGTTTTAACTAGAAGTAATTCTTTTTTCTGGAGTGGTATTATAGCTTGTGGGACCATTTATGGCGGCATTTCAGTTCTATTAGGATTTGGTTTTGATAATACATTTGGCAATAGTTAGAGTTCGGGACCAGGTTCTATGCAAAATGAGATAAGAGGATTTAAAAGCTGGAAATATTAATGTTAGAAGTATCGTGAACATCCTGTAGCTTGCAACACAGATTAAATTTCTTTCTTTCTCCATCGATTCTCCTATTTTCTTATAGTTTTGATAGATCTTCTCTCCCTTCCTCTATTGCATGTGGAAACCTCTTTAAAGACCCACACAAGAGATGTTGTAGTATAGTTGAGGTTTTGATGCTAGTGTTGTTGGATATAAGTGAAAATTATGGGTTGAGTGATCACATATAATGGTGAGAATTTAATGATCAAGGCACGGTGATATTTTAATGTGTGTGATTGATATTTGTATGATCCAACTGAAATGGGTTTTGTTAGGGAGGAAAATTATGTTGTATGAAATTTAAGGAAGTGAATGAGGATGCCTTTGGTCTGAGAACTAAAGAAGAAAGAAGGGAATGGGTTGTGCTAAGGGATGCGTGCCATTTGACATCCCTAGTTAAGCTAGCCGGGGTTAGGAAAAGGTCTGGCAAGGCAACAAGCTGACAATATCACGATGACTCAGGATTGGTGGGTATTTTATTTTCGGGGACTTATTTCAAAATATGGTTTGTGTTTGAGAAATACTGAAATATGATATTTTTAGGATCTAATATAAAAAATACCCTTTATTTGAGCTGTCAAACCATGTCATTTAATGGTTATGTAGTATGTGCAATACTCTCTAATTCCAAAAAAGAATTAGATTCTAGACATATAACTACTGAGATTAGTATTAGGATGTTTTCTTTGTGTGTATGTGGTCTTGTGTGCACCTTCTGTAGAATTTATTTTGGTCTTAATTTTATGTTTTTTTATTAAATTGCTGAAGTAACTGTCACATGTTATATTATTTCATTTTGCTTCACTGTTATTTTTTTGGGGAAATAAATCCTATGCTTTGAAGACACGGACACGAGTGTCTTACTCCGACACGGACACGAGGTGTTGGACGCGCCAATTGTCCAAAATCCAACCACGAGGACTCGGCTAAATATGCAAATTTCTACATGCATATTTGACTAAGAATTATATGTAATTGGCCACTATTAGTACACAGAGAACTTAATTTCATAAAGTGATCTATAAAATAGTACTTTTTATCAAGGACCATAGTATATTTCATCTTGTGTGTATTATTTTTAGGTAAATAATGGTTTATACATTCGTAAGTGTCGGACACATGGACACGTTGTGCTTGTGATGGGAATCACTAATTGTTATCCTTTATTTATGCTTTTTTTATTATTATTTTGGCTAAGCTCATTTTATTTCTTTTTTTAGTCCTATATTGGTTATGTTGGGAATGTCATCCGTATGAGGCCTATATAAGGCCAAGACCCACATTTGTTTTAATAGTTCAATTGATTTGGAAATTCTGAACTTTTATCATTACAAGTTATTGTGAATCTTTGCTTGGTGATGTGCGGAGTGGGAGAGAGATCTCCTTGGTGGAATCCTAAATTCATCTTTATCCTCTTATAAAATCCTAATTATCTTTTCTTCCTTTTCTTTTCTCTTCTCGTTCTACATTAGTTTTGTCTTAGAGCTAAAATCATGTTTTTCCTCCACAAAATCTCCCCTTCCAAAAAAAAAACTAGCCTCCTCCGCAAAACCCTAGTCCCTCTCTTTCTTTCTCTAGTTTCAAAAAAGAGTGAAAAAAGAAGAAAAGAAAAAAAAAGAAAAGCATTTAGTATCAGAGATTCAAATCTCGCCACGACATCAGATCCCGACGTCAGTAGAAACTAACGCAGACAACATGAAGCCACCGTCATCATCGCCGTTTGTCTCCAACCATCATCATCACCGCACATCCTCACTTGATCGCCGACCAGATCTGACCTCACTGTTGACAAGTGCCATCTCAGCTTCCTCTCTCATCGCCGACACCTGACAACTCTCCTACATCTCACGTCGTCACCACTGTCGTGAGCTACCCTTGCCGTCCCTGTCTTCGCTGGAGATCCAACGCCTCCGTCGGAGCTCCACCACCCTTGTTCCACCGCCACCGCTGCACCACCAGGGCTTCAAAATCCTCATTTTGAGTTGAAACAGAAAGTAGTAAACGAGTTATGGGTTTAAACCTTCAAACCCGAATCCAATAAACCCGCTAAGTGACCCGACCCGTTTCACAGTCAAACCTGACCCCGCCAAGCCATTGCTGAAGTCATCTGCTCGACCCGAGCCGCGGAGTTGTCCCAAGCCTTCGCTGATGTCAGCTGACATCACTCGAGCCGTCGCTGACGTCAGCCGATTCAAGCTGATATCATCGGCTTTATGTGAGCCGCACTGTTCACTACAAAGCATAGTCACAGTTCAGATCCCGTTTCAGGCACGTTTAGAGTCCGATTTGAGTTTTGTCTTAAGCATTGGATCCACAACTGAGTCTCGGAAAACTAGGAGAATTTCACAGGCTTTGGGCAGTGATTCGGCCTCTACACAACTTTATTTGGAACCACTACTCGGTATTGATGATTTTTCAAGAGCCTTTTGGTACATTCTAATCTCATCTCTCACTTTCACGTTACTTTGGATATCTCTAGTGTATCTATGGTGATTGTTAGTTGTAGTTGTTGCTATTTACTTATATTGTTGCCTGTTTGCATATTCACTTTTAGGAATCATTTTAGGCATCGTCATTTTAGAAGTCAATGGAAAAATTTCCATTTGATCAGAAGGATATGGAGTGACGGAGTCTCCTGTTGTTTGGACACATGGTGTCATCCTATGAGAATCAATTGACCACTACAACTCTATTAAAATTTATTTTCTTCAAAAATGGCAGCTATTTTGTTATTTTAGAATTTACCATCTTCCTTCTAGTGAGAAGAATACCCTGAATGTCACTCTTTCATGCGACTGATGGAGGAGCTAAACTATCATATTGTTATTCTCAATTAGGATTAGTGGAATATTTGATTATCAATGTTTTAATCTTACTTCAGGACTAGTTTGGTGCACCTTAACTGATTTAAGGAAATAACATATATCAATATTTGAGGGATTAATATGAGAACAAGGCTATTTTGATGGACTAGTATACAAAATCCCAAAATTAAAAGAGACGACTAATCAATGAAACAATTGATAGCAAATAGGTGGAGAAATAAAGATTGATATTAAGAGCAAAAATTTTACAATTATCATTGTTTTCAACAACTTTTCTGGAATTTGAGTCTCCAAACCATAATTCCCAATAGGCTACTATCAAGTTCGGTCGGTTTTAGGTACCACCAGGACCCAAAACCGACCCCCTTACAGGTACCACTTTTCGATCCAAGTCAGACACTATTATCAATGGGTCTAGGTCAGGCGGGTTCGAGTCGAGAGTTCGGGGCCAGTATTAGGTATATTTAAATTTCACCATAAAGCCTAACAAACATTGTGAAATAAAAAAATAACAAAAAGGAAACAATAAGCAAGCAAAAACACACTAAATTCAAGAATAAAAATGAAACTTCAAAAAAAATATGTAATCAAAGTGTAAAATTTTTATAAAAGTTTTCATTATAAACTAAAAAAGAAACTCAAATTCCTAACTCCATAATGCATACCCTCGTTCTTGTGTCACATAATGAGCACTCCCCGTCCAATTCAACTTTTAGATCTAATGTAGGAGGACGAGGATGAAGGTGGCAACAAAGTGATTGAGAAAAGAAAAGTGGGCTTTGGTTTTTGTTCCCACGTTAAAGTGTTAATGTGGGTTGTGTAATTATGACTGATGTTAGTAGTTAGATAAATTATATATTTTAATAAATCAATTCATTCTAGTACCTAGTCGGATATAATGAAAGTTTGTTTACTATTATTAATATTAGTATATTTATTTATTTATTTAAGGTATTTTAATGGGTCCAGTTCGGGTAAAATAGGTACTACCCGTCCTTCCTCAATGCTAAACATGTTTGGTCCGGATTAGGTTTACGTGACAGTGACAGTGACAGGTATCCAGAACCTATCCGACTTATGAATGGGTCTAATTTTTAGACCACTATTTAACCACTTGTAAGCGGGTATGGTATGGTACGGGTCCGGGTTTGGTCCAGATATCGGAGAATTGTAATAACCCTATTAATCAATAATGCCTTTAAAATTCGCAAGGGTTATAGCTTGAAAAAACCCTGGCCCTTCGCCTTTTATTTAATATAAATCATATAGAAAATTATCCTAAATATTTCTAGATAATGATTGACATAAAGAAAGATTTTTGAGGACTATATTACTACGTTATTCCTTTTTATAGTTAATTTGATTGCATTAGCTCCAGTAACTAGCTATATATTTTCCTTGCTCGATATGTCCTTTGAGTGCATAACGAGCATGCTAAGTTTTATTCTTTTTTCCTGCTTGTGCATGCTGGTTGCAAGATTTTTGATGTATATGTTTTAGGACATCAATCAAGCAATTATAGAGTGGATATTTAACTGCCATAAGGGTGGACTTTTTACTTATCATGGGAGGAAAATTCGGCCTGGTTATTTGTGGAAGGATTTAAGTTATTTCCTTCCTGTTCAGACCCAATCATAGACCATCCAAATACAAAATCCAATCTATTTAAGTTGATCACATCATTCAGAGTGTTAAAAAACTAAAAATCATGCAATTTTATGTTTTTTGCCCTATGCATCAAATATGCATAAAATGGACAATTGAGATTAGCAAGTTGTTTAATCTGAAAGTTGTTTAATCTGTGGCATGAGATACAAATTATTGATGTAATATTTTGATCATCATGTAAACACTTTAAAATCCTCGCCCCCCATCGGAAGTCACTCGTGTTTCTACTTTTAGGGAATGAATGTAGATCATCTTGAATGTACTTGATCTTCAGTTTGGTCTTGCTATAACTGGATTTGAATGGGAAGGATTTGGTCCTAAGTCCCATCGGAAGTCCCCAGGTCTTAAAAAGGGGAAAACAACTGATATAGGAGAGACTCCCTCCTATGTTGTTGATGCGGATAAATCTCAGCCCCAAATCTAGAGCTTAGTAATAAAAACAAAGAAAGAGTCAATTTTGTAAACACTCTTTACTTTCAAAAGGGAGATCAATTAACTCAACTATTCATCTCTCTATATATATTGAGAGATAGAGACGTGTCATTCCGTAAAGGATTCGAGGCCGAATTCTTCCCACTCAAATACGACCCTACAACATCCGAATGTAAGATCCATTTCGTTGAAGTTGATTTACATATTTTCAAGTAACTAAAATCAAAAATCATGTATTTTGATTACCTTTTGCCAATCCATCAAGTAGGCGCAAAATGAACGGCTGAAAATAGTATATTGCTTAGATCTACGTCTTTAGACATAAATTCTAGATCTGACCATTTTATCATGATTTAAATATTTAAAAACCCTTACACACCATTTTTTGTTAGATTTCAAATATTTTACACCATTAAACTAATACTATTTCGGCCATTCATTTTGCGCCTACTTGATGGATGGACAAAAAGTATTCAAACTACATGATATTTTGTTTTTAGTTACTTGAAATAATGTAGATCAACATCAACGGAGTGGGTCTTGCATTTAGATGTCATAGGGGTGTATTTGAGTGAGAAAGTTTCGCCCTCGAATTCTTCCAAAATGACAAGTCTATCTCTCTCTCTCTATATATATATACACACACACATATATATATATATATACACACACATACACACACACATATATATATACACACGCGCGCACACACACACACACACACACACACACACACATATATATTCTACATCCTAGGACCATGCCTCTGCTTCCCCCGTGGCGTGAAACAACTGTGATCTGGTTTGGATTAATGATGCTTACCGTTTCTAACCTCTGCCCATGAATTTCAAAGTTGCAAAGACAAAGAAAATTTCGTCATCATCAGAAATGAACTTCATTTTTTTTAAGAAATATACTTTAAAAAGTTAAAAACAAAAAAAATATTACAATTCTTTTTCACCAAAAAAAGAAGACTTAATTGACACTTTTTTATTATTATCTTAAAAGGATATAAGCAAAATGATGATAAGTATTCTCTACAGTAGCAAGAAGGCCCTAGAATACATCTTAATGCTATCTACAAAGTTTTTGAGATAATGTGAGTATGATTTCTTATGGTTTGATCATGTTTTGGTGTGTTCAGGATCATGAGAAATTTATGTATCTTTTGATATGTCACCCTCTTTGTTCCATATGCAGCATATCCAAAATTTTATCTTGTTCCAGACCTTTCTTATGCAAACTATGGAAATTATATGTAAGTACGTAATTCTAAGATTTGAATCCTAATCCTTCAACCCATTTTATCACTCACACTTGCGTTTTCTAAGGTACATTGATGATCTTTTCTGTAACTATGGATAGGGGTGGTAGCGGGTCCTTGCCGCTCCGCTACCATCGGTCTCGGATTGCGGGGCAATGTTGGGGTTGGGTTTGATCTTGGGTTAATCAAGAGAGAGATTGGGGAGGATTGGGTTAGTCAATTGAGAAGGGGAGGGGGAGGGGGAGGGATAGGTTGGGAATCGAGAAAGAACAAAGGGGGAAGCTGAGTTAATTGATCTCCCTTTTGAAAGTTTTTTTTAAACAAAATTGACTATTTCTTTGTTATTTATTACCCAACTCTAAATCTGCAGTTGAAATCTAGCCACATTAGCAACATAGGAGGGAGTCTCTCATGTGTAGTTGTTTTCATGGCACAAAGTCGCGTTCTCGGCCGCCGACAAAGCGGGACTGAGACGCATCGGTCACAGCGTCTCGCATCGGTCTCGGGCGATACGCGCAAAATGCTACATAGAGAAATCTTAAAAACATCAGTATTATAGCTAGTCACAGGTGAATAATGCATCCTATTATAATTTGTCTAAATTAGACAAAACAAAAAAAGAAAAAAGAAAAAGAAAAGATTAAAAGATAGTCTCTGTGAGAGACTATCGGTTGGAGGGGAGAAGAGCCCTGTTTTAAATATCGGCCGAATCGGTCGAGATATCGTCTGATAACCCCTTTTTTTCCTGCTACCGATACGATAGGAGGAAATCAT
The DNA here is from genome assembly GCA_038442645.1 of Agave tequilana. Classification (NCBI taxonomy): domain Eukaryota; kingdom Viridiplantae; phylum Streptophyta; class Magnoliopsida; order Asparagales; family Asparagaceae; genus Agave; species Agave tequilana. The sequence goes on from JAVJIF010000661.1 coordinate 307,456, forward strand.
TCACCATATCGTTTGCAGCAAAAAAATGGCCGTTCTTTGAAATATCGACCGATAAGTCGCCAGATATCGGCCAATAAGTTGCTCGATATATCGCCCGATATGAAATAACTTATTTATTGCACGACTACGTGCAAATGTACATTGTTTTTTATGTCTTTATATGCATATTACATCATTTTTATTAGGTAGATGATATCTATGACACTAAACTAACTTTTAGTTATCAATATTTCATTATATATAATGTCTTATATGAACTTCCGATATGTGCGCATATCCCCAATATCTCCCCCGATATCCGATATGAAAAACCCACATCTGATACGATCCCGATGTCCGATATTTAGAACCTTGGGAGAGGGAGACAGAAAAAAGAGATCAGAGGGCGGGAGGGAGAGAGTGATCAGTGGGAGGGAGAGACAGACATTGGGTGAGGGGGAGGGAGAGATAGAGAGAGATTAGAGGGGAAGAAAGGAGAACAAAGGGAGAGAGGAGAGCGAAGGAAGGGGGAGAGAGATATGGACCTGGATGCGCGATGCGACGTCAGAAGGGTAGGCGACCGGCTGCAGCGGGCGAGCGAATGGTCGACGACAGGTGAGCCGATGAAGGAGTTGAGCACTAAATCTTCTCGCTTCTTTTTTCTTTTACCTTTTTTATGCTGGACTGACTCGGGGTCGACTCGGCCTCGACTTGGTCGACTTGACCGAGTCAATCCCAGTCATATTGGGTCTCGGCCGATTCGATCGAGTCGAGGCCGTGTCGGTCTGGTCAAAAATTGGGACCCAGAGCGACTCGTGTCTCGGTCTCGTCGTGGCTCCGGCCTAGTCGGAGACGACTCGGTCGAGTCATCTCCGACTCGGCCGATCCTTCGAACCCTGGTTGTTTTCCTTTTCACTCTCCCCTTATATATATATATATATATATATATATATATATATATATATATATATTATATATATATATATATATATATATATATATATTAAAAGTAAAAAATTTCATTGACATACATATCCTAATCTATAGCTCCATTTCCTGCCTAAGTTTGAAGAGATGGGAAATGACCACAGCCGTCATCCAATATTAGCAGAGACAAGAATGAGACCATATCATAGGATATCACAAATTACAAGCCCTGACATTTCCTTAGTACATATTGCCTCCTACATGGTCATGAAACTCAGAGAACCTTACAAAACCTGACAGACAGATACCCTTACAAAACCTGATAGATTCTAACATTGCACCCTAATACAAAAACATTGCCAATAATTATGGGTTAATACTCTGATAATCTAATACATGGCATAACTTGCCAAGTTTGACAACTGCTGCTGCTGAAGACTGATACTCAGATGCCTAGCAGAAATCTCAGCTGCTGTTATCTGAGCAATTGAGCACGAGTTGGTAGAAGAACTGCTAGTGCAGCTACTAAAACTGCAAGCTGCTGCTGCTACTGCTACTAAGCTGATACTCATATACATAGTTGATGCTGTTGCTACTAGCTTTGCAGCAGCTGCTGCTATTGGACTGATTTTCTGATATATACAGAATGCTTGGCTGCTGCTACTGAAATTGGCGTTGGCAGTAGAGCCGAGGAAGGTAAAGTATGGGTGACAGTAAACTTCTTAATCACAGAAGTTACTTTTGGATAAATTGTACTATCAGATTTAGGGGTTTCAATGAGAACTCCATCATTGATGGCAATCTTAAATAGACTTGGATAATTGATAACAACATGTCCATAACCTTGGCATTTGTAGCACTTAATTGTGAGATAAATTTTGAAAAAGTCTTTTTCAATGTTGCTTTTACTGTTATCAGACTTTTCTTCAACTTCGCTAACTGTGGGGATCACACTAGGAAAACTACTTTTCGAGTTTTGCTTGAAAGAATTCATGATTCATAGTTGGTTATCGATTTAGCCATGATATCAAGTGTTGGTTGAGGCTCCTTGGTTTGGTTTGAGGGAGTAAATTTGGCCGATGGGGATGAAAGTGTATTAAACCCGTGAGTTGAACATATGGAGGAGGCTAAACTCGTAGAAATATAGTGATACATATTTAGTGATGAGTTTGGCCTTCATATATTCCTAAGTTTCAATCGGTTAAGTCCAGACTTTCTTGTCTCTTTCCAAATCTGTTCAGTATTTGCTAGCTTGTCCAGTCAGTTTTGTGATAGCGAACCTGATTTTCTCAGATTCAAAAGTGGGTATCGGTTAAAGTACATGTCCATGCTTTATAACCAATTTAGAAAAACTTGAAGATCTCATAAATAACCAGAATAATCCATACAACCATAAAAAGTGGATACATCCATGATGGTGGTGTGAAATTTGCAAATTTTATTTTATTTTATTTTTTAAATGTAAGAAAGCAGTAAAGTTTCGTAACAAGGGCTTACAAGATGTGGAAATGAGAGAATTTTTTTTTTGATTTTTAATTTTAATTTTATTTTTTTGAATAAAATCTAAACTAAATGTAATCAAGTAAATAAACATGACTAAAATGCAAATCCTATCTAACTATGCTTGATACCAAATTGATGTGAAACAGTGACGTGTGTGTGGAAATCAACACCAAATACTCAATCATGCTTCATCAATATGAAATGATCGTTGGTAGGAAAAGATTAAAACTTATAATCTAGCAAATTATTTATCAAATTAACATGCCAAGCAAAATTCAATTTCAATCGTGAATCAATTAAAGGTAATATATTATGTGACAAAAGATTCCACAATTAGGATTAAAGCTGCTGAATTCAATTGCAAACAGATACACATAATCTCACATTTGTGAATAACAGTTAAATCGATAAAAACTCAGAGATTAAAATATTGGACTCGAAATAATCAATTTAGATAAGAAACGCACTGTAGTGGTCAATTTTTGACCTCTTCGAGATTGCGTCACATGTCCACTCAGCACCAAACAGGCGAGTGACACGTAGCCACTTCTAGAACCTCTGACCGGGAGTGCCCATTTGATCCAAAACCCGAGCGACTAATATAATTAGAAAAAAGAGATAGAATTAGTTGTGAGAATCTCTATCTATAAGAAAAATTCCTATTTAAACTCGACAGTCATACCTCAGGAACAGATCAACCATATAAACAGTTGGATGCAGAGAATCAAATAAAGATTGACTCTCACCCGATCAATTCTAAGCCAGATGTTTAGCTCTAAACTGCCTCCGAGATAAGGGGCTAAGTATTCAAACAAAGTTGAACTTTATAGCCTTATCTAAACAGACACAACGTGTATATATATAAATCCCTTTTAATGCGGAAGAGGACGAAAAATTGAGCCCAGAAACCCGAGCACGCCATAGAAGTCCATTGTAAACGCCATTATTATAGCAGAATTTCTCTGTGGTTTTATCCCATCGGGTTTCCACGTTATTCTCTATATTTGCGTTGGCTTTTCTGTGATTTGATTATATTCACTACATTATTTTGGTGCATGGATTAATTCCTTAAGAAATCACCCACAAAATTTGGTGCTTTCATTGAGGGGGCTGTTTGGTTAGGGGTGGAAGGGAGGAAGTAAGAAAGTAGTAATAGTTTCCTTTGGAACTTGAGAATTTGTTGATAAGTTTTCTGGTGTTTGGATGTTGGGAAATGCGGTTTGCAAAATGTTATGTCTTTTCCGGTGTTTGGATGGTAAAGTGATAGTGAAAAGTTGACCGCAAAATAATATTAAAATAAAAATTAATTAAGAAAAATTAAAATTGACATCAACACTTCTGACAAATTCGACCCATCGGTTCTTTCTCGCGGGCAACTTGTCCAGATGGTGATCGACTGCAAGATGGTTGGGAGAACACCGGGCAAAGGCCAACGAGCGGGAATTAGTGGCCATCCATTGCGATACCGTAAAACGCGAGTGAGAAGCGATAAAGCAGGTCAATTGTCAGTTGCTTACGTAGATAAATGTTCTTCGAGAGGCACAACAACGCGTCATCGAGTTGGGTGCCAGGGAGATTCAGGTGGACAACTCCCCTGAGGTCAACCAACATCCAACGGCCCTGACCGACCTACGTTTCAAGCTAAACAAGATGCACTCCAATGTAACCAATCCGCATGGGGACCCCGAGAGCCTCCAAGTCGATAGCTTGAAAAAGGGTGCACGGGAACATCACGCCCAACTCACAAGAATGCTTCCCTGACAATGGCGAAGACCGAGGATGCCTCATTCTTCACCCCTTTGAAGTTGTCGATTGACCAGATGCTTCACATCATCAAGCATCAACCATGAATAAAGCTCCCTGGGATAGCCAAGCACGACACAGTTTTCCTGGAAGTAGGAAACTATTCTTTTCACGGTAGTTGGGACACGCCACTCAGCATTGTTGGGCCCTCAAAAGATACCTCGAGGACCTAGTTCAACATGGATATCTTTACTAGTTCATCCTCGATGTAGAGGGAGATCGTGAGGTCGGAGAGCCCCCTGCCGAGACTTTCGACTAAACATCTCGCTCATCGACAACATTTGGGACAAGAAGACCCCTGGCAGACAAGAAGACCCCAGACAGGCAACGGAATTCTTCTCACTCAAAATGATAATACGTGTTAAAACCATGTAATTGTTGGAACCTATTTCGATGAAGACGTTCGTGATGATCAAATTCATTTGGAGCTCTACACTTGACGAATCAAGAGTCCGACATGATCAAGATGTGCCAAGAGAGTTGATTAAGTGTTGTTTGTAAAGTTGAAATAGCATGTAAAAGCCTTGACACAAACATACACTTCTTTGTCCTGTTAGTCGACTTGATGTTAAATATAGTCGACTAATCCCATTGTGTAGTCGACTAACCCAGTTTATCAAGTCGACTAATCCTGTGTCCTGAAACAGACCAACTCTCTGTTTGTCCAATTAGTCGACCAAAACAGTAACCAAGTCGACTAATCCAGTTTTCTAGTCGACTTATAGAAAACACCTAGTCGACTAATCCCTGGTCAAGTCGACTATAAAGTAGTTGCAGTCGACTTGAAGTAGTTATTCTGAAACTGTTCTTCCAACGGCCACTGACCTAGTCGACTACTAGCTAAACCTAGTCGACTAATAGAAGGAATTTTGCCTAGGTTAGTCGACTAACTCCATGGGCAAGTCGACTAATAGGCAGTTCTGACTGTTGGACAGTTTTCATTATCTGGTCTTTTGTGCAACTGTTTTCAACGTTCATATCATCTGAAATTGCACCAATAACTCCCTAACTAACCCTAGTCTTCAGCTATAAATAGGGAAGTTATACCAAAGGCCAATTACCAAGATTTTCCATCAGTTTTCCAAAAGCCAAAATCCAGAAAACCTGAAAACTGATTTCTAACTTCAGTTCTTCACCAAAGACAATTCCTATTGTGAAGTTCTCTGAAGTTTCTTGTTTCCTATACTGAACCTTGTCCTCATACACATTCAGTATCAAGGCTATAGGAAAAGAGTTGTAATTCTCAAAGTGATCATTGTACACGGGAGGCTTCTTGGCTGAAGAGGCAAGTTGTACAAGGTGACCATTGTACACGGGAGGCTTCTTGGTTGTAGAGGCAGTTGTACAAAGGTAAAAGGTGTTCTCTTGGTGGAAGAGAAGGTGTACACATTTGGCGAAGGGGATTCGACAAGTGGTGTACATGTTGTATTGATTTTGGGTGGCAAGATCAAGGTTAAAGGAAAATCTCAAGCGGGTGGCTTGGGACTGGATGTAGGTCACAAGGACCGAACCAGGATAAATCTCTTTGTTTGCGTTTGTCAATTTCTGAGATTTGTTTTCCTTATTGGAAGTTATTTGTTTATTTATTAACGATTAATCTTTCTTGCTTAGTTTGTGGTGACTTGTGTTGTGCTTTAGATCATTGTTGCCTACAAGAGATAATTCCGCAATTAGTCCTTATCTCAACGATCCTACATTTGGTATCAGAGCAGGGAAGAATCAAGGTCATCAACAGGCAACAACCATACCAATTCCTACATTTGGTATCAGAGCGAGGAAGAGACAAGTTCACCATCCATACCAATTCCTACAATTTGGTACAAGAGACGGTGCAAGGCAACAACAACCGGAGTACACGCTCTGATCCTACATTTTGGGCGAGTACAAGTCAACAACAAGGATGGCAACGGAGTTCTCATCATCCCAATTTAAGGAAGGACATTCTACACAACGTCCACCGCTCTTTGACGGGACCAACTACAACTATTGGAAGTGTAGAATGAAGATCTACTTGCAGTCACTCAACTACGACCTTTGGAACATCGTAGAAGCAGAGTACACCAAGCCTACAACCAACTACAACGCTTGGAGTGAAGATCAAAGAAGAACGTGAACCTTGACGCAAAAGCAATGAATGCTCTATTCTGTGCCCTTACCAAAGAAGAGTTCAACCGAGTGTCAACAGCAACTTCTGCACATCAAATTTGGCATACTCTTCAGGTAACACACGAAGGCACTAGTAAAGTTAAGGAGTCTAAAATTTCTGTTCTTGTCCACAGGTTTGAGTTATTCAAAATGGAGGAGAATGAAACCATATCCGAAATGGTTACAAGATTCACCGACATTACCAATACACTTGCATCCCTTGGAAAGGACTACACCCAAGTCGAAAGAGTTCGAAAGATCCTTCGTGCACTCACACCGGAATGGGAGAAGAAGACAACCGCCATTGAAGAGGCGAATGATCTCTCAACTATGACATTAGAAAACCTAATCGGTAATCTAATGGCATATGAAGTGCAGTTAGAAGAAAGGAAGAAGGACCAAGAACGACAACACCGTTCAAAGAAGAAAGAACTCGCCTTCCATGCATCTTCCGACACGGACAATGATGACGAAGAGGAGATGGCAATGCTCTCAAAGAAGTTCAGAAAATTTCTTAAGCAAGGTAAATTCAAATGTTTTAATTGTGATAAACCAGGACATATGAAGATGGATTGTCCTTTGCTCAAGAAGAAAGAAAAGTACAAGAGTAAGAAGTTCAAAAAGAAGAAGAACTACGAGGCATCTTCAGAACATAGTGATTCCTCATCTTCCGATGAAGAAGAATCCACTGAACATGTTAACTTATGTTACATGGCCATAGAAGATGAAGAGGTATCATTTTCTGAACTATCTGATGCATTTAATGAATTATTTCTTGATCTGAAAAATGAAAAACTGAAAAACAGATTTTTGTTAAAAGAAAATGAGAAACTTTTACAGGAAAATTCTGTTTATGCATTACAATGTTCTTCTATAAATTCTCAACAAGATGAAACTGAAAATGTCATATCATCTTTAAAAACTGAAAATGAGAAGTTTATAAAAGAAAATATTTTTCTGAAAAAGGAAACTAAGTCTTTGAATGAAAGGATTTCTATATTGGATAAAGACATGTTAGTTTTCAAAAAGAAATATGAAGATCTTTTGCAAAATGTGACTAAGTTTAATAAAGGAAAAGAAAAATTAAATGATTTATTATCTTTTCAGAAATTGTCACATGATAAACATGGTATTGGATTTGTTGCAAAATCTTCATATTATAGTAATCCATATAGTTCTTTTGTAAAAAGTAAGAATAAGAAAAGTAAGTTTATATGGATTCCAAAGAATTTAAGTCTTTATGATAAAAATACATATATTGCTTCATACATGCATGATATATGTGATTCTTGCAATTATGTATATACTAACAGGTGAAAACCAAATTCTAAATGGATTTGGAGTCCTAAAGGTTAGATATGATCTTTTATATTTGGTACCAACTAACGTTTATTTTGCAGGTACCATATAAAAGTTATTATATACATATGTACTAATATATTTGTTGCAGGGGGAGAACAAAATATTTTCTATCTGTTATAACCCACTTCTGCAGGGGGAGGAAAAGATAACATATTTTCTGCAGGGGGAGGAAAAGATATCAAGGGAGTACTTGTGCACACACGAAGCGTCACCATCAAAAAGGGGGAGAATGTTGGAACCTATTTCGATGAAGATGTTCGTGATGATCAAATTCATTTGGAGCTCTACACTTGACGAATCAAGAGTCCGACATGATCAAGATGTGCCAAGGAGAGTTGATTAAGTGTTGTTTGTAAAGTTGAAATAGCATGTAAAAGCCTTGACACAAACATACACTTCTTTGTCCTGTTAGTTGACTTGATGTTAAATATAGTCGACTAATCCCATTGTGTAGTCGACTAACCCAGTTTATCAAGTCGACTAATCCTGTGTCCTGAAACAGACCAACTCTCTGTTTGTCCAATTAGTCGACCAAAACAGTAACCAAGTCGACTAATCCAGTTTTCTAGTCGACTTATAGAAAACACCTAGTCGACTAATCCCTGGTCAAGTCGACTATAAACTAGTTGCAGTCGACTTGAAGTAGTTATTCTGAAACTGTTCTTCCAACGGCCATGACCTAGTCGACTACTAGCTAGACCTAGTCGACTAATAGAAGGAATTTTGCCTAGGTTAGTCGACTAACTCCATGGGCAAGTCGACTAATAGGCAGTTCTGACTGTTGGACAGTTTTCATTATCTGGTCTTTTGTGCAACTGTTTTCAACGTTCATATCATCTAAAATTGCACCAATAACTCCCTAACTAACCCTAGTCTTCAGCTATAAATAGGGAAGTTATACCAAAGGCCAATTACCAAGATTTTCCATCAGTTTTCCAAAAGCCAAAATCCAGAAAACCTGAAAACTGATTTCTAACTTCAGTTCTTCACCAAAAGACAATTCCTATTGTGAAGTTCTCTGAAGTTTCTTGTTTCCTATACTGAACCTTGTCCACATACACATTCAGTATCAAGGCTATAGGAAAAGAGTTGTAATTCTCAAAGTGATCATTGTACACGGGAGGCTTCTTGGTTGAAGAGGCAAGTTGTACAAGGTGACCATTGTACACGGGAGGCTTCTTGGTTGTAGAGGCAGTTGTACAAAGGTAAAAGGTGTTCTCTTGGTGGAAGAGAAGGTGTACACATTTGGCGAAGGGGATTCGACAAGTGATGTACATGTTGTATTGATTTTGGGTGGCAAGATCAAGGTTAAAGGAAAATCTCAAGCGGGTGGCTTGGGGACTGGATGTAGGTCACAAGGACCGAACCAGGATAAATCTCTTTGTTTGCGTTTGTCAATTTCTGAGATTTGTTTTCCTTATTGCAAGTTATTTGTTTATTTATTAACGATTAATCTTTCTTGTTTAGTTTGTGGTGACTTGTGTTGTGCTTTAGATCATTGTTGCCTACAAGAGATAATTCCGCAATTAGTCCTTATCTCAACGATCCTACATTTGGTATCAGAGCAGGGAAGAATCAAGGTCATCAACAGGCAACAACCATACCAATTCCTACACAATGGGATTTTTCTAGTCGACTTGGTTACTGTTTGGTCGACTAATTGAACAAACAGAGAGTTGGTCTGTTTCAGGACACAGGATTAGTCGACTTGATAAACTGGGTTAGTCGACTACACAATGGGATTAGTCGACTATATTTAACATCAAGTCGACTAACAGGACAAAGAAGTGTATGTTTGTGTCAAGGCTTTTACATGCTATTTCAACTTTACAAACAACACTTAATCAACTCTCCTTGGCACATCTTAATCATGTCGGACTCTTGATTCGTCAAGTGTAGAGCTCCAAATGAATTTGATCATCACGAACGTCTTCATCGAAATAGGTTCCAACATTAATATCCAATGAAGTTATGCAGATTCTTTTACTTTGATGTTCATTGTCTTCTCTAGTACGACAAGCTCAGTCAACAGCTTATAACCCGACGACTACAAACTATGACTGCTCAGAGTCAGCCTAGACAGGTTCTCACCTTGACGACCACTTGAGTGAGTCAACAACCTATACATGTCCTACCCTGACGGTTACAAGGGAAAACAGTTCCCGCGACTATCCCTCGAGGAGCCCCTTGAAAGACGGAGAATCACCCACTATAACTGATCTTAGTCAGCCTAGACAGGTTCTCGCCTTGACGGCCACTCGAGTAAATAAAAAGGATATATGGGTCCAACCTTGACGACTACAAGGAAAAAACAGCCCCCGCAGAGTTATCCCTTAGGGAGCCCCTTAAAAGACTGGGGCTCGCCCACTATGACTGCTCGGAGTCAGTCTAGTCAGGTTTTCACCTTAATGGCCACACGAGTAAGTCAAAAGCCTACACGGGTCCTACCCTAATGGCTATAAGAGAAAAATAGCCCCCGCGGCTATCTATCGCGGAGCCTTCTGAAAGACAGAGACTCGCCTATTATGACTACTCAGAGTCAGCCTAGACAGGTTCTCATCTTGACGACCACTTGAGTGAATAAAAAAAATATACGGGTCCTACCCTGATGGCTACAGGGGAAAAATTGTCCCCGCGGCTATCCCTTGGGACCCCTGAAAGATGAGGAATCGCCCACTATGACTGTTCGGAGTCAGCTTAGACAGGTTCTCACCTTAACAGCCACTCGAGTGAAACAAAACCTATACGGGTCCTACCCTGATGGCTACAAGGAAAAACAGCCCCCGTGGCTATCCTTCGGGGAGCCCCCTAAAAGACGGAGACTCGTCTACTATGGCTGCTCATAGTCAGCCTATACAAGTTCTTACCTTGACGATCACTCGAGAGAGTCAACAGTCTATACGGGTCCTAACTTGTAGACTACAAGGGAAAACAGGCCACGCGGCTCTCTCTAGGAGCCCCCTAGATGGATTTTCACCCTGACGGTGACTTTTCGAGTGACCCTCCAAAGGACCGATGTTACAACATATCTCAAAACATGAAGCCTCCCCCTTTGGGAAGGATTCTTCACTCGGGAAGTATATGCCAAACCACTTCAAATGTTTCAGAATCAAATCAGCATCCCAAGCAAACACAACAACAAAGTAAACATAAAATTCAAAGGCATCACACAGGAGCGCCAAGTGCGACGATTCAAATACTCAAAGAAAATGGCGGACTTATCTTCTTGTTACATTAGATCTTACAAAAAGGGGGAGCTATTTAACTCCGCTTGGGACTACCGCCTCGGCCCTCCAACAATCTGTGAGGTTTCCAACGCCAGTCGCCAGAGCTCCCAGCCTGATCAGTCAGCTTCCTTGATTGGCTATCCGGGCCCACGGGTCAGAAGCCAGGCCATCTCCGTAGCCCTCTGCTGGACCGCGCGAGTTAAGTATTATGATCGAAGAACGTAACTCTGTGTCTCTCCAAGCAGCGTATAATGATCCTTTCAAAGCTCGTCATAACGATTCGACTGACGAGAATCTCGGCTCTCAATTCCTCTACATCCTTATCCTGATTTTCCAGGTTATTTTTTAACAAATGGACTAGCGCTTGAGCGACAGCTTCTCCGCATGCTCCTCATTGATACGCTCCCGAAGAGATCTCCGACTAGGCTGAAGCAACCTTCCCTTGCAGTTCAGACACCTCCATGCCTTTTGCAACTCCTTAAACCTGCTCAAGCATGTTTCAAAGTCGCGGTCTTGGCCGTCGACTCGGCGGGCACCGAGACGGATTGGTCTCGGCGTCTCGGATTGGATTCGGGCATTACGCGCAAAACACTACGTAGAAAGTTGAAAAATTCTTTAAAAAATCACGACAAATCTTAAAAAAATTTAGACATCAATATTCATGTATCATATGTCCAAAACCTATCACCTAGCACACTCAACATAAAGCGAAAGCATAAATACACGCATTGTTGGTAGAAATATATGAAAATACAAGCATAATATAGTAAATTGCACAAAATACATTAATAAATACCTGCTTATGTAGTCATTTCCACATTGAATTCTGATAAGGCACAAACTTATCATCATCATAATCCCCGCGATAAGTATAGAAATTAGGTGTATAGTTTCCATAAGAATTATAGTATGTTTGTCTGTGATATCCAGTAGGTTGAGATGATTGGCTAGAGGATCCAACATCAGAGTAATATGGCGGTAGGTGTTGTGCAATATCAGCTCTATAGTAATAATACCCAAAATCTCGATATTCAGCGCTGCTAGTAGAATATTCACCTGTGCTGGAATAATCAGTGCTAGAATGTTGGCCTGATGTCAAACCCAATCCCTGTAAGTGACCTTCAAGACTATGATAATCATGTGAGTAGTTATCATATCCACTCAAATAATCATCACTAGAACTCAAATCAACCAACCAATTAAAATGCCTACGTTGTTGCGAAATCCCCGCTCGGCCTCCATGATCTGTACTTTGTGTGGCATAAATAATACTCTAATTTCCATGTCATAACACCACCTCATTGGCTTCCACAACACCATGAGTCTCTTTATCATTACCGCCAGCACCGCTATAACCTCCATCATCATCATAACCACCGTCACCGCCATAACCACCATCATCATCACCCCCATTACTGCCACCACCGTCGTCGTCGTCACTGCCATTGTCGTCACTATGACGAATACCTTCATCCTACCAACTCAAGTCATCTGGTGGTAACATTGGTTCTTCTTTCTGAATTCACTCATCCAATATATCATCATTGAAAATATTGTTCAGATCAATTGAGTTGTAATAATCATCATTGTCGCTTTGGCATGTCAAGTTTCTTACTCGCAATCGTATTTTTTAATGCACAGCACTAGTTTATGTAACTTTTTTATTGCCAATCGGTTACACAGTTTTGTATGAATCAGCAACCACATGGTCCAATTTCTTTCACAACCCGATGAAAAACATGTTTGGCTTAAAATTTTAATGGCAATTTTCTGTAGATTGGGAGCTTCTTCATCATAGTTAATCCATCAATCAGCTGGAAGAGATTATTGTACTGCTCTGCTAGTCAGTGAGCTTTCAAATTCTCCAACTCCATCCATAAATAATTTTATTTGCAAGAATCTACATCATTAGTGTTAATATTTGCATAACATTATATTGATTGGATAAATAAATTATTAGATAGCTTACATCATTAATAGCTCTTGCTTGTTTATTCAACTCCGGCTCCAATCTTTTAATAGCCTCCTTTAATCTATTTCTCACTTCTAGACATGAAGAAAAGTTTTTTGAATATTGGAGTGCTAAATTTAAAAATTATACTGCAATAATGTAAACACATGATTTTTATTATATCTTATTTGAACTCTACAATTATATCTCGGGAACAGATCAACCATATCAACAGTTGGATGCAGAGAATCTGAAAAGATGAACTCTCCCAATCAATTTTAAGCCGGATGGTTAGCTCTAAATCGCCTCCGAGATAAGAGGCTAAGTATTCAAACAAAGCTGAACTCTGTAGCTATATCTAAACAGACACAACTTGCATAAATGATAGATCCCTTCCCATGTGGAAAAGGACAAAAAATTGAGCCCAAAAACCCTAGGACACTAGAGAAGTCCATTGTAATCGTCATTATTATAGTGAAATTTCTCTCCGTGCTTTTCTCCCATTTGGTTATCCATGTACTCTATGTGTTTGCATTGGCTTTTCTGTGATTTGATTATATTCACTACATTATTTTGGTGTGTGGATTAATTTCTTAAGAAATTACCCACATGTACCTACTGAGGATCAGGTATGATCTCAATGTCCTTGTGATAATTGTAGATATGTAGGGCTCCCTTCCACGAATCCAACGCTTCGAACCGTGCATGCTTAGACTCCGGATGAGAGTTACGGCCGAAACAAATCTTAAACACTTTAATGGATTATGGCAATCGATGTTGTAGAAGCTGAGATACTGTAGAATTGGGGTACTGTAGTGAATTATCGTAGCGTCGTTCTCTAGCGCTTACTACTGTAAAGATTTTTTTTGTGTGTGAGGAAAAATTTATAGAGAATTAGAAGGATTTTTCTAAATTTTTTTTTGTGAAATAGAATTAAAACTTTGGATTGGAGATCAATGAGAGAATTGGAACCATAGAGAATTGAGTTTATAGATGTTAGGATTTTTGCCTTGCTTTTTCAAGAAGAGATAATGGTCCAAGAAAATCCAATTGAGTTAGAGAACATGGCTTGAAGCAGAAGCAAATTAAGATGAAGTAGTTTCCTTTTCATGTGATTACGAGTTTTTTCAGGAGGAATATGAATAAGATTTAATTCCTATTCAATGAAGATTTATTTCTAAAGATGAAATGGTTTAAGAATCCTTCTAGATTAAGGAGATCAATTCCTAAAAGGATTGATTAAGATTCTTTAACTATCCAAGGCCAAGATCATCTCATAGTCCAAATAGGAGTTGTATTGTAAAATCCTATAAATAAAGGTTGTAACTAAGCATTGTAATTGCCTTAATAAAACAAGTCTCAAGGAGTTTCTACAACAGAGAATCTCAAGCAAGGAGACCAGAGGAAGCCAAGAAAGAGGAGCAAGTTGAAGGTGCATAGAGAGAAGGTAATACTCTTGTAATCTAGGGATAAATTCAAGTGGAAGGTGAATACTCTTATTGCATCAAGAGGAAGGTTAGATCTCTTTGTATTAAGTCTATTAATAAAGCTCTCTCAAGTTCTCTCCCCGTGGACGTAGGCCAAGTTTGGGCCGAACCACGTTAAATCATTGTGTTCTTTCTTTATTACTCTTTTGTTTAGGTATTGTTAGTTTGCTTTACATCAAGCTTTCCTTTTGCAAGTGTTATTCATATTGCCAAGTTCCACTAACGTTGATCCTGAGAGTCACAACAATTGATATCAGAGCATATCAATTTCGCAACAATTGGTATCAGAGCTCAAGTTGACGAAGGGCGATAAGTCGAAGATGGGAAGTTCTACGGCAAAGTTCGAAGTTGAGAAGTTTAATGGCAAAGGAAACTTCACAAAAGAGGGTGAAGACGTTGCTGGGCAATAATGTTTTCATAAGACCTTACAGGATAAGTCAGCAAAACCTGTAGGTACGTCAAACGAGGATTGGGAGGAGATGGATCTAAAGGCGGCAAGCACGATCCAACTATGTCTCGCAGACAAGGTTATGTACAACGTGATGGATGGAAAAATAGTTATGGGATTGTGATCAAGGTTAGAGACATTATATATGAAGAAAAGCCTCTCCAACAAGCTGTATCTCAAGAAACAACTATATGGGCTGCGCATGAAGGAAGGGATAACAATGTTGGAGCATCTAAACTTCTTCAACAAGGTCATTAGCGAGCTTCTAGCTGTTGATATCAAGAGCGACGAGGAGGACAAGGCGTTGATACTTCTCAATTCTCTTTCAGAGTCATATGATCACATTGTCGCCACCATGCTCTGCAGCAAGGGAACTCTTATCTTGGAGGAGGTCACGCCAACTCTCTTGTCTAATGAGATTAGGAAAAGGCCAAATCAAGAGGAGTTGACATGATCAGGTTTGGTGGTCACAGGAAGAAAAGGAAGAAAAGGTCCAAGCTCATCAAAGGCGTGTCACTTTTGTCACAGGAAAGGTCATTGGAAGAATGACTACAAGCAACGATAAGAGTGGCTAAAGAAGAAGGGGCAAGCTATGGAGGTAGACGTAGCAAGCGGTGTAGAAGACACCGAGATATTAATGGCTTCTTACGAAGACAACACTTCTCAAGGTAAAGGTTAGATATTTGATTCAGGTAGCACAGTTCATGTATGTTCCCAAAAAGAGTTGTTCAATAACTCCTTAGTTGCAAAGGAGGAAGGGATTGTCAAGATGGTGGATGGCTCGGCTTGCGAGGTCATCGGCATTGGGACAGTCAAGGTTATAGGAAGAGATGGGACAGTGCGTGCTCTGGAGGCAGTCTGGTATATCCCGGAGGCACGGTATAATCTAATATCTATAAGGGTGCTCAACGAAGAAGGATGCCGGATCTAAGTGCAACAAGGTGTCGTCACAGTCAACCAAGAAGATGTGGTAATCCTGAAAGGAGAGAAGTGTGGAAGGTTATACAAGCTGAAGAAAGGGAACTCAGTTTGAGGTGGAGTTTCAAGGATAAGCTTGGAAGGGAGTTCATCGCGAGGTGGAGCTTCAAGGAAGACTGCAACGGGACGTGAACCGGGTCAAAGTGTTACGGGAAAGAGAAATGGTGCACTCATGAAAGGCCTGATATGGCCCAAGGCATCTCGGTAAATTAGCTAAAGGCCTCGGGGAGGGGGCAAGAGTTAAAAGTTTCACGGTATGGTTATAACCATGGAAAGAATCAAGGTATTAATCCAAAATCTCAAGTTGTGCTAAAGGCTTGAAAAACAAGTCAATGTGGAGATTGTTAGGATTTTACCTTGTTTTTTTTTCAAAAAGAGATGATGGTCCAAGAAAATCCAATTGAGTTGGAGAAGACGATGGCTTGAAATAGAAGAAGCAAATTAAGATGAAGCAGTTTTCTTTTCAGGTGATTGCAAGTTTTCTTTTTCAGGAGTATGAATAGGATTTAATTCCTATTCAATGAAGATTTGTTTTTAAAGATTAAAAGGTTTAGAATCCTTCTAGATTAAGGAGATCAATTCCTAAAAGGATTGATCAAGATTCTTCAACCATCGAAAGGCCAAGATCATCTCATAGTCTAAATAGGAGTTGTATTATAAAATCTTATAAATAAACATTGTAACCAAGCATTGTAATTGTCTTAACAAAATAAGTCTCAAGGAGTTTTTACAGCAGAGAATCTCATGCAAGGAGACCAAAGGAAGCTAAGAAAGAGGAGCAAGTTGAAGGTGTATAGAGAGAAGGTAATACTCTTAGGGATAGAATCAAGTGGAAGGTGAATACTTTTGTTGCATAAAGAGGAAGGTTAGATCTCTTTGTGCCATGCCTATTAATAAAGTTCTCTCAAGTTCTCTCCCTGTGGACGTAGGCCAAGTTTGGGCCAAACCACGTTAAATCTTTGTGTTCTTTCTTTGTTACTCTTTTGTCTAGGTTTGCTATTTTGCTTTACATTAAGCTTTCTTTTTGCAAGTACTGTAGGATCTATAATTAAATCAACACAAACACTAGACAAGAAGGATTATAGTTAATCAATTAAATATAAACTTGCAAATAAAGGAAATCAAATCTCAGAAATTGACAAACGCAAACAAAGAGATTTATCCTGGTTCGGTCCTTGTGACCTACATCCAGTCCCCAAGCCACCGCTTGAGATTTTCCTTTAACTTGACTTTGCAACCCAAAATCAATACACCATGCACACCACTTGACAAATCCCCTTCGCCAAATGTGTACACCTTCTCTTCCACAAGAGAACACCTTCTCTTCCACCAAGAGAATACCTTCACCTTGTACAACTGCCTCTACAACCAAGAAGCCTCCTGTATACAATGATTTGCTTTGAGAATTACAATACTTTTCCTATAGCCTTGGTACTGAATGTGTATGTGGACAAGGTTCAGTATAGGAAATAAGAACTTCAGAGAATCTTCACAATGGAAATGTCTTTTGGTGAAGAACTGAAGTGGGAAAAATAGTTTTCAGGTTTTCAGATTTTTGGCTTTGGAAAACTGATAAAAACTCTTTTTTATATGGCCTTTGGACTAACTACCCCTTATATAGCTGAAGACTAGGGTAAGTTAGGGTAGTTACAGGTACATTTCGAATGTTTGAAACGTTGGAAAACGTTGCACAAAAGACCAACAGTCAGAAACTGTCCAACAGTCAGAACTGCCTATTAGTCGACTTGCTTTTTGAGTTAGTCGACTAACCTAGGCAAAATTCCTTCTATTAGTCGACTTGGTTTGGGCATTAGTCGACTATGTCATGAAACGTTGGATTGACAGTTTCAGAATAACTGATTCAAGTCGACTGCAACTGTTTATAAGTCGACTGGATCAACTGTTAGTCGACTTAGTGACATGGGTTAGTCGACTAGAAAATGTATTAGTCGACTATAAATGACTGTCTGGTCGACTAATACAGAAACAGAGAGCTGGGTCTGAAATGACACAGGACTTAGTCGACTTGGACTTTGGATTAGTCGACTACACAGATGATTAGTCGACTTGACTTTAGGCATAAGTCGACTAATGGAGCAATGAAGTGTGTGTTTGTGTCAAGGCTTTTACATGCTACTTTATCTTTACAAACCACTACACAACAACTCTCCTTGGCACATTTTGATCATGTAGGACTCTTGATTTCTTCATGTGTTAGAGCTCCAAATAAAATAGTCTTCACAAACGTCTTCATCGAAATATGTTCCAACATTCTCCCCTTTTTGATGATGACGCTTTGTGTGCACAAGTCCTCCCCCTGCAGAAGATATGTTATATTTTCCCCCCCTGCAGAAATTGGGTTATAACAAATAGAGAAATACTTTGTTCTCCCCCTGCAACAAATATATTAGTACATATATATATAATTGTTCTTTATCAATTTTTATATGGTACCTGCAAGATAAACGTTAGATGGTACCAAACATAAAAGAACATATTTAACCTTTAGGAGTCCAAATCCATTTAGAATTTGGTTTCCACCTGTTAATATACACATAGTTGCAAGAATCACATATATCATGAATGTATGATGCAATATATGTATTTTTATCATGAAAATTTAAGTTCTTAGGAATCCATATAAACTTATTTTTCTTAGGCTTTCTTTTTACAAAGAACTATATGGATTACTATAACATGAAGATTTTGCAATAAATCCAATACCATGATTATCATGTGACAATTTTTGAAAAGATAATAAATCATTCAAATTTTCTTTTCCTTTATTGAACTTAGTCACATTTTGCAAAAGATCTTCATATTTCTTTTTGAAAACTAACATGTCTTTATCCAATATAGAAATCCTTTCATTCAAAGACTTAGTTTCCTTTTTCAGAAAAATGTTCTCTTTTATAAATTTCTCATTTTCAATTTTCAAAGATGATATGACTTTTTCAAACTCATCTTGTTGTTGAGAATTTATAGATGAATATTGTAATGCATAACATGAATTTTCCTTTAAAAGTTTCTCATTTTCTTTTGACAAAACTTTGTTTTTCAGTTTTTCATTTTTCAGATCAAGAAATAATTCATGGAAAGCATCAGAGAGTTCAGAATATGATACCTCATCATCTTCAAGTGCCATGTAACATAGGTTGACACGTTCAGTGGATTCTTCTTCATCAGATGAAGATGAATCACTGTATTCTGATGATGCTTCGTAGTTCTTCTTCTTCTGAACTTCTTACTTTTGTACTTATCTTTCTTCTTAAGCAAAGGACAATCCATCTTCATATGACCTGGTTTATCACAATTAAAGCATTTGAATTTACCTGCTTTAGAAATTTTCTGAATTTCTTTGAGAGCATTGCCATCTCCTCTTCGTCATCATTGTCCGTGTCGGAAGATGCATGGAAGGCGAGTTCTTTCTTCTTTGAACGGTGTTGTCATTCGTCCTTCTTCCTTTCTCTAATTGCACTTCATATGCCATTAGATTACCGATTAGGTTTTCTAATGTCATAGTTGAGAGATCATTTGCCTCTTCAATGGCAGTTGTCTTCTTCTCCCATTCTGGTGTGAGTGCACGAAGGATCTTTCGAACTCTTTCAACTTGGGTGTAGTCCTTTCCAAGGGATGCTAATGTATTGGTGATGTCGGTGAATCTTGTAACCATCTCGGATATGGTTTCATTCTCCTCCATTTTGAATAACTCAAACCTGTGGACAAGAACAGATATTTTAGACTCCTTAACTTTATTTGTGCCTTCGTGTGTTACCTGAAGAGTATGCCATATTTGATGTGCAGAAGTTGCTGTTGAAATACGTTGAACTCTTCTTTGGTTAGGGCACAGAATAGAGCATTCATCGCTTTGGCGTCAAGGTTCGCGTTCTTCTTTTGATCTTCACTCCAAGCGTTGTAGTGGGTTGTGGGCTTGGTGTACGTTGCTTCTACGATGTTCCAAAGGTCGTAGTTGAGCGATTGCAAGTATATCTTCATTCTACACTTCCAATAGTTGTAGTTGGTTCCGTCAAATAGCGGTGGACGTTGTGTAGAATGTCCTTCTTTGAATTGGGATGATGAGAACTCCGTTGCCATCTTTGTTGTTGACTTGTACCCGCTCTGATACCAAATGTAGGATCTATAATTAAATCAACACAAACACTAGACAAGAAGGATTATAGTTAATCAATTAAATATAAACTTGCAAATAAAGGAATCAAATCTCAGAAATTGACAAACGCAAACAAAGAGATTTATCCTGGTTCGGTCCTTGTGACCTACATCCAGTCCCCAAGCCACCCGCTTGAGATTTTCCTTTAACTTGACTTTGCAACCCAAAATCAATACACCATGCACACCACTTGACAAATCCCTTCGCCAAATGTGTACACCTTTTCTTCCACCAAGAGAACACCTTCTCTTCCACCAAGAGAATACCTTCACCTTGTACAACTGCCTCTACAACCAAGAAGCCTCCTGTGTACAATGATTTGCTTTGAGAATTACAATACTTTTCCTATAGCCTTGGTACTGAATGTGTATGTGGATAAGGTTCAGTATAGGAAACAAGAACTTCAGAGAATCTTCACAATGGAAATGTCTTTTGGTGAAGAACTGAAGTGGGAAAAACAGTTTTCAGGTTTTCAGATTTTTGGCTTTGGAAAACTGATAAAAACTCTTTTTTATATGGCCTTTGGACTAACTACCCCTTATATAGCTGAAGACTAGGGTAAGTTAGGGTAGTTACAGGTGCATTTCGAATGTTTGAAACGTTGGAAAACGTTGCACAAAAGACCAACAGTCAGAAACTGTCCAACAGTCAGAACTGCCTATTAGTCGACTTGCTTTTTGAGTTAGTCGACTAACCTAGGCAAAATTCCTTCTATTAGTCGACTTGGTTTGGGCATTAGTCGACTATGTCATGAAACGTTGGATTGACAGTTTCAGAATAACTGATTCAAGTCGACTGCAACTGTTTATAAGTCGACTGGATCAACTATTAGTCGACTTGGTGACATGGGTTAGTCGACTAGAAAATGTATTAGTCGACTATAAATGACTGTCTGGTCGACTAATACAGAAACAGAGAGTTGGGTCTGAAATGACACAGGACTTAGTCGACTTGGACTTTGGATTAGTCGACTACACAGATGATTAGTCGACTTGACTTTAGGCATAAGTCGACTAATGGAGCAATGAAGTGTGTGTTTGTGTCAAGACTTTTACATGCTACTTTTCTTTACAAACCACTACACAACAACTCTCCTTGGCACATTTTGATCATGTAGGACTCTTGATTTCTTCATGTGTTAGAGCTCCAAATAAAATAGTCTTCACAAACGTCTTCATCGAAATATGTTCCAACAAGTACTGTTTCATATTGCCAAGTTTTGCTAACGTCGATCCGGGAGTCACAATAGTTGGTATTAGAAACAATAGAAACTAGGGTTTTGAGAAGGAAAAAGAGATGAGAAAAGATGATAAACTAATTAGGGTTTCACGCTCTAAACTAGGGTCTCTAGGACTTTCCACCAAAGAGAGAAATTTGGAGAGAGATAACTCACAAGTTTGAGGAAAAACTTTCATATCTTTTTGATTTCATTGATTGATATAAGAGGCCTTTTATAGGCTTGTACAAAAATGAATACAACTTAAACTAAAACTCCTAATCAAATAGAATTACAATTCCAAAATAAAGAAACTAAACTCCTAATAAAAATACTACTCCAAATAAAAAAAAACTCAAAATAAAGAAACTAAAATTAAATAGAGTTCTATTATTACTGAGAAACTGGAACATGGTGTCTTCTCCACTGGTGATCCACATGTCACACACGTGGCTTGATGTTTATTTGATGCAGTCAGTCTTGTCTGTGTACTTTTTTTCTTAACGAATGATGGAAAAGTGATTTTTCTTTCTTGATGTCTCAAATCATATTTGGTGCATAGTTCAATATTTATATATTGTTCTTATTCATTTAATAGTGCTTTAATCGGTATAATGCTTGCTTATAATTTAGATTAAAAGTAATGAACCTTGCTTGCACGCGCGCACACACACACGCGCACAATTATAGCTATGCCAGTACTCTTTCACTCACACCCTAAATGCACCCATAAGCTCTCAAACAAAGGGGTTGCCATACCTATATCAATGAATATTATCAGAATGTTGCCCACCCAAACAGGGGTAGCCTGTTTGGGTTAAACTTTGGTAGATGGCTTCACAGAACAGTTGCGAAAAAAACTGAACCACTAATTGTCGGTCACCTTGTTTAACCCTTAGTGAGTTGGTGTCAAGTACATTATTTGAGGTATTGTTCGATAAAAGAGTGACTTGCAAATAAATTCTTAAGGGATATGTCCAGTTTTACATAGTGCAGTTTAAACCCCTGAAACAAGTGAGGAAGCTTAAACATTCCCCTACACAAATAGGGAAGATGAAGCAACTAATTTTTATCATTAGATAATCATAAACAATAAATATTAATGTCCTATACTAACATCAAAAATCAACTTTTTTACTTTCTTACTTGATTTTACTTTTAGTTTACTTCTCTGAATTGTAAATGCGAAGGTCATTAGATTGTCTGTACATCTAATTTTTTAAAAAAAAAATATCTTTTAGTTAAAATTTATGAATCAGGCCGGGTTGATTCCTTTTTCCAAAAAGAAACCCATTATGTTACTTAAATTTAAGTTAGGTGATATCAAATTTTGAATGTGTTGAGTTTGTTGAGTAGGACACAATATCTCAAGCATTGTTTGTCTGTGTGTATGTATTATTTTGTGCATTTGTGTAGGGTATGTCTAGCAGTTGTTTGTTTGTGTATGCGTAGAGAAAAATGGGTAAATTCTATGGGATGACAGTTTGCTATTCATACTATTTGAATTCATGTGATCGCTAGTTGTTGCATGGTAAGAAATTGGATCTGCTATCTAGATGCCAATTCGAGCACCCGTATGTATGGTTAACATCTTATAAACCTATTTCTAGGCACGAAAGGTTTCCCTTTCTTTCTTTCTTTTCTTTTTTCCTTTGAAAGAGAAAAGATGCATAATTCTGAATTTGGAATGGACCAAAATGAACTTTGGGGGGCTGAAGCCATTGTTTTTAATGTCCGGAACAAGAGAGAGAGAAAAAGATGAGGAGAGTCAACGAGATTTAATGAACAGAGAGGACTGAAGGCAACTCGAGAAAATTTCTTAGTTCCATAACACTGATTTAACAGTTTGAGTTGGCCTACCTGAGAAGTAAATATAAGGGCACATTGTCTAGTTCATTAGAGCAAGAATGGAAAGAAAAAATAAGAAGGAATGCTCGTATGAGCAGTTAGGTTGGCCAATCCTAAAAGTAAATACAAGGAGATGCGTTTTGGAGTACATTGAAACACGTGACAATGAAAATTTCTAGACAGTCATATATTTGTAAGATATTTAAAACAGTATCCTCTTAATTTTGGATCATTAAAAGACGCCTTTAATGGTAATGTACAAGATGTATCCAAATTATATATTGAGTAAATCATTATTCTAGAAAGAAATCAATATATTGTGCTGGATAATGCTTTGTTACGTTGTATGGTACATACCAGTTTCTAATGTTGTATGGTACATACTTGGGTGATTACAGGAGGAAATAAGAAATCAAGAATGCATGCAAATTCTGGTTGGACAAGGAAATGAAAGGTGTAGGAGGAAAGGGAGAGTGGCCTCTGTGATAAAATATAAAATCATAAGTCGTATGTTATTTTTGTGCTTATAATATTATATTCATCTAGCTTCTTTTAAAATTACAGCTTGTAGTTTGGGGAGAACTATAAATAACAGTTTCATTTTTCAAATATTCAAAGTGTCACTTCAAACCATTAAACCTCACCCGATTATTTAGGCTTTAAGTGCTCCTTTCCTCTTTCCTCTCAAGGGTAATATGGGTTGTCATCAAACATATTTGGCCCTTTACCCCACTTTTTAATCATTCCAATCGTCGTCTTATGAGCACACAGAGCTCTTTGTCAAAAATGTATATCCTTACTTCAACCAGTTTTCCATCATATTTATCATTTTGTGGGGCTTAGCATTAGCTCACGTGATCTATCCCATTATACCCTTGAAGCGCATCTTTACTTAGTGGGACTACGTTTGATCCTATTTGGCATATCTTCATATCACACTCCAGTTAAGCAAGAAATGAAACTGGACATTTTGGGAATCACATGGAATGGAAAGGTCTAATTTTCCGCTGCCTTTACCAATCTAGCTTCTGTTGCCATTTATTCCCTTATAAGTCAAGGCTTTCTTTCCTACATTTATCCTTGCGCTGTAAAAGTCGTGAAGTGACATTCATTAGGATACTTCTTGATTATATAGATTGAGCACATGACATGAAATTTATTGTTGCTACAAACCCTTTGTCTTGTCTTTATGTAACCAGAAACTCACTAATGTGACCATAACTATTTCGACATTCATCATCATGTGTTCTTAATGACATCAACATATACCACTTTCTATAACCACCAAATTGATTTAGGGTTGGCAATGGGTTGTGATATGTTGTGCCTAGTCAAGTCTAGGCATGACTCATGTAAAAAGTTAGGTCTATGCATGGCCCATAATACTATTTGAGCTCATACCTATACGCCTATGTACCAGTCCCACTCGATAGTGAGCCAACCTATTCATGCCCCCATTTGTGCTTGAATCAGGCCAGCCTATTCGGGCCTAATTTGGGTCTCCTACTTTGTGTCTAATCCGGCAGAGGAGAGTGAGAGTTGCTAGGGTTTTCACTTTGTTGTTTGGTTTGAGAATTAAAGTGAGGATTAGGTGACAAATGATTCAAATGAGAGAATGAGATCTGAAAGTTTAAATGACTAATAGACTCATAGACTAATTCATTAAATAGTACATATTACTGTGCCATTAATTGGAGGCTCAAGCAGAGCTCCATTCGTGCCTTGAATGGGTCGTGCCCCAAGCCATACGTGTCTGGCAAGGCAAGCTCACGTACAACACAATAATAAACTGGGTTGTAAGTTTTAGGTCACACCCAGAGTACTATTTTCATTATCATGTCCCAAATATTTTAATGCCAAGCCCATCTTGCCTTGGTCTGGCCTCAACCCATTACCCACCGTACATTGATTGTCCGGGTTTCTCTTTTGCTTTCTCAAAATAAAGAAAAATATCAGCATTGGAATGGATATATAGAAATCTGTTTTGTTTTCTATATGGCAAGCTATGGCTCTTTGGCTTTTCTATGCTGGAGATGATCTTCACAGGTGCAAACCTTTTCTCTGTTTGCTCCTCTTTATAATATACTAGTCGAAAGAGCTTAGAGAGGGTTAACAATAGTGGCTTCTCAGGTGTAAGTTGTGCCATTGATGTGGTAGGTTTCTGCACTCGCGAAGGTGTCACACAGGACCCAATATTGGTCCTCTACATTTCATACACGAGCATTCAACCTGTAGTGAATGGGGAAGAAAGGTTTTGACACGAAAGTTTTGTTGTTTCATTTGAAGTCAAGTGTTGGATACTGAAATATCTTTCCTTCTGTTTAAAATGTTGAATTATGAATTTTTTTCTCTATGTGGTCAGTTGGTTATATTTACATCTGAATGAATAGGCTTTGCTTCCTCTAGCATCAAACTGACAACTTTAGTCAGATAGTTTTGTATCCTTTCATCATTTCTCATATGTGCTATCTTTTGAGGAAAAATATGTTTGGTTGGATGCACGAATTGATTTGAGGGTCATAATTCTGGTATGAAAAGTTATGGTTATCATCACAATCTATATAGAAATTCACTCTCTAGTCTGTGCTTAGCCATCTTTTTGTTGCCAATATTTCATTATTCTTTTCTGAATGTTAAATAATGGTAAAATTGGTTATGATTCAAGATATTTTTATTTATGGCGAGTGATTTTTGATTGGTGGATATTGCATTTACTTTCAGGGTCTCAACTTTTTGAAGAAATCTAGATTCAGAGCAACAAAGGGTGGAGATTTTAGTGGTTCACCCACGAGCGGCCAGCAGTTGTCATCTCTGCTTCTTGTCAATAATGCTCTCCATGTAGCTTCTGCTAAATCTGATGTTCCCCGGCCATCGTCTGCTAAATCTGATGTTCCCCGGCCATCACACATTAGGAATTATCAGATCCTCTGCCGAGAGAGAATTGGTGTCTTATGTCCTGCTGTCAAGGATGCTGGTAGCCAAGATGATAATCTGAAGAGCTTCATCAATCAGAACCTCCAGGCTGAAAGCAAGGGTGCCACCAATATGAATTTGATCAATTTGTCAAGGCCGAGCTTGGGCTATTTCGGGGAGAAGAGACCCCTCTCCCTATCTCATAATCGGAATGATTTCTTCAATTCCCTCAGGAAGAAAACATGTGTCATTCATTCAGGTGGTGCTGCCATTCCTGAGCCAAGCTCCTGTGTTAATGTGGAGTGGTCACTGTCATCGGAGCAAAACAAAGAGAATTGTGCTGACATTTCCATGAGTAATCAGGAAGAGAACCATAGGGATGGGTATTGCTCTGATGCTTCTGTGATTAACCTGGAAGAGAACAATGGTGATTCAGGGATTGGTTGTGGAGATGGTGCTGATGCCTCTTGTGTAGTACATGAATGGGTATGGCAGTGAGAAACAGCCTGGCAGATCACCATACGAGCAGGGAAGGAAAGTAACTGGGCAGACCAACGGGAAGATTGCGACGAAGGCAAGAAATAATTTGTTGATAAGTGACAATGTCTGGGCTGTGTAGCAGAGATTGGAACTCCCAAATAGTCTAACGGACCTGGAGAAGGTGATCTATGAAGAAGTTTGGTAGCAGCAAGATAGAAGTTAAGAGGGACCTGATCAATGTTGCAGTAGAGGATAGATTTCTGTAATTTAGTTTTTGCCTGAAATGATGGTGTAAGTTTGCAGGACATCAGTATCATATTTCCATGCAAATAATATTTCTCTTAAAACTGAGACAAAAAGATATAAAAAAAATAAAATCAAATAAGTAATGTTAAGAGCGCGTGATGAGAACCCGCAGCCTTTCGATAGTAAATAAATTTAAAAACTAAAAAAATATAATAATGCTTGGTCCAATGTTTAATGAGAAGAATTCATATTGGCTCTCAGCCTATTGCCCACACCGCTGAGTTGAGTTGCCTCGTTTTCACAACACTGTTTGTCATTTCAATGCTTGATTTGCGTATCTTCTTTTGTAATTGCAAGAGGTTTTCCGGTGGGCTTCAGCACCAAGTTACTCCCATTTTGTTTACAGACACGTTTTAAAAAAATGCCAACTCATTTTTAGTAATCCAAATCCGAATATGAAACAAAAAAGGGACCTGATTAGATCACTTCACCAGATAAACTAATTGCATATGACAACATGATTTGTAACAAAACAAAATGCAGGTTCATGTAAAAAAAAAAAAAAGAAAATTTATTCAGGCATAAACTACTACTACTACGATACAGCACGTATATGTACCTGATTTCATGAACAAAGCTAAAACTAAAATGTAACAAGGACTATTAATGTCTATCACAACTATACTAACAAAGCATGGAAAAATTGGTGGTGCCTCAGGTGGAGAGGTGCCTTTGACCACAATTTCTGTGATTTGCCTTCTCTTCAACAACCTGGGAGAAGGGAGAGGGACTGAGCTTTGTCTTATCTTGAGTAACTTGGAAGAAGGCAGGGGCACTAAGCTTGGAGAAGGTGCGGCTTTGTTGAGGAGCTTTGTCGGACTTGGAAGTGAGCTTGGGGAGGGAGAGGAATACATGAAGGAGGGACCAGCGAATAACTCATTCTCCTCGTGGCCAAGCAAATGGTTTGCATTTTCAGTGGGCTCTGGCACCTCGGATCTCCGTTGTGGAATGATGTATTTCGCTTTCACCGACATTGCTAATCCTTTGCTAGTATCAACAAAGAGGAGAAGAAGAGAATAAAATTATTGAGTGTGAGCATGGAGTGTGATTCAACAATATATAGGGGTTCAACATCCCTAATCCTTTGCTAGTTAGGTTGATCCCAAAAAGGAAACTTACTTTAGTCCTAATCCTAATCCCAGTAGGTAAACACAACAAATGAAATAATTATTGATCCTATTGGGATTAGGATAGAACTGATCGGCTGTGTGTGTTGTTTGGGTGGGGGGAGAAGGCTCTATACGGTTGTATTTTTTGTTATAAAGTTTTTTTAATTACCTTTCTGTCGTGTTACCATCTCTGTTCGCGCAAGGCAACCAAGTTGATCACCAACAGAAAGGAAGAAAATAAGAAAACAAATACTAAACACTGTGAGAATGTCATTAAGAAAAAGAATAATAATATCTATTACAATTCTTTTGCGTAAGCAGGTCTAGCAAGCTATTGTATTCGTAAGGATAAATGCATAGCAGCATGCTAATAAAAGGAACACTGACATATATAACAAAAAAAAGAATAATAATGCTCATGAAATTTACAAAGAGAGAGATATTAGACTTTGTTGACAAGGAATGGTGTCAGCGTGGGGTGAGGATAAAACCAATTGCGCCCACTGAGGAGGAAGAAGACTTGCAGTACTATAATCAATCAGGTTTGCAACTGTAACTTGAGAGATGAGATCAGAATTATAGACAGCTGGATAAACAATAAATGCCCGTGGGAGTAATGATGCATCAAACAGCAAGCAAATTGAGGAACTATCCCTCACTGACTGGGTCCAAAGGTGGAGATCTCTTAAGAGCACAAAGCTGAAGACCACACAGAGCAGCAGAGCAATGTGTTCAAGGAACTGAGCTGAAGACCACACAGAGCAGGAGAGCAATGTGTTCGAGGAACTGCCAATGGGTTTGACCATACTTAGCTCTCATGACGAGCGGGCCAAAAGGCAGCCAAATGTTGTAGCAGATTGTTGAGCTGCTTAGCTTGGAAGGAGAATGCAACTGAGGTAATCTTCTGATATTCAGGCCGCCAACAGATTGTGGAAGACAGATTTTATGCCAAGCAACCGGTGGTTGTTTCCTGTGTATTCCTGATGACCAAAGAAATTGTCTAACTATTTGCTCCATTTCCAGATTTGTTCGAGCTGGAAGAGGAGAAGCTCGTAGTACATGCACGGATATGGCAGTAAGAAACAGCCTGGCAGATTCACTACACGAGCAGGGAAGGAAAGCAACTGGGCAGCCCAATGACGAAGACTGTGACGAAGGCGAGAAATAATTTGTTGAAAGTGGCATTGTCTGGGCTGTGTAGCAGAGATTGGACTCCCAAATGATCTACCGGACCTGGAGAAGGTGGTTTATGAAAAAGTTTGATAGCAGTAAGATAGAAGTTAAGATGGACCTGATCAATGTTGCAGTAGAGGATAGATTTATGTAGATTCAGTTTTTGCCTGAAATGAAATGATGGTACAAGTTTGCAGGACATTAGTAAAGGCCGGGTATTCATCAGGAGTAGCCTTGCCCATATTTAGTGTATCATCTGCACAAATGTGATGGATAAGATGAAGATCAGAGGCAGGGAACTGGATCCCTGAACTGAAGCCTGGTGCAACATATCAGAAAGCACATTGGTGCAAGTCACAAATAGCAATGGTGCCAGAGGGTCACCCTGGAGAATGCCATTAGTCGGTGAAATGAATGGACGAGGATGGCTATTAAGCAAGATGAAATATTGTATATAGTGAAGGCATGCAGAAATCCAAGAGATCCATTGAGGGTAGCCTTATGCTTGCACAACTGCGAGAATGAAATCCCAACCATGCATGATTCAGCTGCAATATCAAATATTTTGGACAATGTCTGAGGCCAAATATAAGTAAATATCAGATCAATATTAAAAAAAAAGAAGAAGAAGAAGAAGCTACCAACACATAGTTCAGCTACATTATCAGATTTGAGACAAAAATAAGACGTTTGAGGGCAAATATAAGTTAATATTTGACACCAAAATCAGAAAAACAAGCTGCAATGACATAGTTCAGCTGCAAATCACAATTGACCCCACGATCACAAATTTGACATGAAAATTTAGTTAACTATTGATAACAAAATCACAAAAGAAGTTGTAAACACATTGTTGAGGTCCAACACAACATTTGAGACCAAAATCATAAAATTGACACCAAAATTGAAGTTCATATTCCAAACCAAATTCAGAAATCAAGCAGTGAAACACGGAAGGTGCAATACTACACTTGAGAACCAAATCCTACAGCTGAGACCAATTAGAATTTCATATCTGAGACCATAAACAGAAAAGTTGACTGTGAACACATATT
The DNA here is from genome assembly GCA_038442645.1 of Agave tequilana. NCBI lineage: Eukaryota > Viridiplantae > Streptophyta > Magnoliopsida > Asparagales > Asparagaceae > Agave > Agave tequilana. The sequence continues at coordinate 337,537 of JAVJIF010000661.1, forward strand.
TGAGACCAAATAATCAAGGATAATTGTGCTAAATGGCTCAGAAATGGCCAATTATCATTTACTTCATGGGGGAGAGCTGCACAAGTTTGCCTCTTTATCCCCAAAACATCATATTAATGGCCTATCACCACAGCCTACCAAATCCCTGATACTCAAGGTCTAGCATGAATGCACAGACCACATTCCAAATATACAAGTAACAAGATGAAACTGGCAGCAAAACTGTAAACATAACAAAACTACATTCAAAGAAGAAAAGCTTACAAATTTAGAGGATGTAAAAGAATAGCTCAGACCAAGATCATATGAAGAAGGTACGAAACATGGTAAAGGTGTAAAAACTTCATATATCAAAGGCCAAAAATGAAATTTAGATATAGTTGAAAGGAAAGTGGAAGATAATCAGGAAAACAAGCTGCCAAGTTTGCATAGTTCAGCTGCAACACCACATTTGAGACCAAATTAGAAGATTCACACCAAATTGAAGGTCATATTTGAGACCAAATCAGAGCATAAAGGTGAAAACAATATGAGACCAAAACCATAATTGTCAGACCAAATTTAAGAAAATATTTGAAAGCACAGTCATAAATTTACTTCCAAACCCCCGTAAGCCAAAATTGTCATTTATGAAAGACCTACCATCACTGCGCATATAGTTCAACCGCAATACCACTTTCCAAATATAGAAACTGATGAGATGAAAGTGGCACAGATAATATTAACAAGTGAAAAGTAATTAAAATTACATAAGGAAAAGCTTGAGGTATTAAGTAATTTAATTTAATATTTTAAAGAAATTTCATGTAAAGAAGATGCGAATGAAATAAGGTAAAGTTGCAAAACTAAGCCTCCACATCCCCAATACTCCAATGTTTGATAGATCAAAAGGCTAGCATTAATGCGCATATAGTTCAGAATAAGAGAATAGTAAGATTTGCAGTATTAATTAAAAGAAAAAAAATGTGTTTGTACCCATCCTTTTCCTGATTTACTTCTTTACCCCTACTTGACTTTTACTTCGTTATTTGCCTCTTTCTTTTATTTGGTATTTTTTTTAGCCTTGTATCAATTTACAGAAACCTTTAACAACCTTTTTTTATGTTATCTGGACTGTTTTACCCTCTGATTATTCTATATTTTATGGTAATATCATCTCACAAATTAGGTCCACTGATTAGAGGAAAGAAGAAAAGAAAAAAAGGTTCATTGTTCTTGCTCATGGAGGTATCTCTCTCTCTCATTGGATCATATTCTCCAAAAAAAAGGATCAGTACATCAAATGCAATGCACCTTCAGAAATCTTTTATCGTTTCTTTGAAAATATATCTGATATTGTCTCTCTTCTTTGGCACGTGTTTTATAAATATTGGGCCAATGTTATATAATTTGAAGGGGAATAGCTGCACAAGCTTACCTCAGCATGAATGCATACCCAATACTCAAAGACTAGCTTGAATGATAAATGCAAATACCAGCAAATATCTTGAGTAAAGAGATGAAAATGGTGGCATGCTTGGCTGCTAACTGCCTCGTCAGGTTACAATATGGCATATAGACACCCCCTAGCACGTGGTCTCATACCACACAAGTTATTTTTCTTAACCTATGATAATAAGAAGAATAAAATGGAAAATAAAAAACAAATAAATATAATAACAAAAATATAAGTTGTCCATGGTGTGGCCAGGGAGGGAGGTTGGACCCACCAACAGCAGGTTATTCCTTCTTCCATTTTTTTATTTAACCTCAAGAAGAAATTTGGAGTTGGTTCCGCATAGAAATTATAGCAGACACTCTACAATTACTACATACATTTATCAAGTAAGTTTCTGCTTTAGCTTTCGGTACACTGCTAACTAAATATATAGTGTATTATTAACTTTTTCAGAAATTGCAAATTCAGTTGTTAGTAATTGTAGGAAAGCATTTCTAATGTGATAAATTTGTGGTAAACCACGAGTTTTTTTCAGTATTGTTCTGTAAACAATTTTAAAGTAAAGATAAAAACTTATAAAAATTGTAGTTTTTACCCCCAAAAGTTTTAAGATGCTATTGAAACCTCTCTGATATTATAGCTTAAACCCTAAAAGTTTTATTGGCAATGAGAAACATAAATAAAATAGTATTTTTCACATTTGTCACATATATTTTTTTCAAAACTTTCATATTAATCTATATTGACTTTAAAGTTTAAACATGTTAATAAGGTTGTAAAAAAGAAGATATAAAAATCTTTATAAACTTTTAGAACCCTATTATAACATAATTTTAGTATTTCTCAAATTTTAGTTTTTATCACATTACAATTAAGAACAATAAGCAAAAAAGAGAAAGTTTAATAAATATATATTGGTTAAAGTTTAATGCATGTCTAAATTGTTATTGTAGTATGATCTTTTCAAGACTAATTGGCTAGGTCGATAGAGTGTCTAGTGGGGAATTTAGATGGTTGAGAGGTTAGTGGGCTTCAACTCACTATTTATTTTAAAAACCGAACATTATTTTGTAATAATGGAATGGTTGTTGCAAAAAATTATTTTTCATGTGTTTTTCCTATGAGAAGGATCAAATATGATACTTTTAGTTCTTTGATTTTTCTAAGAAACTTGCAAGTGAATTTGCTACCATGTGAATTTGATATTTTACATTGTTAGTAGTATTATTAACGATGTTTCTGTTTAGTGCACTGACTAATGAAAATTGGATAATAAGTGGCAGTGGAACTAAAATACCACATTAGACACTAATGGGGGAGGGCACCTCTAGATGTTGTTGGGGCCACTTATATGCCCTTATGGGTGGATATGTGAAGCTAAATATCACAAGAATCACACCAAACATGCGTTGGGGCCCCATCTAGGTATTTTTGAAGACCGACTCTAAATGATTATATCCAAGTTCTATTATCTTTAATACTTTGTAACTTGATAGATATATGACTTCTCTAGTGAATCCATTTAAGTACAAGTGGCAAAAACTTTAGAACACGATATTATTTAAAATGGTTTTAATATTGTGTTTTAAATATTTTTATATTGTTTATCACATTTATATATTGAATTCATTAGTAATATGTTTATCTATTTTGATTCACTAGAGAGATGGTGTCTTACTCATTTAGCATTTAGCTCATCCACATTTTTACCTAGTTTTCAGATTTGGAATAGACTGAGTAAAATCACGTAAGGAGATTTAAATGCAATTAGAATTAGAAGATTTTCTTTTGTTTCATTAAGTTTCTATTTATTTCCATAGATGAGGAGTGTGGAGACAACTTGTATTGAAAACCTTTTCTTTTGAGACATTATTAAATTTTCAAAGTTTTACGTTTTCGAACCTTTAATAAGAATTAATAGTTTGTATATCTTTATGTCGTATTTATCGCTCTGAAGTGAGTAGTGATAGGTTTAGCATGGGTGTGAGATCCTTCTTGTACACATGTAGCTTATGGAACAACTCCAACCTTTTGAGGAGTGGAGGCGTTACGGTGAACGCTCTCAACGTGAGCACGAATTCGATTTTAATGAAGCTTCAGCTAGGAAGAAGTGCAACTTGTATTCAGCTAGGAAGATGTCTGACTTGTTTTGGTTATCTTTACCATTTCCGTGGTCACATGCAAATAGGTCCTCTAGATCCTTTCCTTGTCAAAAAAAGAGATGGAAAATAAACCATCTTTAAGTGTGTACCTTTCATAACCGTGTGATGTTGTGTCTAGACCACGTTGGCACGTCTATCACCTATGTTTGTGCAACATAGAATACCTCTTCAAAGGACATTTGATCTAGTGTAGAAGTTGTTTTAGTTGTGGCATCAAAGAAAAAATTCATTTAATTTGTTTGTATGACCCAACAGTATCTTTTGAAGGGTGGTGTATCTTTGAAAAAAAAAGGCTAATAAATAAAGTTTGCATAACAACATAAGCAGCTTACTTATTTACTATGTACCTCCACTAGATGAAATTCTTGGTTTGATTCCACCACTAGAAATGGCTAGCATTAGCAACCTTATAAGTTTGAACAATGAAGGCCATCATGTTTGGTAAATTAATTTCTTTTCAGAGCCTCTAAGAACTTAAATTGGGATTAATATCAGTCCCTTTGTTTTATTCCGTTTAGGTGTCTTGTTTATGGATTTAGGTGTCTTGCCAGCGTTACAGTCATAATATTTAGCGTAAAGCAATAACTAGGGCAAAGAAAAAGATGGGTTTCTGAATAATTTATATGCTCATAACTATGTAAATGAAGGAAATTCAATACAACACATGGATACTCAGTGTGAATATATAAAAGTGAGTGTTCAATATGAACATATAAAATATCCACATAATTTTTTATTTGCACTTGGTACCTTTAGTTCTGATCTAAAAAAGAAAGAACATTGTAGGACTAAGAGAAGATGAATTAGCTTCCCCCACACTGGCTCTGCATCTCGGTATGTTTTTCTTGGCTTTTCTTGGGCAGAGGAAACAGAAGATTTTTGTCCAGGTTCGTGTGGGATGTGTCCATCTGAAGTACCACTCCCCCGATGAGGGGCAATTTAGAGACCTCAAATTATCTTGGCAATTAGAATGAGAAGAAAATTTCCCTCTTGATTCCTTTGGTGGTAGAACAAACTGGGGGTAGAACTGAACTAATCTCCTCAGGCCTAAAAGATTGCATCCCATGATACTGTCAGTAGACAATAGTGTTTGTTTTAAATATAGTGGATTAGAACAAGTATAGCAAAAGTGACCAACAAACAGAGCCGGACATGAAACTCACCATGGACATGGTAGCCATAATGAAAGTTTCGCCACCAGATGACAGCTTTATGTAGAGGGAGAGAAGTGACGTATATATACATATATTTGATAGATAAGTCCCCTTTACAATCACTTTAAGCATTCACTGCTATCCATCCTTGCAGAGCAACGAAGCAAGTGTGGACTCTTCATTGACAATTGCTGCAAACTTTTCCCTCTTTCATCAGCAGATTAATGTTGGAATGGAGTACACATAGTACCAATACATTTATGCTTGATAGAAATTCAGCAAATACATAATAAGGACTGACTATATATGTGCCTACTCATCGCCTCAGACTGAACTTCACAGTATTCACGTGCAAGATATTTTGAAACTTTTTTGGCCGATCCAAAGTCCTGATCCCATCTCAGCCCATAGATTGATTACTTCGGTAGCCTTCAAGTAAGCATGACAAGTATTGTAAATTTGTGATGTGAGACATCTTAGCAAAAGGTTTATAATTACCTTCAGGATTGTACATGTCTTAAACTTTTTTGTTTTACCTCATTAGACTTCAGGATTGTACGTCTTAAACTTCTTGTTGCACCCACTTTTGATAAGAGACCCTGACGATTGTTCTTGACACAATTTAACAGCCACCATACTGCAGGATCTTGTGAAAGCATGTTCTTCAGCATCCTGTAAGAATTTTCACGTGATGTTCAGACCACTGACGAATGCCCAGATCAATGATGTTGTAGTTTGTATTCTCACTGTCAGATGATCCAGTAATGCATCATTTGACTTCACACTCATCCATTACAATGATGCAGCTTCATTTCAAAACTGAGCAGTTTGAGCATACCATAGATGTTATCATATTGTACATGGCCTCTGTCTCCAGACACAAATTCATGCAAAGCACCATCAATCTCTATAGCACTGAATCCAGGACTCTTCTTTATCCCGAGAGACTTCATCATGTTCCGCACTTTCACCGCTCCATCCCATCTCCCAGCAGAAGCATATGTATTTGACAGGAGCACGAAATTGGAATCTGTCTCAGGCTCCAACTCTACCAAATAACCCATCAACTTTTCTGCCAAACCAATATTTTCATGCACCCTACAAGCAGCAAGCAGTGATCCCAGCACAACCTCATTTGGCCCCATGACCGGCATCATGCTTCCCACCAAGGTCATCGCCTCCTCTAGCCGCCCGGCCCGGCCCAAAAGATCCACTACACATCCATAATGCTCAATTCTCATAGGGATTTCCTTATACTTCTACTGCATTAGTTTATAGTACTTAAGCCCTTCATCTACCAACCCAGCATGACTGCAGGCAGTAAGCACCCCCGTGAAGTTAACGCCATCTGGCTCGAACCCCATCCTCTGCATCATATCAAAGTGATCAAGTGCCTCACTACAACATCCATTTGTAGCAAACCCAACAATCATCGAATTCCATGTGACCCGCGTCCTTCTCCCATTATCCAGCCTATCAAAGACCTGGCGAGCGAGGTCAATGCGGCCGCACCGCGAGTACATGTCAATGAAAGAATTGGCAAGCCGGACATTGGCACAAAGATCTCCAGTGCGGCGGCTCATAGCATAGTGGTGCACCCACATGCCCTGTCCAAGCGCACCAAGATCAGCACAGGCAACAACAAGAGAAATAATCATGACATAATCTGGCTCAACTTGATCGGTCAGCTGTTGCATTTCCCGAAACTGTTGCATAGCTTCTTCTAGAAACCCGTTCTTGACGAAGCCATCAATGAGGGCCGTCAAAGAAACCTTGTCCCTCTGGCGGGGCCGCATCCCTGCGAAGACAGAAACCGCATGCTCAACCTCGCCACTCCTCATGTGGCCCGCGATCATGGCGTTAAAGGAGTAGGAGTTTCTCAGGGGCATTCTGTCAAACACCCGGCGGGCAAGATCAGGGCGGCCGCATTTGGAGTAGAAATAGAGAAGGGCGGTGTTGAGGAGGAGCGTGACGTGGTCGGGGAGGGAAAGAGGGAAGCGCTTGAGGAGGTGAGAATGGAGGGAGAGGCCGAGAGGGAGGGCGGAGTGGGAGGAAGAGGAGAGGTCGGCGCAGGCAGAGAGGAGGGCGAGGAAAGTGATGTGATTGGGCTCGGTGTCGGAGGTGGAGAGCATGAGAGAGAAGGTTGAGATGGCCTCGGAGACGACGTCTTTGTTGTCGGCGGGAGGGGGTTCGAGGTCGAGGAGAGCGAATTGAGAAGGGAATTGTGAGCGAGAGAAGCTAGCCATTGTGGGGAGCACTTGAAAAAGGTTCAAAAATTTGTTTTGGGGAAAATAATTGAATACTCTGTAATTCATTTCTTTACCTAATTATTGAAGATCAATCAGTATGTCCAGTAATGATACTAAAGTAATTTCCAAATTATGCACTTATAAAAGTGAGTTTTCTAGGTTCCCTTTGATTTCATATATTAATAAAAAAAAGTTTGAAGGAGGAAGCTTTGCCTTTATATTAGATATAACACTGGCTATATGATTGAGAGTAGAACAAGACTCTTATGGTCACTGACTAAACAACTGAAGATTGAGACTGACGACCAGAACGTTGGACAGCTTCATTCATTGATCTTCTACTGAATTCCAACCTCACGCTTGTTATCTTGAAGTAGACTGCGGCACTCGTAACCGCATGGGGTAACTCTCTGTGAGGCATTAAATCCTTAGCACAAATTCAGTGAACTAAGTTCTTTGTATCACTTACAATGATATATGATGTATCCCTCTAGTCGGCAGCTAGCTTCAGTTTAAGAAGTGCTGTGTTTGCCTCAGCATGCTTCGAGTTCGGTGCATCGACTCTCACAGCGGCGACAAGCTTCACTCTACCTTTAATAGAAATATTATTATAAACATTTTCTTGTTATATTTTTATTATTTCTTCTAACTCTGAAAAAATATATGATAATTCTATTAATAGATATTTTTCATAATTAAATACATATATTTAAAAGTTTTATTTTTATTATAATAATTATATAGTAAAATAATTGTGAAGAGAAAACATCAAGAAGAATCATGATTTGTGGCTTAAGGAACTTCAAACATGTATGTAATATAGTTGTTATGGTAACGATGAAATGCTGAGGTCATGGCACCTAAGCCAACTCCGCTGGCCTTTATATGGACTCAGGCAAATGAGCTCACAGCTAATGACAGATATAATAGAATAAGACAAAAATTTGTGCACATGCTTAAGATTGAGATAAACAAAAATGTAATGTAAATTGTAAATATTGAAATATATTCCCTTCCCTTATATATATATGGCATATATTTATAAAATCTATAATACAATTTGTAGAAATTTGATTAAGGAAAAAGAATTAGTTTGAATCATGGTTTCAAATATCAACCAATTCAAATATATGTCGACGATATCGTATTAGATTTTGAAGTACCTAATTTAGTAGGCAAACCTACACGAAGATTAGGACACATGTTCCGTCTCATCAGAAATTCCTGAAGGCAGACAATAGGGAATACAAAGCAGAACACCCCTCCCCCTAATAACATCACCCAGTTGTTCCTGAGGAATCATGGCCCTGAGAACACTCCTTCTAAGAACATCATTGCCCATAGATTATTTATTTCTTTCTATCCCGAGCAAAATGGTTGTAGAAACTAATCACATCGATTTTCACCAACATTCAATGAGTTTGTTACACCCCGATCTATCGGACATTTCAAATATTGCAATAACCTCTACTTCAGTGCAGACTGTTACAGAAGAAAGCAGAAATTACCTCGCAATCATAAGCATAATCCAGGCTGTTACAAAGGAATCGCAACATGCAGATCATGCAATTATTGAAATTTGCATGAATCACACTCTCAATGAAGACTTCGAGTATATATACATTGAGAGACCCCTTGAGTAAGGGGCAGAACGGCTAAAAGAAAAGAGATTACTGTAACCTCTTGAAAATAGTGAATTTCCTCTTCTCTCAGTGGTTTTTTTCAAAATTGGGTTTTCATGTAACACCCTGTGTCTTTGAGTTGTTTTATTATTTTTCTCTCTTGGATTCAATTATAAATTGAGTGTAGATAAATTCCAACGAGGAATTTACCCCTACACCTAATACAAAATAAACCTTGTAACGTTGATTGACATCGAGACTGATATGTTCTGTTGACTATCGTTATTGAAGATATTTATGTAAAACTATTGGTTGACATTGGAACTGACAAATAATGATTTGAATTTTATCTCTAAATTAAAATTTATGATCATTCAGTTTAATTAACAATATGATAGAAATTTTAAATTATTGAATGCATTCTAATTTCTTTTTGTATATAATAACAACTCAATTTTTTGAATTAAATATATTCTAGATTTGTTATTATGTTCATCTATTTTAACTTTAGATTATCTGCATGTTATTAATATTTCCTATCTAAATTATTTAAAACCCCTAATTATAATTTAGTTTGTTGTGATTTATTAGTGAGCCAAAATAAAATAAATAAATAAATAAATAAAAGGCATCGCCAACCAAACCTTGAATACATTACCTTGACTAACTTCAAAACCATACCACATGTGCCAAGTCTAAAATTTGTTATACTCATGTTTGGTTTGTTGGAAGTGGGAGGAAAAGATGGAAATGTGGAGGAATAAGTGAGGAAAAGGTAGAGAATTGGGATTTGTACATTTATCTTTTCTAGTGTTTGATTGTAATATGAAAGTGTAAGTGAAAAAATATATTGTGTTTTTCGATATTTGGTTAGTAATGTGGAAATGAAAGTGAAAAAGTTGATCGCAAAATAATATTAAAATAATATTAATTATGAAGCTTTTTTATTGTAATTAGACTGCAAGTGGGAGTTACATGACCATAAAATTAACTATTTTGAGCTACAACTTATTGCAACTGAGATTCATGGCCGCAAACTAACTGTACCACCCTGAAAGTAAAAAAATTGTTGTGTAAAATAGATGTGTAAAAGAGAAAAAAAGGAAGCAAGATTTTTCCATTTCTGGTTCCAAACAAATACGAAAGTGGGAAATGAGTTTTCTCACTTCCTCACTTCCGTCCCAAAACAAACAAGTGAATAACTGCTCTATGTAATAATCTTTAAGTCTAATACAAGCTTTTAACATTTTCATAAAATCCAACCAATGTGGGTGTCCACATACACACTCAGCTCTATATAAATCCTCGCCTACTCATAAATAAATTTCCTCATATAGGGTTTTTCTATCGTATTGAGATAAACTAAATTTTACTCATTCGGCCACCCCAAAGATGTTTTTGCAGCATTGTTCTACAATTTGATTTACCATAAATTGGATTAAAAAAATCCAAAAGAACATGTTCTTCACCTACAAACTACTATCGTCTAACATCGTATGTTATGCACAGAGACAATGTGTTACACATAGCAAAAATTTATTGATAGTATGCTATTTTTCATGGGCAAATTTTTAAAAAAATTCAAATTTGAATTAATTGAAAAATGGACCTCTCAAAAATTAAATTGCAATAACCGATCATTGACATGTGCATAGAAGTCTCGTGGTACAATTGTCCTGCCCATAGTGGTTTTTTATTTTTTTTTAGTTTGTTCTTTTTCCTATATTTGAGGTTGCCAATCCCGAGCATAGATTTGGCTAAAAATAAAAAAATTGGATTTGGAAACTAATTTCTTTTTGTATTTGGCTTCTTTCTCCCCTCTCATTTTATCTCTCTCCCTTAGCACACCCCGTGGCCCCATTTTTTCCCCGCTTCTCTCTCCCCCCACTTCTCTCCCCTGTCTTTTAACTCTCGGCTTCTCTCTTGACTTCTCTCTCTCTCTCTCAAGGCTTGTTGCCTTTTAAAGTTTATGAACTGCAGTTTTCTTGTTGTTTCGTTAATCAAACAAGTGAACAACTTCCAGAGAAAGCTACTTTCCTTAGATTTTTCTAAACTGCCATTAAAACCAAGTTTTTGAGGTAGCTAACTATAGTTTAGTAAACTATAAATACTAGCCAAAGGGACCTAAGTTTGGTTTTTGGAGATAGAGGACTTAATTTTATAAAACTACAGTTTAGAAAACTTAACCTTAAAGCCAAACGATCCCTTAACATAAATTGGAAAAAAGAAATACTTGGTCCGGTTGACAACCCAGAACTTAAAATTATACTCTGAACACAAAAACAGATCATAAAAATAAAAAGATATGCCATACAGGTGGGACATTTGTGCTCAACGTTGATGTGGTTAAAAGGAGGTTAATTTTTGTAAATAAATTTTGAACTGGTGTGCCTCTTGTGATTAAATTCAAAATTGAGATTTTTTTTTTTAAAGAAATGCTCTCTATTTGTTGTTGTTGTTGTTGTTTTTTTTTTTGAAAAAAGCTATCCTAGTTACAAACTATTTGTTACATTTATATGTTATATCAAACATAACCCAACTCCTACTATGCAAAACAAATATGCAGAGTCGTAGTATTATTTTCATGTGATCTTTCTTAATAATTAGTGCACCAATCAAGTGGTAACTATATAATAGTAATAAGTACAATTTATAAACAAATATAACACATGATTGATCCAAAAAAATGCAAGCAAATGATTATTGAAACCATTAATGACTATCAAAAATAAAATTTCAAAATATAAGCCGTAACTTGATGCAAGAGGGATTTAAATCTGAGACCTCTTGTCCACTTTATCACAGTGCTATAATGAACTTGCAAAATAAATTTTCATATTTTTTTCTTTTCATGATTGAGCTTCACCAGTTTCCATGTCACTTCATGAATGCAATATTTATACTTGGGACAAGGTGCTCGAAAGCATATGCATGAACAAGATTTGAGGACCGAGTTTATAAGTTGGCGGGACCCTCTATCTTAGCTGGTAGACAACTGGTCCAGCAGAACATTAGGTGATCCTTTACCTATAAATAGGGACCCTTCATCTATAAATAGGGTCAAAGAAACCTCACCTTAGTTCCAGTCATAATTTTCTAGGGTAATGACTAACTTGAGTATTAGGGTGTGTGTGTCCTTTTTAAAAGCAAAAGGGAAAGCTGAGAGTGTCATACAACCAATAGCTTCCTCAAAAAAACTTTGTATCTAGGCCCCTCAAGCAGGCGTACGGTCGACCGGCCTGGTCGATCGTCGGCAGAAGCAGCAGAACGGTCGACCGCTTGGTCGACCGTCGTGCACGAATGTGTACAACATGCACAGAAGGAGTAGCGGTCGATGGGTCCGGTCGACCGCAGAAGGAGAACCGTGCATATGGTCGGTCGACCGGCCCGGTCGACCGACAGTCGGGTCAGGCTGCTTCGAGAAAACGCTGATTTGAAGCCTATTTAAAGGCTGAATGGATTTCTAGGGTTTATGAGAGTGTGTAGAGAAAAGAGGCAGCTCTCTCTTCATCTCCATTGCTGAAAAACATTGTATTGATTCATACAAATCAATAAAAACCTCTCTCTTTCTTGCCCGAAGGACGTAGGCAATAAGACCGAACCTCGTTAAATCTGATTTGTGCTCTTTCTCTGAGATTGTGTGTTATTGCTGTTGGTAGTATTGTTCTTTTGCATCTGAGATCTAGGGTTTTCCTCTTTGTGGTTATTGTTGGCGCGCAACATAGCTTCCTCAAAGAAACTTTGTATCTAGGCCCCTCAAGCAGTAATTTTCTAATGGTTTCGAGCCAAAATCGGGCTGAAAGCAAAGTGGGAAAGCGCTGATGTCTTTGACGATATCAGTGACCACTTCTACGAACTTAAAAAACGAGGTTTGAAAAATAGGGTGAGAAGTTATTGTCTGGGCCCACGCTATAGTATTAAATTTTACGTTTCCTCCAGTTTTACGGCGTGTCAAACACGCCCTTGAATAGACTTGCCAGGAATCTAGTCCAAAATTGATTGTCTTCTTAATTCTCTAGAACTGACACTAACTTGAGTCTCAGAGGGGATTAGCAAAATTTTGGCCCCTAAATAACCATCTTCTTCCTGACAGATTACCAAACAAAAGGAATACGAAGTTTAAGCCATAAATTCACCTCAATCTCTTTTATACCAAAAAAAAAAAAATTTGAATGCCCAAAGAGACAAACAAAAGATATATTTTATGAAGTGCTTTCTTTTACAGTCCTTATTAAGAGGAGACTCCAGTTCTCCATGTGTATTGCTCATAACAACCATGAGCATAATGTATCGTTGTATATGACAATAGTTCGGTGATTGAGAAATGGAGAGGATCGATATTCCACTAAGGCAAAAATTAATGTGCTTATTTAATGTGTACATGTGAAAAGTCCAAATAAGGGAGAGAAATAATATTGTGTCTTGATGAACTAATAATGTAATATAATATAATCCATAGTTAGCAAATGAGCAGCATAAAAAAGAAAATGTAAGATCCTGTATATGCAACTACAACACTAAGGGAAAAGTGAATAGTGTTTATAAAAAACTTATTAAGAAAAATTAGTAACTTGAAAAGTAAATATCAATCAAAAAAATAAAATCAAGAAGACATTCGCAAACACAAAGATGTTATCCTGGTTCGGTCCTTCAAACCTACATCCAATCCCCAAGTCAATCCCCTTGAGATTTTCCTTAATCTTGATTTTGAGAACTACAAAATCAACAAATGTACACTAATTGATAACAATCTTGCCAATTTTGTACACCTCTTTTCTACACTGAAAAGACCTTTACCTTTTATCGATTACAACTTTGAATCTACAAGTCTTGAATGTGAAGTGCAAATGGTTTTTTGCTATGGCTTATAGGGTTTATCTTCTACTTCGGCATAATAAATCATTTGGAAGTGGATTTAGGCAAAATGAGAGAGTATATGGTTTTCTTGACAGAAATTCAGAACTTTTAAAGTTAAGAACTTGGAATGAATTGTGTTAATAAAAGTCCAAGAATGCTTAGCTATTTATAAGACTTTTAGCAACTGAAAATCAGTTATAAAACAATTCAAATTCAAAGAATATTGTTGTTGAAAAGGAGGGAATATGTAAAAAATTTCAGAATACCATCAACATTATCAGTCGACTGAGAAGTGTCGGTTCAAAACTATTAGTCGACTGGTTCAATTTATCAGTCGACTGATTAGAACAAATAGAGAAAATGAGGCTCTGTTATGGATCAGTGGTCGATTGGAACTTCCTATCATTCGACTGGAAAGATTACTAGATGATTTTTTAGGCTCTGAAAAAAGCATTAGTCGACTAGATAAGATTATAGGTCGATATACTAGTGCATAAACAAGCTAAATATGGGTTTATCTTGATATGAATATCTACCAAGAATGTGTGTGTGTGTGTGTGTGTGTGAGAGAGAGAGAGAGAGAGAGAGAGAGAGAGTGTGTGTATTCAAGGTTTTTACAACATAAACTAATACATGAAAAACAAAATTTTTACAACATATAAATCATGTCTTCTTATATCTTCACTTGAGCTTGCTACAATAGTATATAAGATTAATGAGTTGGTAACGTAGCTTTAAATACTATAAAGATGTCAGTACACACATTTTATATTGTTATCATCAAAACATCACAATAAGAGATCCAACAGAAAAAAGGTACAAGAAATATTCATGTTTACTGTTGTAGTGTTCAGATTTTGACTTTCCTCAAGATCATGACATGTGTGGACATCTGGAAGTTTTGCTTCTCTGCTAGCGGGCCCAGTTCACATACAAGCTTAACATGGGTCCAAGAAGAAAGCCTTGGGCCTCGTCCCAAGCACACATCTGATCAGACATCACTTATTCGGATTCACTATCCAACTGTACTTGTGTGACTCTTCAGGAAGCCAATAATTGATGCAAGGATCCTTTCTGGAGCCACCCAAGGCTCCGATACAAAGACCCTCTGACGCCTGCTACTCCTGCGCTACTTACAGCTAGACAACATGATCTCCACGATTCACGAATCCTGCTATGCCGTCAGATCATCCCCACATTCTAAATGTTATGACGCTCATATATCAATGCGATAGTGGCATATATCTCTACATGACGAGTCTAACAACCAAGCGGCGTGATCTGGGCGGTTACAAGAAAATCATAATGTGTAAATCATGCAGTTATGTAAATCTAAAATATTGGCACCTATAATAACAGCTCAGGTGGGTATAAATACACCTCGATCTCCATCAAGAGAGAGGTTAGCTTTTGATTACTGTATCGAACCTTAGAGATTGTAAGATTAACATCACTCTGCAGAATTTATTGTAACCTTGTGATATTATAGTGAATTCTCTCCCTCTCCCTTGGTTTTTTTCCCTTTTGAGTTTTCACATAAAATGCTTGTTGTTTGCGATTGCTTTCACATGTCTATTCGTTTATAATTCGTGGTGTGGATAAATTCACCGAGAATTTTTCTCCACATTTTGGTGCTTTCATTAAGATCGCTTGAATTTATACTCAAGATCTCTTCTCTCATTCCCAAACCCTTCTTCAAAAAGCCTCACCAAACAGAAATGACCCTACCAAGGAATAGTGTTTCCCAGGTCGCTACAACTGCCACTTCAAAAGAAGTCTATCCGCTGGGGGCACCGGGCCTACCACCCCTCTCCCTTCCCATTTCGATGTTCACATCGAAGACATTAGAGAAGATCACTCTTCCCCGGCTACTGCGCCAGAGGCAGGAACCAACGAACACAAAACTTAGCTTCCTGCTAAAGATCCACGCCACTAAATGCTTGCTGACCTCCAAAGGCAATCAGACAAACAACGGGAGGAGGTAGCTCATGAGCGAGAGGAGGCTGCTCTATCGAGAGACGCAGTGACCCGAGTCCAGAATTAACTCGTTACTCAGATCGAGATCCTTCGAAAGTTGTAGTTCATTAGGAATCAGAGGGCAGAAGGGTCTTGACCACCTCTTACTGCGGGAACCACCCGCACCGAGAGCAGTCGGAGGTACGCCAGATCTAACCTCCTGAGTGATGGTGAGCACTCTGAGAATTCTGGCCCACACAAGGCTCTGAACGTCCCTCGCATTAAAGACATTAAGGAGATTATTCTGAAATGGATCGAGGAAGCAAGTCCAAAGTTTCGAAAGGAGATTGAAGCTTTGTGGCTTGAGAACCTTCGGCTCACCAGTCTCAGAGAAAATTACTCTCACTGTTTACCCAAAAAGTTCATAATGCCAATTTTTTGAATGCTACTTTGGGGCGACCGGCCCATCTAGCGTACCTTACAATACCAAGACAAGATGGTAGTTCACTCTCATGATGACCTCTTCTTGAGTCGCGTGTTCTGATGCAGCCTCAAAGGCGCCGCCTATAACTGGTTCTACTCCCCGAAGCACTTATGACTGGTTTTACTCCCCCTGATGCCCTTACTCTGGAGTTTCAAAGAGGTGAAACACGCTTTCTATTACCAATACGCTTTCCAACAGGGGCCTAAGAAGAATAACAGTCACCTCCTCACAATCAAGATGAAGCCGGGAGAGAGCCTCAAATATTTCGTCAGTTATTTTCAAAGTCAAATGGCCTTGGTGTATAACTTCAATGATGACATGGCTACGTTGTGTTCATCAGTGAGTTGCAAGTCTCTCATCCCTTTTACAAACACTTAGTGAAGCATGAAGTCACTAGGATGAGGGACGTCCTCTCTCGAGCTCAGAAGTACATATAGATCAAGAATGCTACCCGAGGAGAAACCAATCACTCTCCCGAACGAGAGAATGAAGCGGAGGAACAGAAATGACATTCCATTTCCTCGAAGAAGAATCAAAATTGAGATGTCAGAGAAATAAACAAGCCTGCCCAAAACCCTACAAGACTTACACAGAGGCCCTCCTGAATGACGAAAATGTTCCTCATGGTCACTTCAATAGCCTATATCAGGTCTCATCCTCACAGCTAGACCTGCACGGAGGCTCTCCTGAAAGATGAAACTGCTCCTGACTATCACTCTGATAGCCTATATCAGGTCCTCACCCTGACGGTTAGACCCACATGGAGGCTCTCCTGAGTTCTCCTGACAGTCACTCATATAGCCTATACCAGGTCTTCACCCTGATGATTAGACCTACACGGAGGCTCTATTGAAAGACGATTGTAATCATGATGGTCACTTCAACAGCCTATATTAGGTCCTAACCCTGATGACTAGACCTACATGGAGGCTCTCCTGAAAGATGAAAGTGCTCATGATGATTACTCATACAGCCTATAAAGGGTCCTCACCCTAACAGCGAGACCTACACGGTGGCTTTCCTGAAAGACAGAAGCGCTAATAACCGTCACACCGACAACCTATATCTGAGCCTCACCTTGGTGGCAAGACTTGCACGGATACTCTCCTGATAGCCTTTATCAGGACCTTGCCCTGATGGCTAAGGCCTGCATGGAGGCTATCCTGAAAGATGAAAAGGCTCTTGATGGTCACTCCGACAACCTATCGTCACTCCGACAAGAAAATCATAACGTGCAAATTATGCAGTTATGTAGATCTAAAATATCTGCGCCCACACTGACAGCTCAGGTGGTGTATATATACCTCCATCTCCATCAAACGAGAGGTTGACTTCTGATTACTACATCGAACCTTAGTGATTGTAATCGTAACATCACTCTGCAGAATTTATTGTAACCCTCTGATATTATAGTGAATTCTCTCTCTCTCCCGTGATTTTTCCTTTTGGGTTTTTCACGTAAAGTGCTTGTTGTTTGTGATTGCTTTCACCCGTCTATTCGTTTATAATTCATGGTGTGAAGAAATTGTAAGTACACCTAGAGGGGGGTGAATATGTGTACCGCTAATCTAATGAACTAAATGCGAAATTAAAACTAAATTGTAACTACACTTAGTGCAACCAACGAGTGTAGACGAATTCCCCGTGAAGGGCTCTGGACTAACTCCTCTTGATTCCTCTGAATAAAAGTTGAGGCGCTATCTGAAGCTCTCGTGGTTAAGCACAAGTGAGGCACACAAAAAACACAAGCATGTATATGATATGACAATATGAGTCAATGCACAACACAAATAAAGAGAGAGAGTTAAGAGTCAATGGATCAAACACAAACAACAAGATGTGTTTCAAGGTTCGAGCACCGAGCTCTACGTCCCCGCTTTTACTGAGAAGGATTTCCAATCCACTAGGAGTATGGAACTCCTCTCTCAACTAATACAACCTCCACCGAGGCAATACAAAGGGTCTACCGAAGACCGGAGTACCAAACTCCACCAATCCAACCAATACAACCTCCACCGAGGCAACACAAACACCAAATCCACCTCACCAAGAGGGAGTAAACCATATCTCAACCTCTACCAAAGAGGGAGCTCATCACCACTCCAAATCAACCTCTACCAAAGAGGGATACAACAAATCAAGGAGGGTACAACAAAGTGTATATCTCAACCACAAACCAATTTTCTCACAAATAAAAGATCCTATAGAATAGTGTAACCCCTTGCTTCCTGATGTACGTATCACAGTATCAGTACGTGATACGATGTATAATATTGATTTGACCTTTCTAGAAGTCAAATTTAGTTGATTTCAATTTCAAATATCATTTTCTAATATTTTAGATTTTTCAGGATTTTCTGGAATTTTTCTGGATTATTTTGGAAAATCTCTGTAGTCGGTGTCGACCAACACCGATAACCGGATCTCTGATTTTTAATTCACAAACGGATTAGAATTTTGAGAATTCGCTTTTACCTTGTGTCTTAGAATCATATGATCTATGTTAGGATATTTTTAGGGATTTTTCTGAATTTATCAAAAATCCGGCCAAATCGGTGTCGCCCAGTACCGGCGAAACCTTCCGGTATTAACTTACAAACCGGATTGAATTTCTTCAAACAATTTCATATTACGTCCTAGGATAATATTCTCTATTTTTTGTAATTTTTGGGCACCGTTCGGAGCTGGTCGAATATTGGGCCAATATAAATAATAATAAAATATTCTTTTTTTTTAATCCCTCTCTTTCTTTTCTTCTCCTTTCTTCCCGAAGCCTCCTCCACCGCCTTACCCATCCACCACCATCCCTCTCTCTTTTTTAAACCATTTCTCTTCCCCCTAACTCTCTCTAAGTCCCACACACTCTATCTCTCCTCTCTCTCTTCTCTCTTCCCCCTCTCTCTCTCTCTCTCACTGTACGCACTGTTCCAGGCCTGGGGTGGACCTAATCCATGCCCGTGGCCGGCCGGCAGCCATCGGTGACCGGCACCCCCGGCCAGTCGGTCGCCACCGCCGCCCCTCTTCTTCTTCTCCTCCTTTCTTTTTCTTTTTCTTCTTCTACTATTCTCTCTCTCACTCTCTCTCGCTCTGACCCACGCCGGGACCGCAGTCGCCGGGCCCCCCTCGCCGCCGGCCAGCAAGGCTGGCCGACTTACTCGCGCGATAGCAACAAGAGCTGCTGCTGCTGCTCTGTAGGTGATTGGGTTCGGGTGTAAACCCGAACCCAATAACCCTATTGGGTTGGTACCCATTAACCCTAAGGGTTGGTTTGAAACTCGTTAACCGAATAACCCATCACTTATGTTAACAGGTTTGGGTATTGGATCCAAACCGACCCATTCAGAGCCCAAACCCGATTCAAAACCAATAAAGGTAAAATTACAAAAAAACCCTGCTAAATTTTTTTAATTGCATTTGAATTATTTTTATTTACATATTTAACCCATTTCTATTACTTTTAGCGTTCGGGCGATATCTGGAGCATCCGGACTCCGATTTGGACGATTCTGGATCCGTTGCGATCGTGGGAAAGAGAGCTACCTTCTCATGGCTAGTTTGTCTGTGTTTTTCTTTTATAAATTATAGTTATCATGTTTAATTAAATTGATTTACTGCTTTAACCAATGAGTCGTGTTTATCAGTCCATCACTGTAACTATTATTTAATACCTTGTACACTATTAGTGGGACACAAATACACCAATTCACTGGCTACCATCATGTCATATACTGATATCATCATTACATGGATGCTCGATACACGGTTATCTCATATTCACACATTACTGTTACATATGCTCACCGCACGAGTGTACATGTATGTATTATTTCTATCTTGTTGTCATATGAATCACCATTCATATTATATGTATTATTGTTCCATGTTATCCCCGTATTCCTGTTATATGATTGTTTCCCATTACTGATATTGTTATTCTTGTTACTGGATGCATTAGATGTTGATATGCGATGTGTGGACTCCCATATCTATTGTTCCCGTTTCCCGTTATCTTGTTATATGCTATCAACAGAGCTCATGTCCTATTATCATGTTACATGTACCATGCACTGTATTTGTTCTTGCTACATTGTGTACTTGAAATATCATAAAGATAACTTGGGGATGGGGGAGACTTGACGGTTGATTAGATCTTATCGGGTGGATGTACTGGATCCATATTGTTAGTCCCACTGCAGGGGACGGTAGTGCTGCCTACCGATTGTATACCTCCACGAGCTCCCGTTACTTGATTCGTGCTCCCCTCTTAGCGGAGGGCCCTGGTCTCAGCAGCCAGGGGTGTGTTTAAGGCCGTGATCCCTGGTATGCACGGATACACCTACCCGATAAGAGCTCCTCGACCATTTGGTTTCCAATTAACATAATAAAACAGTATACACAATAGTGACGTCGGGAACGCTTGTTATTTGGTCACTCTCTCGTTTGGATAATGGTACCCGTATGCCATGTCCGGATGGGTTCGACTGGAGTGCGGGCTCTAGTATGAACTGCCAGTGGTATGGGACACTAGAAGAGATTGATTAAAATACCAGGTGGTACTGATTGCAACTATTGTATAAATAACATGACTTGCCTGATACATGTATACTATTATTTAGTTGTACTTGTTACTGTTCCTGATCATTTATCCGCTATCATGTTACATGTATACTTTATTACTTTACCTGGTACATGTTACACTTTCTGTGGTGGCATACTACTCATGTACATGTATAGTCTGCATTGCATATATTCTATTTTCTGTATACCTTACAGACATCATTACTGTATATACACAACACTGTGTTATGGTTATATTGCATATGCCCATCTGCATGTTCACTTCTATCATGTCACCACTATACAACATGATATATTGTATAAAACGAGAGACTACTGTAGACATGACCCAATAATAACCGGCTAGGTGGTGATAGTATTAAAAGATAACATTTTATGTTTCTACAGATTATTAAAGTTCTATTATATGGTATCACTATTATATAAACATGTATTATATATTATTATCATATTTGTATTACTATAGTACATATTACTGCCTCCTTCATTTTATCACTCACTATGTCGCTTTCTGATGACCCTGGGTTTGCGTGCCCAGTTTGGAGATCCGAGTTATTGTTTTGTCAGATAGTCCATTGGATTCACATAGGAGACTCATCATCGAGACCATTCCTAGGTATCTTTGTGATTTTGTTTCTGTTATCTTATTTATCCATGTTTTTCCTATTTGTTATGATCACTAACCTCTTTCTGCAGGTATTCTTATACTTATCTTCTGCTGGAACTCTTATAACTATGGAGGTGATTTCCTGTACTGAGGCTTAGCGTACGTACGTAAGGGTTTTTCGCCCTGCGTATGTACGTCGCCACAACGTCCCCGTACCTGCGGGATCGGGGCGTTACAAATAGGATAGGAGATATAGCTCAAGTGTGGAAAACTAAGAGTTTGGAAACAAAAACACAAAGAAAAGTACTTGGGAAAACAACTTGTATTTGATAGAAATGAAGAACTAAGTAAATATCCCAAATCCAAATTTTCTTTGATTTTTCCAAACCATAAAAATACAAAACCAAATATGAAGTTTAAAGCCCAAAACACTTTTGAAAACTTGGAATTAAACCCTGGAGAAGCTCTGCTTTTGTCTCTTAATTAGAGAAAAACACAAACAAATGGGGTATATAAAGCCCCAATCCAAAACTAGCCGTTGCGCTGATCTGGCAGCTCTGGCAGCTGGCGGTCGACCGGCCCAGTCGACCTCCAACGGTCAAATTTTTGACCGTTGGAAGCTAGCGATCGACCGCCCGTCGACCGTCCCAATCCAGAGAGCAAATGCTCTCTAGTCGGTCGACCGCCCCCACTTGAGAGTGGGGTACTTGCAGTCAGTCGACCGCTCGGTCGACCGGCTCAAGAGGCAAGCCAGCGTGCACGTTTGGTGCACGTCGGTCGACCGGTCCGGTCGACCGACTCTGGGTCCGGTCGACCGGCCTGGTCGACCGCCAGAGCCTGGCAGGTACTATTTTGGGACAAAAAACTTAGATTTTTATTATCTTTAAAAATTTCATAAATCTTCTAAAAATCCAAAAAATTAGTTTTATCATGATACATTGATATGTAAACTTGTGTAAAAAATTTCAACACAAATTTCAAACTTTTTGAACCATTTTTGTGTCATATAAATTTTGCCGAAAATCAAAACTTGTATCTTTCCAAACTTAGATTTTTCAATAGGAAATCCGATTTTTCCAAACTCATTGTAACGCCCCGATCCCAAGGATACGGAGACGTTATGGCGACGCACATACGCAGGGCAAAAAACCCTCACGTACGTACGCTAAGCCTCAGTATAGAAAATCACCTCCATAGTTATAAGAGTTTCAGCAGGAAATAAGTACAAGAATACATGCAGAAAGAGGTTAGTGATCATAACAGATAGAAAAATAGAGAGAAATAAGATAACAAGAATAAATCACAAAGATACCTATGAATGGTCTCGATGATAAGTCTCCTATGTGATCCAATAGACTATCTGACAATACAATAACTCGGATCTCCAATCTGGGCACGCAAACCCAGGGTCGTCAGAAAGTGACCTAGTGAGTGGTAAAATGAAGGAGGCAGTAATATATACTATAGTACTAAAAGAACGATACTAATATATAATACATGATGTTGTATTAGTGATACCATATAATAAGTATTGTCACGCCCCGCTTCCCAAAATACGTGAAAACGGAGTCGCGATGAAGGTCGGCGACGTATATACGCGAGGAAATTACCCCACATATATACGCTAAGCCTAAAATAACCTGAACAAGCAATAAATTACAATCATAATAACTAATCACTACAATAATACATATAAGGGCTACAGATGAATCTCAAATGAAGTAGGGAATGAAATAGAAGGTAAGAATGATATACCAGAATCAAAGAAAATGCAAGAATACCAGAATCAAAATGAAGAGTGTCCAGCTCCTCGCAAAGCGTACCATCTCATCGAACCCCTGCACAATAGAATAAGCGTCCAATATCTGGACGTGCAAATCCAGGGTCGTCAGAACACGACTTGGTAGTGTGTGTGTAAAGGGAAAAGCTCATGCATATAAACAGGGTGCATAAAACAGTAACAAGAATAACTGCAGATATAAGATGATCGAATACATGATATATAATCAACTTAATAACAATAGCAAGAATAAGAGTACAGGTACAAGACAAGTAAAATAATTGTAACAAACAACAGATGTCTAGGTGTATATCCTAGCAATATCACTAACCTATTGCATAATCTGGTCCTGGTTACAATCATGTGTCTATCATAATGATATATATAGATATACAATCAGGTGATTACGGTCAGTCACAATACATCAACTGTTTATTATTAATTATGTCAGCGAACGCCAATGTCACATGTAATAGACGCATCCCATACTACACCTACCACACATGCCAATCGATGTCCTCAGTTATTGAAATTGATCTGTTGGAGACATTGTCCATGCTTTAGGTGGGTCCCGTGCATACCCGGGACCACAGCCCAGACTCCTGGCGCTGAACCAGGACCTACCGCAAGGTAGTCAGGAACATGTAAACAGGAACAAGTACATGTATAACATGTATAACAGGAACAGGAAACAAGACGGGGTGTCAGTCACCCCACGGGAACCCTACAGTGGAACCCTCTTTCGGCTGCGCAACCTAAATCCTAAGTCCACCCAAAATACGGAGGCTGTCTCCTCCATCAATCTCCCCAATCCCAGTGTAAGTAGTTTGTTATCATGTTTTAGTTTATCAAGATTATTTAATGTGCATGTTATTTAATCCCTGGGATAACTCAGTGGTAGTCACGGTAACAATATCAACATGTAATCAGGATACCGGTATAACAGGAGTATAAAATCTCAAGGAACAGGATACCGATATAACATGAATATATAACAAGTAAACATGCGGGTGTTGTTACCGTGTAATAATATTTTCCCAGCAATTAAGTAACATGGACAAGATAGTTGTCAGGTAGATACTAAGTATAATCAGTCAGGTTCCACAGGTAAATCAAGATATTTAAGGTGAGTAACAACCTACTGTCAAGAATAGAATAATCTAGGCAAATTATGGAAATAACTAATATTCTCAAAGTCGTCATAAACTCTTACTTCTATCAAGGTCAAACATACAATCTCAACACTCGACAACATATCAAATACCAGTGTCTAAGATCTACCAAGCCAAGTCAAATATAACCAATATCTATTCCTCAGAATCATATCCTTCTATCTATAGCAAATATTATAGCTCAAGGGTAGAGTCCTTAATCCATAACAGATCTAAAAACAGCAGCCAGACTAAAGTTAGTCGACTAGGGGAAGAACAAGTCGACTAGGGTAAGGGTTATCGACTAACAGTTATACTAAGTCGACTATAAAAGGGGTACTAGTCGGCTAACAGGGAAGGCAAGTCGACTAACATAAGTATAGGTCAGTAACGAAGCCTACATAACTTTCAAGACAAACCACTAGTCTACTAAGGCTATGGTAAGTCGACTAGTATAGAGGTGTTAGTCGACTACAGGGAAGGTAAGTCGACTATACTACCTGCAGCCAACAAAAAGAGAGTGCACAGCTTGTCTGGGTGATAACCAAGTCGACTAGAGGGCTAGGTAAGTCGACTAATAGGGGTATTAGTCGACTTAAGAAAAAGGGCAAGTCGACTAATTTAGTCCTGCCTGCAAGCCTATTGTCTGGATTAAACCTACACACATTCCCCATCTTGTAGACACTAAACATACACATAAATAACACAGAGAGGGAGGGATCAACTCACATGAAATAATATATACATTCATATTATTCTCAACCCTTACTTGTATGTCTATTTATCTCATGTATAAGTTGAACTCGCTCATGCATACTACAACAATGAAAAGCATGAGAATTGAGAACTCGCACAATCCCCTGTACATATGCATCCACATAATAACTTATACACATATAATCAAGTAATACTTAAAATCAAGTAATCCGTAAGCACTACACATCAATCTACACCACACGCATAGACATATCTACAAACACGTAGTTAAATAAAGAGAGGGAAAGATACTCACTTCATGGGGGACATGATCGCTGCCGTGCGCACGTCTCACGTTGGAGGGAGGGATCCGTCCAAGGGGAAACTCGGCCTGGACTGCACACTGCCAAGGAGGGAACCCGGGCTGGATCTGCTGTCCTGCTGGAGTTGCTGCTGTTGATGGTCACTGGTCTGGGCGTTGGGGATGTCCGGGCACTGCTGTTGCGCGCGCAGAGAGGAAGGAGGCTGCTACTGTGGCAGAAGCTGCTGCTACTGCTGCTGGCGGCAGTAACTGCTGCAGCGGCTGCTGCTGCAGCGGCTGTTTGGCTGCCTCTTGCTGCGCTCGCTTGGCTGCAAGGCCTGTTGCTGCTAATGCGGGAGGAGATCCGGCTGTACACGGCAAGGGAGAAGGGGGTGTTGCTGCGCTGGGAGGATGAAGAGAAGGGTGCACGGCTGTGCTGGGTACTGCCGTGCGCAGCAGGCCAAGGGGCTGCTACGCAGATCTGCAAGGGGGCGGCTGGGCGCTGGATCTGAGCGCAGATCAGAGGGGAAGTCTGCTGCGCTGTTGCGGCCGCTGGAGTTGCTACGGCTGCCGGAGATGTACAAGGAGGAAGGGAATTCAGGCCTTATTGCAGTTGGGAGGTCTAGATCTGGAGGAGATTCCATGGTTGAGGCATGGAACTCGGCTTGGAGGAGAAGCAGCAGAGCTCGGAGCTTGTGGGCGGCGATGCTTGAGCAAGGAGAAAGGTAAGATTTGCAGGTACGTGAGGCCATGAGAAGTTGGGTGATCTCAAGGGATGTGCTGCAAGGCCTGGATGAGTGCGGCTGTAGATGAAAAAAAAAGAAGTGGAGAAAAGATTTGTTATTTAGTTGGGGATCTGGTTTAGGAGGTGATTAGGAGATAAAGATTGATTAGTTAAGATCTGATAGAATATAGGATTTATGATTTAGGGGGGTTAAGATAAGAATAAATTGTGGGGTTGTTAGGATTGGGATTTGATAGGATATAAGATTAGGTTGGGATTTAGTAGATAGGATTTAGATTTGGGTAGGGATTAGATTAGTTATGATTAGGATAATATCAAGATGGTTAGGATTAGGATTAGTTAGATAAGATTTGTTGGGATTAGATATTTGTTGAGATTATGGTTTTAGGGGATAAAGATTTGGTTAGGATTTTGGTGGATAAGATCCAGATAAGATAACAGGTCACGTGTTAATGGGTTTGCTAATAGGTTGGGGGTTGGATCCAAATGGGTAAATGGGTATTGGTTTGGGTTATGAATTGGGTTTGGGTAATGGATATAGGATCAGATAACAGGTCAAGGTTTGGATCATGATATGGGGATAAAAGAGGATACGGTAATGGAGTTTGGGTATGGATTAGATAACGGGTATAAGGACAAGGGATAAGGCATGAATAAAAATCAAGGGAAAGGAAATATTACAAATACCACTTCAAAATAATAATCCAATATTAACAACAACATTACTTAACCAAAATTATAATAATAGTTATTTAAAATACATGACGGCAATTAACAATAACAATGATAATTAACAAACTATTAATAAGGTCTAATATATATATATATATACACATGTATGCAAAACATGTAAATAAGGATACATAATTCAGATTAAAATTAAATAAAACAGAAAAACAGTATTATCAAGTAGGGGATATTACATTCTACCCACCTTAACAAAAATTTCGTCCACGAAATTTCAATAAGGTAGGGAATGATAAAAGAATCAAAGTCAAGAGAGAAACAAACACGATTCTACGTCGCCTCGCTGGGACATCATGATTCCGCTACGCCACTCTGATCTCTGCTAACAACTTCAATAGGGAGTGGTCAAACTCAGAAGACAAAATCAGGAGAATAGAATCGAAAGAGGATGGAAATCAAGATGGAACCCAGATTACTCTAGAGAAAGAGTTGGAATGAGAGATATCAAAAGACTCAAGGGATGGATCCCAAAAGAGAGAATGATCGATTCCAAATGGACTCAATATCATCGTGTGAATCCTATATGTATATTGCAGTGTAATTATAGCTCATTCAAGTTATCGGTAAGAATTAAGTCCGTTTTATGTCGAAACCTGGCTCTGATACCAAGAAAACCCTATCACGCCCCGCTTCCCAAAATACGTGAAAACGGAGTCGCGACGAAGGTCGGCGACGTATATATGCGAGGAAATTACCCCACATATATATGCTAAGCCTAAAATAACCCGAACAATCAATAAATTACAATCATAATAACTAATCACTACAATAATACATATAAGGGCTACAGATGAATCTCAAATGAAGTAGGGAATGAAATAGAAGGTAAGAATGATATACCGGAATCAAAGAAAATGCAAGAATACCAGAATCAAAAGGAAGAGTGTCTAGCTCCTCGCAAAGCATACCATCTCATCGAACCCCTGCACAATAGAACAAGCGTCCAATATCTAGACGTGCAAATCCAGGGTCGTCAGAACGCGACCTGGTGAGTGTGTGTGTAAAGGGAAAAGCTCGTGCATATAAACAAGGTGCATAAAACTGTAACAAGAATAACTGCAGATATAAGATAATCGAATACATGATAATATAATCAACTGAATAACAATAGCAAGAATAAGAGTACAGGTACAAGACAAGTAAAACAACTGTAACAAACAACAGCTGTCTAGGTGTATATCCTAGCAATATCACTAACCTATTACATAATCTGGTCCTAGTTACAATCATGTGTCATCATAATGATATATATAGATATACAATTAGGTGATTACGGTCAGTCACAATACATCAACAGTTTATTATTAATAAGCAGTAGAAATATATAAACATGTCGTCTTTTAATACCATCACTACCTAGCCGGTTTCATCGGGTCATGTCTATTATATCATAAATAATGTGGTCTAGTGGTGACGTAATAGAAATGAACATGCTAGTGGTGACGTGATAGAAGTGAACATGCAGATGGGCATATGCAATATAACCATAATACGGTGTTGTGCATAGACAGTAATGCAGTCTTCAAGGTATACAGAAAACAGAATATATGCAATAAAGAGTATACATATTGGGTTTTCTGTAAGTTTACCTTTATTGGGTTTTGAAGCGGGTATGGGTGGCAAACGGGTCGGGTTTGGATCCACTACCCAAACTCATCACTTAACCTAAATGGGTATGGGTAAGGGTTATCGGGTTTCAATTTAACCCAATAGGGGTTAATGGGTTCGGGTGTAAACCCGAACCACTCACCCAGCAGAAGAAGTAGCAGCAGCAGCTCTTGCTGCTGCTGTGCGAGCAAGCCGGCCAGCCCTGCTGGCCGGCGGCGGTCCCGGCCGCCGGGCGGCGCGACGGTTCAGGCCGCAAGAGAGAGAGGGAGAGAGGATAAGAGAGGGAAAGAACAGCAACAGAAGAAAAAGAAAAAGAAAGGAGAAGAAGAAGAAAAAAGAAAGAAAAAGAAAAGGAAAAGAAGAAGAGCCGGTGGCGGCGGTGGCGCCGGCCGGGGCACTGCGGTGGCGCACCGGCCACCGGCCGCGTGGCTGTAGGTGAGGATCAGGGCCACCCGAACAGTGGGAGAGAGAGAGAGAGAAGAGAGAAGAGAGAGAAGGAGAGGAAATAGAGATAGAGAAGTGTGAGTAGAGAGAGGGATTTGAGAGAGTGTGTTTTAGAGAGAGAAATATGAGAGAGAGAGTGAGAAGGGGGTTTATTTAGAGGTGAGAGAAAAGAGGCGGTTGGGTTTAGGCGGTGGAGAAGAAGTGTGTGGAAGAAGAAGGAAGAGGAAAAAGAAAAGAAATAAAAAAATGAATTTTTATATTATTTTAATAGGGTAAAAAATTGACCTGCTCCGAACGGTGCCCAAAATTACAAAAAATAGAGAATATTATCCTGAGACATAATGTGAAAAAGGTTTGCAAAAATTCAGTCTGGTTTGTAAATTAAAAATCCTGGAAGATTTCGCCGGTCTTAGGCGACACTAGTTTGGCCGGATTTTCGATAAATTCAAAAAATCTCCAAAAATATCATAACGTAGATCATGTGATTCTAAGACACAAAGTAAAAGCGGATTCTCAAAATATAACTCCATTTATGAATTAAAAATCATAGAGCCGATTCTCGGTATCGGTAGACACCGACTCGGAGATTTTCCAAAATAATTCAGAAAAATTTCAGAAAATTCTGAAAAATCTGAAATATTGGAAAATGATATTTGAAATTGAAATCGGCCCAATCTAACTACCAGAAATGTCAAATTAGTATTATACGCCGTATCGCGTACTGATACTGTGATACGTACACCAGGGATCAGGGGTTACACTCATTCAAATACAAAAACATGATACTTAAACACTTTTAGGCATGTTACATATGGACATAAGTCCAATATGCATGAAACATATATATTTCATTGTTTTTGACTTTAATTCCAAAAATGTTTTGTTAAAAATACCACAACACCAAAACTCATGAATAGGCATATCAAACTAAGTTTATTTAAGACATGAAGCATACATGTATATAGAACATATCTAATATACATAAATACATGAAAACTTGTATTGATACTTATAACTATTCATGAAAACCAATATCGGTTAAACCAAAAACCGAAAACCAATATCCAAAACATAAAACGTGTGTGTGTTGTGAACTTGAGCATATCACACTATCTAATCTTTACACATGGATCTAAAACACAATCTAAACTAGGTACTGAGATCTTCTTGACGAACTCCGTCTTCAAGCCGACTCGATCCAAATTGTGATCCACCGAGCTTGACTCCAACGAGTGCTATATATGATCTTGATGCTCGGGCTCTGGAATCACCAAGTAAAAGGCTTTAAAACTCCTTTGTTGAAGATAATCACCAACTAATATCTTGGTAAATGGTCTAAAACTAAACACCCCAAGATTATTAGTAAACATAACTACATGAGTTAGTCATCATCAAAACTAGAGTGGAAGGCCTCTAGGCCAACAGAAATTCCCTGAGAATTTTCCTCCACAACTGTTTAGTATAGAATTTCAATAAAAAGAATCATATTTAGAAAGATAAAAGTAACTAGAAAGTGAAAAAATTGGATAACAAGAAAATCGTGTTTAAAACAATTTATTTCTTAAAAAACTGATGTAAAAAGAGTTATATGCTTATCTATGAAAATTTTTTAAGTTAATAACCTATTTTTTTATTTAAGAAAGCTAATCACCTAATTTGTTTACATATATTCATTGTGGCAAATTTTGTCTAAATTAACAAATAGTTATCATTGTTTGGATCTGTTTTAGTTTATTTTAGGTTACTTAATGACAACTGTATTTATTAGCAAAATTTTTTGACAAAATATAATCGATAATTACAAAATTATATAAAAAAGTAATATTCATAGTGTTGCACAGCCTGCACTAAGGGCACTATCGCCGCTCAACCTTTTGCTTGGGCAATGCTGGGCCTCACATGGAATCTTGCAAAAAAACCTCTTCAATGGTGGACCCTACGCTCCCCGATTTCAAGCACAGGCAAGGGGATCCCGAGCTCAAGCCCGAGAAAAATCACTGTAGCCGATACAAAACCTATTTGGATAGAGTTAATGGTGCTAGAAAAAGTTTCTAGCATAGCCACTAACTTCTCCTTCGTTAACTTAACTTTGGAACAAGTGCCTTAATGGTCTAGGTGATATAGCACCCTAATGAAGAGGGATGCTCATAATTAAAGGGTATTTCTACTCTAGAGCGAGTGCCTCAGAAGGAGTCATCTTATTCGACTAGAATTTAAACTAAGTTCGGGCCATAGTCAGAAGCTGGGGAACTGTAAGAAGGAGGATTAATCCATGTTTCCATCATCTAAATCGTTGCCAGTCATTCCCTCTACCGATCATATTAACAAAGGCTGCTGGAAGGGCTGACACCTCCAGAACGTTCTTCTTTTGAGACTTGGATCTTTTGGAAGATTGAGTGAATAATCAGTTAAAGACTGACTGTTGAAGAGAGGTTATGGGGATTGACCCCTAAACAACAATCGATAGAGTGTATTGTCGCCAGTTGACATCCTTCTTATCCTAACTGGGATGGGAACATGTGAACTGATTCCTCAGAATAGAGCTTCCGCTTGCTACTCAGATAATCTCTCAAGTCAGTGTTAACTAGATCCAGCTGATCTCACACAGAGACTCAGGAAGACTAGAGAGTAACCCCATCGGGAGAGCCTTTGGCTTAGCCTTTTTAAAGGCTATTTTCTTGGTCATTGGCGAAGCCAGAGTAGCTTTGCAAATGGATTTAGCCTCGCTGAGCGAAGCTTTCTTGGTGCTATTACCCAGTGCTCTGTTAGCTCTGCTAAACACACATGATGCGTTAGCTTCGCTGTTGGAAGCTAAATTAGCGCCGCTCTCTGGTGCTTTAGCCTTAGCTTTGAGCAAAGGTAGCATAGCGCCGCTATCTGGCGCTTTAGCCTTTGCTTTGAGCCAAGATAGTTTAGATTCGCTGAGCACTTGCACAATGCTAGCTTCGCTAGCAAAGCACCGCTAGTGGGTGTTTTGGCTTTAGCCTCACTGGAAAGGCGGGCTTTAACCTCGCAGCCAGGGGTTGCCAGAGCATCTTCGTTAGAAGCTAAAGGAGAGGAATTACTTTAGCCTCGCATGAGTCTGTAATAGGTTTGTGCAAAGCCTTCGTAGCTCCGCAAGGGGCTGAGCTAGGCTCCGGTGAAGCTCGGTTGACAGGCTTGCGCAGAGCCAAATTAGCCTCATTGGAGGCTACAGTGAGCTTGCGTGGAGCTTGTTTAGCCTCACTGGATATTGCAGTAGGCTCGCAGTGAGCCTTACTAGTCTCAACAGAGACTTGCTTTCAAGAATTAGCCAAAAGAGCTTTAGCTAATGATATCTTCTTGTGTTTGCATGCACAGGGGCTTGTATTGCCCATAGAGAGAAGTTGCTCAAACTTCTCTTGGTCAAAATAGATGACCAATATCTCAGCTGTAGACTCGAGAGTCCGATCATCGCATTGTGACACTACTTTCTTGTTGGTGGAGAAAGTGGTCCCCAGCGGAGGTGCCAACTTATTTTTCATTGAAGAAAACTCGCAAACCTTTGAAGAAGAATTACAAGTAAAAAATAAATAAGAAAATTACAAGTATCCTCTTCTAGAGTTTGTGGGGAAGTGTGATGGTAGGAGTCTGGTCAGCGCGACCACTTTATCTTATTGACGATGCGAACGATGAGTCGTCTAGTCTTATGCTAGAATTTTCTTCTTGCCCTGTTTCGAAATTCCTTGAGATTGAAAGATTAGAGTGTCAAAACCCTGAAATTATCCTTGATGGATGGGAGAAAGTATTCTCTGAATTCTTGAAAGCCAAAGAGCAATGACTATTGGCTATCTTCTCGGCTCTATGCTAGCTTCTTCTCCATGTGTCTCCTCCTTTTATCCTGTTAATGAGCATTTATAGGCCTCATAGGGTATAACCGCCCTAGAAATTAGCAAAGACTGAATAAACAGCCTTGACAGGAGGCAAGGCAGGCTTTGTGCAAGCCCGTCATAGCTACATGCGAAGACAGGCTCCGCGCGAGCCTGTTTAAGCTTCCATTGAAACTAACGCAGTCGTTTGGCTTTTTTAGAGGGGTACGACCCTCTTAATTGTCTCCACTTAATGGGGACATAGTGGGGTGTAACTGCCCACTTAAAGTGGTCACTAACTCCAGTAAAGTATTGGGTGGTTAGCCCACTAATCCCATTTTGGGGGACTGAAATGGTTAAAATGACCTAGAATATAGCCTTTTGCGAGGCTAATACTCCAAGCAGAGCTAGCCTACAATTAGGCTAACACTCAAGCGGAGCTAGCCTATTGTGAGGCTAAAACTCTGAGCGCAGCAAGCGTACTGCAGGGCTAACACTCTAAGCGGAGCTAGCCCACTGCGAGGCTAAAACTCTAAGCTTCTACACAAAGCTAGCCAGCTTGGCTTAGTTTGAACTTATCTGTTCGCTGTCTGTGATATGTCTTTTGGAAGTGTCGACAAGTCAGACATTGCCTAGACCAATTGGAGAGCTATCTGGGAGATTGTCATTTGGGAGTGTCAACAACGCCTAGATTTACACGGAGGCTCTCCTGAAAGACGGAAGCGCTTTTAACAGTCACTCATATAGCGTATAATGCGTCTTCACCCTGACGGCTAGACGTACACG
The DNA here is from genome assembly GCA_038442645.1 of Agave tequilana. Classification (NCBI taxonomy): domain Eukaryota; kingdom Viridiplantae; phylum Streptophyta; class Magnoliopsida; order Asparagales; family Asparagaceae; genus Agave; species Agave tequilana. The sequence continues at coordinate 370,729 of JAVJIF010000661.1, forward strand.
GAGGCTCTCCTGAATGATGGAAGAGCTCTTGATGGTCACTCCGACAGCCTATATCAGGTCCTCACCCTGACGGTAAGACATACACAGAGGCTCTCCTGAAAGACGAAAGTGCTTTTGATAGTCACTCTGACAATCTATATCTGGTCCTCACTCTGACGATTAAGTCCTATACAGAGGCATTTCTGAAAATCAGAAGTGCTCCTTATGGTCACTCCGATAGCCTATAGTAGATCCTCACCCTGACGGGTCAGATCTATACGAAGTCACTCCTCAATGATGGAAACGCTCCTGATAGTCTCTTACAGCCTATGTGGGTCCTCAATCTGACTGCTCAAACGTATATGAAGCCACTCCTGAATGACGGAAGCGTTCATGATGGTTGCTTTTACATTCTATTCGGATCCTCACCCTAACAACTTAGACCTATACAGAGTCACTCTTGAGTGACAACAGAGCTCCTGACAATCCTTCCGATAAAGAAATTATAACGTGCAAATCATGCAGTTATGTAGGTTGAAATATTTACACCCACAATGACAGCTCAGACGGGTATAAATACACCTATATCTCCATCGAGGATGTGGTTGGCTTCTGATTACTATATTAAACCCTAGAGATTGTAATTACAATATCACTCTGCAGAATTCATTGTAACTCTCTGATATTATAGTGAATTCTCTTCCTCTCTTGTAGTTTTTTTTTTTGAGTTTTTCACATAAAGTGCTTATTATTTGCGATTGCTTTCACCTTTCTATTCATTTATAATTCGTGGTGCGGAAAAGTTCCCGAGAATTTTCCTCCACAACTATTTTGTTTGGGATTTAAGTAAAAAGAATTATATTTAAAAAGATAAAAGTAACTAGAAACTGAAAAAGTCGGATAATAAGAAAATCGTGTTTAAAACAATTTATTTCTAAAAAACTGATGTAAAAAGAGTTACATGCTTATATATGAAAAGTTTTATAAGTGAATCACCAATTTTTTATTTAAGAGTAGCTAATCACCTAATTTGTTTACATATATTCATGGTGGTAAATACTGTCTAAATTAACAAATAGTAGTCAATATTTGGCTCTGTTTTAGTTTATAATAGGTTACTTGATGATAACTATATTTATTAGCAATGATTTTTGACTAAATCTTATCGATAATTACAGAATTATAAAAAAGAAAGTAAGATTCATAGTGTTGCACAGCCTGCATTATCGTCGATACTTACCCGCACTCAGATTATCTATACACAAGCACAGTTTTGAGTTGATTTGTATCTCAGGCTTGTTTGATTAGACATGTTTGGTTGGTTGTAAATCACGAAAAATTGCAGTGTCACGATAAATAATGCATTTTATATAAAAAAGAGGGGTTGTGGGGTTATAAATAGTAACTTTCAACATATTTTCAATTCATATTGAGCTGAAAACACATAAAGACAGAATGTGAGGTTTTATTCGGGGCCCACCTCATAATTATCTTTTTATGACTTTTCTTGATTTGACAACCAACGTGTTTGGTAAAATTTAACTGTGACACCACTTCATTGTCTTAACCCACCTATTTTGCAACAAATCAAACATGCCCTTGTTGTATGTGTCTCTTCTGTCTGTGACAGTACCCCACCTTCACACTCTCTCTGTCTGCATTCTTCACTGTCTCTTCCGCCTTTTTCTCTCTCTGGCACAAACCGTGATGCAGTGGAGAGAGAATCAAAAGCAAAAGCGGGCGAGAGATAGAGAGAGACCTTAACCCCCAAATTCTCTCTCTATAGATCTCTGTGGAAATGGAGCGTAGCAAGAGCAGGAGCAGGATGAGCCCTTGGCGGTGATGTTCTTCTTCCTATTCCTATCCATCACTGGCATTGCCCTCTCCAAGTCGACGATCGAGCCCTGCTCTGGCTCCGACAAACCTCGTGGGCTACACCCTCAATGCCGACCTCAAGGTCTCAGAGGTGGGGGCCCTCTTTCAGGTCGACCCCGCCGCCAACTCCATCGACTTCATCCTCCCCGACACCGCCAACCGCATCCTCCCCTCCGACATCTTTCTCCGCGTCCCCGCTAACTGCTCCTGCTCCGACGGCACCCGCCCCGCCGGCACCCTCGCCTCCATCGCCGGCAACATCTTCTCTGGTCTCGCCTCCCATGACCAGATCAGGGAGGCCAACTCCTTCGATTACACTGATCCCTCCGCCTCCCTCGATGTCAGCCAGAACCTCGTCATCCCCCCCCCTCCCCTGCAGCTGCTTCAACTCCACTGACAATTTCCTCCCCACTGTATACCTCTCATACGTCGTCCAGCCCCAGGACACCATGCCTTGCATCGCCGCCACCTACTTCACCACCATCACCGACATCATGAATGTCAATGCCATGGGGACTCCCTGAAAAACACCTAGAGGGGGGGGTGAATAGGTGTAAGTGCTAATCTAATAAACTAAATGCAAACTATGTGCGCTAAATGCGGAAGCTAATGCAAATGTTGCACAAACTTGATACAATACAACAAGTGTAGCCGAATTCCCCTTGCGAGGCTCTGGACTAACTCCTCTTGATTCCCCTAGATATGGGTTGAGGCGCTATTTGAAGCTCTTGTTGGATGAGTATAAGTGTTGCACACACACAAGCAAGCCAAGCATATAATAGATATGACAATAAGAGATGCAAGGCACAACACAAGCAATATATGATATGGCAATATGAATTATGCACAACACAAGCAAATATGGTATGATATGAAGAATGATGCTTTGCACAAAGTAAATGAGAGAGAGTTAGAGAGACAATGGGAGCAATCGCAAACAACAAGATTTGTTTCGAGGTTCGAGCACCTTGCTCTACATCCCCGCCTACACCACCGTGTAGGATTTCCACTATCTCAACTCCCACCGAGGGAACCTCTACCGAAGAGGATTTCTTACAATACTAGGAGTACCAAACTCCTCTCTCAAACAACCACCTCACAACCGAGGGGTAAGGCCCGTAGCCAATACAACAACCAATCCACACACCTCTACCGAAGAGGCTCACAACCAAACTCCACCTCTACCTAAGAGGGAGCAAACCAATACCACTCCGATCACCTCTACCGAAGAGGGATACAACAAATAAAGGAGGGTTTACAACAAGTGGTTCAAAAACCACAAACTCTCTTTTTCTTTCTTTTACCACAAAACAAAGATCCTAATAGTTTAGGATAGTAGATAGCTCAAGTGTGGAAAACTAGGTGTTTGGAAAACTAGCAACAAAGAAAATCACTTGGGAAAATCCTTCCAAAAGATATAGAATGAAAACCAAGACAAATCTCCCAAAATATTCTTTTCTTTGATTTTTCCAAAAACCTAAAACAATAAAGATTGAAGAATTAAAGCCCCAAACACTTTTGAAAACTTGTTTTAAAACCTCTAGAAACCAGAAATTTTTCTCCTTAAAAAACTTGGCCAAAATCCCCAAAGAGATGGAGTTTATATAGGCCAAACAGAAAACTAGCCGTTAGAGCTGAGCTGGCAGCTCTAACAGGCGTCGGTCGACTGGCCCGGTCGACCGCCAACGGTCAAAAATGTGACCGTTGGGCAATAGCGGTCGACCGGCCCGGTCGACCGAAACAAACCGAGAGCAGAGCTCTCAGACCCGGTCGACCGGCTCGGTCGACCGTCCACTGTGCCTAACAGACGTGCACGTCTGTGCACATCGGTCGACCGGCCCGGTCGACCGGCCCTTGGTGCGGTCGACCGGTCCGGTCGACCGAACTGGCCTGGCAGGCACAGTGCAGAACTGCACAGATACGGGATTTGAAAATAGGTCTTTTCACTCAATAAAAATCCCATAAATTCACAGTAAATCCACTAAATAGTTTTAATCACAATAAAAACTGTTTTTCTAAAAATATGTTTTTCTAAAACTTGTTTTTCCATAACTTCACAAAATACAAAAACAAGATATTTTGAACTTATTAAAGCATAGTGTGTATGGATATGATCCACTACACAATCATAATGAAATATCTATGTTTTTGATATCTAGCATATAACAAGGTTTTGGTTTAAAGGATATGCATGATAGAAATACCAAAAACCAACTCTTGTATTTTTATCATAAACAAAACTTGTATTTTATCATACTAGATTTTTCCAAAACATGAATAGGATAGTCAAAATAAGTTTGTCTATAAGTTAAGCATGTATGTATAAATAGAAAACATCTACTATACATATAAATCTTGAAACTTGTTTTGATCAAACTATTCATGAAACCACACATCAAAACATAAAACGTGTGTGTTTGTGCACTTGAGCATATCAACTATACTAAGCTTTACAAATGGATCTAAAACTCACAATCTAAACTAGGATACCTAAGTCTTCTCTTGAGGAACTCCATCTTCAAGTAGACTTGCTCCCAAACGCGATCCACTGAGTGCAAAGGGTATGATCTTTAAGCTTTGGCACCGGAATCACCATGATAAGCTTCCAAACACCTTGTTGAAGCTAATCACCAAAACTAATATCCTGCTAATGATCTGAAACTTAGAAACACAAGAATATTAATAAACATAACTACATGAGTTGATCATCATCAAAACTAGAGTGGAAGGCCATTGGGCCAACACTCCCGTCGTGAAGGCCGGTGACACTCTTGCAATCCCCCTCCCAGGTAATTAATTAATTGTTCTTTCAATTTAATTCGTGCACTCATAGTGGCTTAGATAATGTCACTCAAAAAAATCAACAGCAATATTTGAAGGTGATGGACGAACTAACGATTTAGTATGATTAAATTTATATATATTGTACGAGACCTTATTGGGGCTTTTCATATCTGTGGGACTGTGTGATGACTTTGGTATGATAGAGAAGCATGGAAGAAGGATGTTAAGGAAAATAAAGTAATTGCAACAGGTAATGACTATGCAAAACAAAAGAGGCCTGTTAGTGCATAGCTAATCAGCATGCAGGAAATCTTAATGTGAGAGAAGTCATCGCCTGCAGTAGCAGCAATGTTTACTGAATTTAATTGTTAAGAATCTCTCAACTCTAAATTAAGGATTTAGAAGAATGCGAAAACAGATCCATGTGGATATTTAAAAAAAAACTCTATAGAATCTATCTCTCCCTCTCTCCTGAGATTTCGTTGGTAATGTGTAGTGATTTAAGAAGTGCTTATAAGAGTTATCCCAGGAATTGCATTGCCACTTTAGCACATTCAATCCTTTTCCATTTTATCGAAATAATGTGTACAAGAGCTGATGGAGCCTCATCATATAACTTGCAACAGCTGCTTCTTCTCCAATTGAAATTTATCAGAGAAGGAACTATATGAACATGCAGCAGAAAGTCACAAATAAAACATCTTTTATTATTTTAGCATGCACTCACAGATCTAACCCCCTTTTAGTTGTTGATTTCTTAATGCACAACATGGTTTTAAATATTAGATAGTAGGTTTTTGGGGTTTTTTTTTTCATATCAGATAGTGGATATCAGATGATATATCATATATATATATAGAATCAATATTGGGTGTCCTTATTGGGTATTGTTTGTGTACCTCTATGTGTGTGTGCGCGTTTTATATATGTGTGTATATTGACAACTTAGGGTTGGTTATAATGTTCTAAATGTCATCTATCTAACAGAAATGTCACATTTAATATAAGTGTCTTAACATGCATGTAAAAGCAGTCAAGGATAAATTCTTCTAAGGTGAGAATTGAAGAATTTAAGGAGAGAACTTGGACCTTATCAAATGCAGATTCTAGAAAAAAGCACAATCACTTAACCAAATCAACAATTTTAGATTGCCACAAAGTACACTTGGGGGGCGAGGGACAATGGCAGCCTTATCATCACATCAAAATGGGGGAGCCCCTCCATAACTGAATCTCCAATGAGATTTGGGGGAAGGGACTAGAATTTCTTGGTGGGGTAGGGATACTAAAACCAAGATCAACCTCAATTTCAAAGTGGATTTCTAATAATCATAAGCTTCCTTCCATGCAACTGAACCCACAAAACCAATCCGTAGGGCCATTAGTGTTTGAATGATTTGAGGGAGATAGGGAATGAGATAAAAATTGTTAGGGGATTAGATAGAGAGGAAAATTTTAATGATTTTTTTTTGATTTCATGGTTAATTCCCCCCCCCATTAGAGATTGAGCCTTCCAAAAGAAATTGAAGAAGAGGAGCAGTGAGATGAAAAGAGAGAGAAAACTCATGACCACAAACCACCCCGTCTCTTTGCCACCCTTTGATAACAAAAAAAATTAAATTAATAGGATGTCGAAATTACCTCAAATCCCTCCCAAGGTAACGATTTTGGATAGAAGAAAAAGGTGAGATTTTGCTACATGTCAAAAATCACACCCACAACTAAACTAAAGGAAAGGAGTCTTACAAATTTGCAGCCATATCATCAATGCGTAGACAACCTTTTGCTCTTGCACACATATTAATGCTCTGGCCCTAGCTCGCTCATCCACTATATTGTATAGAGACATTTCTTGGTGAAGATTGTACGGTCAAGGAGGGGGTATAATATGGGCAAAGATTATTTAATATGCAATACAAATCCTATAAAATTTGATATCACTTAATTCCTTCTTTTTTCTAATTTAATATACATTGCGATTTAGTTGTTATCGGCCTCATATTGAAATAGCTTGGAACCAAACTGAAAGTTGAATCCCATAAAAGGGACCAATTTTTAAATAGAAATTGAGTATTCAAACCATTGTTAAGAATGTAGTGGATGACATGTATATAGGTTACTATCACTAATCTGCATGTTTTTGATATAAATTTTCCTAAATGATGTTTCAAACATTTAATTTAATATTGGTCTCTGTTTTGGTGTTACCACGCCAATAAATCTGTGTTTTGGTATAAGCCCCCTCTCATTGTGGGGCCCACCATATGAGGCCCTTTCATTTATTGTCATCTCTGAAACATGGAATTTTTGGTTAGTATCAGTTTCCATACCCATTTTACATTATGATTGTCATCTTCAACCTTCCTCCCAATTGTCTATATACCCTCGTGCCCTCATGTAGAAACCCACTTCAATCCTTATCTTTTATCTATTTTAAAATTTTATTTCTTCCTCCACCCATGGTGCTCACCATGACCAAACCCCAACCTTTCATCTACCAAATCTATAACCGCTGTTACAGCCAACCAGAGAACATTATCCATGATGCTTTCTGCCTCTACTGCTGTTATGGGAGTGCAGACTCCACTCCTTTAATTCCGTTTATTGGAAGTAATTTCAGTTTCAAATCAAATTAATAATCGAATTAAGAATTAAAGTTAGTTTAGTGTTGGGTTTTAACTAGAAGTAATTTTTTTTTTCCGGAGTGGTATTATAGCTTGTGGGACCATTTATGGCGGCATTTCAGTTCTATTAGGATTTGGTTTTGATAATACATTTGGCAATAGTTAGAGTTCGAGACCAGGTTCTATGGCAAAATGAGATAAGAGGATTTAAAAGCTGGAAACTATTAATGTTAGAAGTATCGTGAACGTCCTGTAGCTTGCAACACAGATTAAATTTCTTTCTTTCTCCATCGATTCTCCTATTTTCTTATAGTTTTGATAGATCTTCTCTCCCTTCCTCTATTGCACGTGGAAACCTCTTTGAAGACCCACACAAGAGATGTTGTAGTATAGTTGAGGTTTTGATGCTAGTATTGTTGGATATAAGTGAAAATTATGGGTTGAGTGATCACATATAATGGTTGAGAATGTAATGATCAAGGCACGGTGATATTTTAATGTGTGTGATTGATATTTGTATGATCCAACTGAAATGGGTTTTGTTAGGGAGGAAAATTATGTTGTATGAAATTTAAGGAAGTGAATGAGGATGCCTTTGGTCTGAGAACTAAAGAAGAAAGAAGGGAATGAGTTGTGCTAAGGGATGTGTGCCATTTGACATCCCTAGTTAAGCTAGCCGGGGTAAGGAAAAGGTCTGGCAAGGCAACAAGCTGACAATATCACGATGACTCAGGATTGGTGGGTCTTTTATTTTCGGGGACTTATTTCAAAATATGGTTTGTGTCTGAGAAATACTGAAATATGATATTTTTAGGATCTAATATAAAAAATACCCTTTATTTGAGCTGTCAAACCATGTCATTTAATGGTTATGTAGTATGTGCAATACTCTCTAATTCCAAAAAAGAATTAGATTCTAGACATATAACTACTGAGATTAGTATTAGGATGTTTTCTTTGTGTGTATGTGGTCTTGTGTGCACCTTCTGTAGAATTTATCTTTGGTCTTAATTTTATGTTTTTTTTATTAAATTGCTGAAGTAACTGTCACATGTTATTTTATTTCATTTTGCTTCACTGTTATTTTTTTGGGGAAATAAATCCTATGCTTTGAAGACATGGACACGAGTGTCTTACTCCGACACGGACACGAGGTGTTGGACGCGCCAATTGTCCAAAATCCAACCACGAGGACTCGGCTAAATATGCAAATTTCTACATGCATATTTGACTAAGAATTATATGTAATTGGCCACTATTAGTACACAGAGAACTTAATTTCATAAAGTGATCTATAAAATAGTACTTTTTATCAAGGACCATAGTATATTTCATCTTGTGTATATTATTTTTAGGTAAATAATGGTTTATTCATTCGTAAGTGTCGGACACATGGACACGTTGTGCTTGTGATGGGAATCACTAATTGTTATCCTTTATTTATGCTCTTTTTATTATTTATTTTGGCTAAGCTCATTTTATTTCTTTTTTAGTCCTATATTGGTTATGTTGGGAATGTCTTCCGTATAAGGCCTATATAAGGCCAAGACCCACATTTGTTTTAATAGTTCAATTGATTTGGAAATTTTGAACTTTTATCATTGCAAGTTGTTGTGAATCTTTGCTTGGTGATGTGCGGAGTGGGAGAGAGATCTCCTTGGTGGAATCCCAAATTCATCTTTATCCTCTTATAAATCCTAATTATCTTTTCTTCCTTTTCTTTTCTCTTTGATTGAGGCAAAACCTGCACAAAAAATACAGAATTTCAGAACTTATAATAAAAATATGCAAGTGCTCAATTCTTCCGCTATAGCAAGTGGCTATGCAGGTCGTGATCCACAAGGAGGGTTTTGCGATAGAAGCGTTTACGTTCTTTTGAAATCGTTAAGAAGAAAAGTGAGAGTTTGTCTCTGTTTTTAAGATGTGAAAATGAAAAAAGAATTATGTTATGTTAGAAGAAAATGAAAGATGAAGAAGGTGGAAAAATCAGAAAACAATAAAAGCGACTATGTACAAATGGAGTGAGTGGAGAAGAAAGAGTTGGAAGAGGTGGTGATATAATTTACAGAAATGAGAGAAAGGAAAAAGGAAGGAATACTTACCTAGTTTAATTGATGACTTACCTGGAAATCTTTTTGCAAGTTCTACTTTTTTGCTTCGGAGGCGTTCAACGCATAGATCATAAACTCGAGCTCAGCCCCGTGCACATTATATCGTCAAGCATATCAAGAACGAAGTGATGCGGAGCTTGAAAGAGGAGAACGTCTTCATGAACTATCGCTGGCTCTCACATAGCTTAGTTATACTTGCTTTGGAATTCACTTGTAAACTCAACAAATACAACCAAGGTAAAGTAGAAAGAGGAAGAGGAAAGCAAAACAAAATATGAACATAAAAAGAAGCTTTTACCTTTATTACTTGCAGAAACAATGGAAGAAAGGAGGAGGGTACATCGGTGTCACTCTCAACATCAGCCTCTCTCTCTTACTTACATGAATCTTCTTCTACCCTAAGTTTACATACAAGTTACATAACAAGAAAAGAAAAACCTACACTAAGAAATGGAAAGCTAGTCTAAATCCTATCTCTGCATGGTCGTCCATTTTCAGCGCAAATACTGGCCTTTTATAGGCATAAACCCAACAACCAGGATCCCGGGGAGATCGGGGGAGTTCACGCTCCCCCTAACTCCCCAACTAAGCCGCGAAAATGCGGCTTTGGCCGCGTTTCCGCGGCCAGGGTGTGGCTAGATGGCCACACCCTGTTGGTGGGTCAGTCTGGGATAGCCTTCTGCATTTATCCTTTGTTGGTTTCTTCGATTGAGTCCCGGATTCTGATGAAATGGCCTTGGATTCTTGGCTTTAACCGATCGATTCTGAGAGGATTCTTCTCATCCGGTTTTCAACCTCTTGATTTAATTCAGAATTCTGGTGGGCTTTTGGGCTCATTTCTCTTCATCTCCTTAAGGATTGGGCCTGCAAATAAATTTAGCATTTAATTAGGACAATGCAGGCTTTTATTCTAAAATAAGTATGAAAAATGTGATATTAAATATGCAACATTAGCGACCAATCACTCTTCTCGTTCTACATCAGTTTTGTCTTAGAGCTAAAATCATGTTTTTCCTCCACAAAATCTCCCCTTCCAAATAAAAAAACTAGCCTCCTCCGCAAAACCCTAGTCCCTCTCTTTCTTTCTCTAGTTTCAAATAAGAGTGAAAAAAGAAGAAAAGAAAAAAAGAAAAGCATTTAGTATCAGAGATTCAAATCTCGCCACGACATCAGATCCCGATGTCAGCAGAAACTAACGCAGACAACACGAAGCCACCGTCTTCATCACCGTTTGTCTCCAACCATCGTCATCACCGCACATCCTCACTTGATCGCCGACCAGATTTGACCTTACTGTTGACAAGTGCCATCTCAGCTTCCTCTCTCGTCGCCGACACCTGACAACTCTCCTACATCTCACGTCGTCACCACTGCCGTGAGCTGCCCTTGTCGTACCTGTCTTCGCTGGAGATCCAACGCCTCCGTCGGAGCTCCACCACCCTTGTTCCACCGCCACCGCTGCACCACCAGGGCTTCAAAATCCTCATTTTGAGTTGAAATAGAAAGTAGTAAACGAGTTATGGGTTTAAACCTTCAAACCCGAATCCAATAAACCCGCTAAGTGACCCGACCCGTTTCACAGTCAAACCTGACCCCGCCAAGCCATTGCTGAAGTCATCTGCTCGACCCGAGCCGCGGAGTTGTCCCAAGCCTTCGCTGATGTCAGCTAACATCACTCGAGCCGTCGCTGACGTCAGCCGATTCAAGCTGATGTCATCGGCTTTATCTGAGCCGCACTGTTCACTACAGAGCATAGTCACAGTTCAAATCCCGTTTCAGGCACGTTTAGAGTTCGATTTGAGTTTTGTCTTAAGCATTGGATCCGCAACTGAGTCTCGGAGAAACTAGGAGAATTTCACAGGCTTTGGGCAGTAGATTCAGCCTCTACACAACTTTATTTGGAACCACTACTCGGTATTGATGATTTTTCAAGAGCCTTTGGGTACATCCTAATCTCATCTCTCACTTTCACGTTACTTTGGATATCTCTAGTGTATTTGTGGTGATTGTTAGTTGTAGTTGTTGCTATTTACTTATATTGTTGCCTGTTTGCATATTCACTTTTAGGAATCATTTTAGGCATCGTCATTTTAGAAGTCAATGGAAAAATTTTCCATTTGATCAGAAGGATATGGAGTCACGGAGTCTCCTGTTGTTTGGACACATGGTGTCATCCTATGAGAATCAATTGACCACTATAACTCTATTAAAATTCATTTTCTTTAAAAATGGTAGCTATTTTGTTATTTTAGAATTTACCATCTTCCTTCTAGTGAGAAGAATACCCTGAATGTCACTCTTTCATGCGACTGATGGAGGAGCTAAACTATCATATTGTTATTCTCAATTAGAATTAGTGGAATATTCTGATTATCAATGTTTTAATCTTACTTCAGGACTAGTTTGGTGCACCTTAACTGATTTAAGGAAATAAGATATATCAATATTTGAGGGATTAATATGAGAACAAGGCTATTTTGATGGACTAATATACAAAATCCCAAAATTAAAAGAGACGACTAATCAATGAAACAATTGATAGCAAATAGGTGGAGAAATAAAGATTGATCTTAAGAGCAAAAATTTTACAATTATCATTGTTTTCAACAACTTTTCTGGAATTTGAGTCTCCAAATCATAATTCCCAATAGGCTACTATCAAGTTCGGTCGGTTTTATGTTCCACCAGGACCCGAAACCGACCCCCTTACAGGTTCCACTTTTCGATCCAAGTCAGACGCTATTATCAATGGGTCTAGATCAGGTGGGTTCGAGTCGAGAGTTCGGGGCCAGTATTAGGTATATTTAAATTTCACCATAAAGCCTAACAAACATTGTGAAATAAAAAAATAACAAAAGGAAACAATAAGCAAGCAATAACACACTAAATTCAAGAATAAAAATGAAACTTCAAAAAAAAAAATGTAATCAAAGTGTAAAATTTTTATAAAAGTTTTCATTATAAACTAAAAAAGAAACTCAAATTCCTAACTCCACATGCATACCCTCGTTCTTGTGTCACATAATGAGCACTCCCCGTCCAATTCAACTTTTAGATCTAATGTAGGAGGATAAGGATGAAGGTGGCGACAAAGTGATTGAGAAAAGAAAAGTGGGCTTTGGTTTTTGTTCCCACGGTTAAAGTGTTAATGTGCGTTGTGTAATTATGACTGATGTTAGTAGTTAGATAAATTATATATTTTAATAAATCAATTCATTCTAGTACCGAGTCGGATATAATGAAAGTTTGTTTACTATTATTAATATTAATATATTTATTTATTTATTTAAGGTATTTTAATGGGTCCAGTTCGGGTAAAATAGGTCCTACCCGTCCTTCTTTAATGCTAAACATGTTTGGTCCGGATTAGGTTTACGTGACAGTGACAGTGTCAGGTATCCAGAACCTATCTGACTTATGAATGGGTCTAATTTTTAGACCACTATTTAACCACTTGTAAGCGGGTATGGTATGGTACGGGTCCCGGTTTGGTCCGGATATCGGAGAATTGTAATAACCCTATTAATCAATAATGCCTTTAAAATTCGCAAGGGTTATAGCTTGAAAAAACCCTGGCCCTTCGCCTTTCATTTAATATAAATCATAGTAGAAAATTATCCTAAATGTTTCTAGATAATGATTGACATAAAGAAAGATTTTTGAGGACTATATTACTACATTATTCCTTTTTATAGTTAATTTGATTGCATTAGCTCCAGTAACTAGCTATATATTTTCCTTGCTCGATATGTCCTTTGAGTGCATAACGAGCATGCTAAGTTTTATTCTTTTTTCCTGCTTGTGCATGCTGGTTGCAAGATTTTTGATGTATATGTTTTAGGACATCAATCAAGCAATTATAGAGTGGATCTTTAACTGCCATAAGGGTGGACTTTTTACTTATCATGGGAGGAAAATTCGGCCTGGTTATTTGTGGAAGGATTTAAGTTATTTCCTTCCTGTTCAGACCCAATCATAGACCATCCAAATACAAAATCCAATCTATTTAAGTTGATCACATCATTTAGAGTGTTAAAAAACTAAAAATCATGCAATTTTATGTTTTTTTTCCCTATGCATCAAGTATGCATAAAATGGACAATTAAGATTAGCAAGTTGTTTAATCTGAAAGTTGTTTAATCTATGGCATGAGATACAAATTATTGATGTAATATTTTGATCATCATGTAAACACTTTAAAATCCTCGCCCCCCATCGGAAGTCACTCGTGTTTCTGCTTTTAGGGAATGAATGTAGATCATCTTGAATGTACTTGATCTTCAGTTTGGTCTTGCTATAACTGGATTTGAATGGGAAGGATTTGGTCCTAAGTCCCATCGGAAGTCCCCAGGACTTAAAAAGGGGAAAACAACTGATATAGGAGAGACTCCCTCCTATGTTGTTGATGCGGATAAATCTCAACCCCAAATCTAGAGCTTAGTAATAAAAACAAAGAAAGAGTCAATTTTGTAAACACTCTTTACTTTCAAAAGGGAGATCAATTAACTCAACTATTCATCTCTCTATATATATTGAGAGATAGATGTTGGCCCAAAGGCCTTCCACTCTAGTTTTGATGATGATCAACTCATGTAGTTATGTTTACTAATATTCTTATTTTTTAGTCTCAGATCATTAATCAAGATATTAGTTGGTGATTAGCTTCAACAAAGAAGTTTTAGAAGCTTTTCATAGTGATTCCGGTGCCCGAGCTTCAAGATCTCTTATATTGCACACGGTGGATCAAGTTTTGGGACCAAGCCAACTTGAAGATGGAAGATCGTCAAGAAGACTTAGGTACCCTAGTTTAGTTTAGTGTGTTTAGATCCATGTTGTAAAGTTTAGTATAGTTGATATGCTCAAGTGCACAATACACACGCGTTTTAGTTTTTGATATGTGTTTTCATGAATAGTAGATCAAAACAAGTTTAATTGGTTTATGTATATTAAACATGTTCTATATACATGCATGCTTAACTTCTTATACAAACTTAGTTTGACTTACCTATTCATGTGTCTTTATGTTTTGGTATGTTTACAAAACATGTTTTATGGATTTAAAGACAAAAACTATGATATATCTTGTTTCATGTATATTGGACCTATGTCCATATGCAATATGCTTAAATGTGTTTAAAATATTATGTTTTTGTATTTAAACAAGTCTTAGAAAAAATCAGATTTCCTATTGAAAAATACGAGTTTTGGTTTTTGATAAAATTTGCAAGACACAAAAATGATCTAATTTGTTAATATATGTCTTGAAATTTTTATCACAAGTTTGTTTATCGAAGTAAAATGTTAAAATAAGTTTTATGGAATTTTAGAAGAGATAAAAGAATTTTGACAAGAAAAATTTCAGTGTTTGTTTAGTGTTTAAACAAGTTTTCAAAAGTGTTTTTGGGATTTAAACTTCCAATCTTATTTGTTTTAGGTTTTTGGAAAATTCAAAGAAATTGGGAGATTTATCTTGTTCTTCATTTCTATCATTTACATAAAGTTTCCTAAGTGTTTTCTTTGAGTTTGTGTTTTTCAAACACCTAGTTTTCCACACTTGAGCCTATCTTCTATCCTAATCTATTAGGATTATTTGTTTTGTGGAAAAGAAGAAAAAGAGAAAGTGTTTGAGGTTGTTGTAGCCTCATAGTTGTAAACCCTCCTTGTTCTTGTGTATCCCTCTTTGGTAGAGGTTGATCGAAGTGGTGTTTGGATCCCTCTTCGGTAGAGGTGATTGTGTTTGTTGGCTACGGGCTTTATCCCTCTTCGGTAGAGGTGGATTGTGGTTGTATTGCCTCGGTGACATTGTAAGGTTGAGAGAGGAGTTTGGTACTCCTATAGTGGATTAGAAATCCTACACGGTGGTGTAGGCGGGGACGTAGAGCTAGGGGCTCGAACCTCGGAACATATCCTTGTGTTTGCGTTTAGCCCAATTTCTCTCAACTCTCTTTTTATTTTGTGCAAAGCATCTTCAATCAGTACATTTCATATCATCTCTATTGCTTGCATTTGTGCCTTGCATATTTACATATTGTTTATTCATATTTATGCTTGGTTGTTTGTGTGCCTCACTTATACTTAACCATCAAGAGCTTCACATAGCACCTCAACCCATTTCAAGGGAAAACAAGAGGAGTTAGTCCAGAGTCCTTCACGGGAAATTCGGCTACACTTGTTGTGTTGTATTAAGTGTGTTGCAAAATTTGTGTTAACTTTCGCATTTAGTTTTTAGATTAGCACTTACACCTATTCACCCCCCTTTAGGTGTTTTTCAATTGGTATCAGAGCCTATGCTCCTGATATTTAGGCTTAACATCCTAGGAGTGAGATCCTTTGTTTGCTAATCTATTATTTGCATTTGCTTGTTTGCACACATTTAGTTTATACCATGGACTTCATGACCCCACCTAGTTTTGACCCTTCCAACATTGTTGTTTGGAAGTATAGGATGTCCATGTATTTGAAGACCCTAGGCATACATGTCTTTCTTGTCGCTACCAAGAAATGCTATCTTGGTAATGGCGATCATATAGGGGCCAATGCACTAGCCTTAGAGGCTATTAGAAGCACTTTATCTAAAGATTATCTTATAAGTGTTTCTAACCTTGATTCTGCCTTTGCAGTGTGGAACAAATTGACAATCACAACCACCACCTCCGAGCTCCAATTGCCAATCCAACCGGAGGAATCTAGTGGAGAATCCGAGTCACAATGCTTCATGGTCCAAGGGAATGACTCCCTTGAGGTACAATCGGAAACCCACTTAGATAGTGATGATTGCTCTAGTTCTTCATGTGATAATTATGTTGATGCCTGTTGACACTTAAAAAAAGACAAGATTCTCATTGATCCGAACAAATGTCTAAACTTGTTGACATTTACAAAAGACAAGTGACAGACAAGCTGAAGACCAGTTTTTACCCATCTCCGAGGGACAAGGAAGCAACTTGGACTCCACTGATCCAGCAAGCAGACAGTGAACCCAGATTGTTTCTAAACAGACCTCAGCAGGTCTAAGGTGCTAGCATTTAGCATCACATGAGCCCAAAGAGATAGCCTCGCTTGAGAGGCTAGGATCATCCAACTCCGCCCTGAAGCCATTCAAAGCCTCGCCAGAAAGCTAACTTACAGCTTCGCCGTAGAAGACGTCTAACTCCGCCGAAAAGCCTCTTTTCGGACTTCGCCAGAAATTGCCTCTAGCTCTTCTGTGAGCTCAAAGCGGGCAGCGCCGCTATTTGTCTACTATGGTCAACCTTTGACCAATCAAATCTCCGGATGAGATCGGATCCAATCAGATCAAATCCAATTGGAGATCATATATGGCAGTTGATTGCCACAATCTCTTGACTCTCTTAAAACGAGTAAGAAGATCAGGAGAAATCTTCCAACAATATGGAAAGGGTCAAAACAGGTCAAGAAGATCAACTGACCTGCCATTTCTAGCTCCGCAGAAGCTATCTTAGCCTTGCAGCAAGGCTACTTTCTAAATTCAAACAGATTCGGTTCAATCGTTTCCATATCTTCAAGGGGGCGAATATACCCTTGCTCTCCCTATAAATAGCCCGCAAGGGGCACAAGAGGGGAGGATCTTCTTCTTTCCTAGAGAAGACGAGGACGACTTCTTTGACCGTAGAGAGAGAGAGAGAGGACTCCACAAGCAGAGGCTTCTTTACAACGCACCGCGCGTTCTTGAATTCAGAGATCTTTTTAGAGAAATACTTCTCTATTTCAGGGTACTGATACCCTAATAACCCCTTCTTCTCAAGGAATCTCCGGAACCAGGCGAGAAGGAATTCCTCATTGAAGGCGGTTTTGAGAAGTAACAAGAGGGTTCTACCAACCCTCTATTCTCTGATTCCCGGAACAAGGCGAGAAGGGAATCTCATCGCTCGCATCATCAAAGGGACAAAGCGGTCGCACGCTGACCAGACTCCTATCGGCACACTTCTCCAGAATCTCTGAGGAGATCTACTTGTAATCTTTTTAAGAATACTTGTAATTTAGCTCCTCAAACTTTTATTTGTAAGTTTTCCCCTTTTGCAAATATAATGGAAAACAGGATGGCGACTCCGCTGGGGATTGTATTCTCCACTGCTGAGAATCAAGTGTCGCAATGCGACGAACAGACCTTCAGGTCTAACTCTGAATTTGGAAAAGCCGGTGCGGCCAGAGCTTCTATGGCTAAATCTTCAAGGAAAGTCTCTGCGGAGACAGAAAAGGTTCTCTGCGAACCTGCTACGGTTCTCTGGCGCAACAAGGAAGCATGCCCGCAGCCCAAGTCCTGCACTCTCGAGAACCTGATCGTTCAGTTCGATCAAGGAAGATTTGAAGAAGTCCTCTCTGGGGGTGGCCTGATGCTTCGAGCACGGAAGCACAGGAAGGTCTCCACGATCGAGGTTTCGAATCAGAAACCGGAAGCAGAATTCCGCCAACACCCCACAGCCTCGCGTGTGGCTAGTCAGGTTCCTTGCGAACCTAAGCATCCTCTGCCAAAGTGGATATGGAAGCCTAAGCAGAAGTCTCCAGCCGAAGCTTCAGGCGTAGCTATGCCAAAACCGCGTCTTTCTCGTAAAGAAAAAGGCAAGATGCCTTTCCGCTCCAACAATGCTGCTAATCATAAAATCAAGATGGCAATCATACCGTCGCCTAGAGCAGTAATGCCTCGTGCCAGCTTCGTTCATATGGGCAAAGCTACTGTACCTCAGCGTACTCACCGGGTCCACGGCCGTGAGGCTAGAACCAAAGCACTATTCAGTGCTAATCCCTTCTACAGGGATAAGAGGAATGGCACGTCATCCTATGCACACTCCAAGAGGGTCTCTACGCGGGATTATTTAGGCTCAGATGGGCCTGACTTGCGAGAAGTCTTGGCGAATAAGCGAAATTGGAGTCTTTTCGAACTACTTCCCTCTGTTGTCAGCAAAATGGATGCCAGTTGGTGACGGTTCACTCAGCTCAGTGTCAGTTACGACCGATCCTCGCCACTCTTCCATGCCAATAATTAGTCTTTGATCGGCTGTCGGTACGTGTCCCGATAAAGCATCGCAAAAGGAGCACCTCACGAGATCCAGTCTCTGCATCCGTCAACATGACCGGAAGAGGACAAAATTACGCAGAGGAAGTCGAACCTCTGACGACACCCCCTGTAGCTCCCCAGATCCAGACTACAGCCTAGGCTTAGGCGAAGTCCTGGTACATGAAGAAGGTGTCTTCCGAAACACCAGATCCAGGGTGGCCATACCCTACAGTTACGAACAACCTTCTTCCTCGACGGCCCTAACCTCATCACAGCCCAGGAGATCACTCCAACCATCCGATGAAGGAGATGAAGACAGTGGGTATGCCTCTTCAGCGACAGTAAGCTCGGTGCGAACAGACAAAGCATCAGTCAATATGGCTGGCAACGCTAACGATGACCTCCGTCGGTGTTTGGAAGCTCAGGAGCAAACCTCCAGAACCCAGCAAGAGGCCTTGGACAATATTCAACAGATGCTTGCTCGACTCCTCAGCAATCGGAATGACAATGATACCGGGAGCAATCACAATGAAGAGGAACACCTCAGCAATAAGCTGCCCAAGACGGAGAAATCCAAAGAAGGTTCTTCCCTAGATGCCGAAGTCCTTAAGGTCTCCAAGCTCAAATTGCATCCCTAGCTCAGAGGGATGAATTAAAGAAGGTAGAGGCAGTCCGTCCCTACCCACTGGAGTGGGATTCGGTGCCATATCCACCGAAGTTCAAACCACCAACGTTGCATACGTATGATGGTAAGAACTCGCCCAATCAGCACGTCTACTACTTCCGGTCCCAGATTGGTAATGTCATAAGCGACGACGCCATCATGGCTAGGCTGTTTATTGGCACTTTAAAAGGGGTGGCATTTGATTGGTTCCGAAGTCTCCCTCTGGGTTCTATCAATTCTTGGATCGACCTAGAAACTCGGTTCCTTTCTCGTTTCTATGAGGATGACACCGAAGTGACCATGGACAAGCTCCTCTCCACCGTGCAGAAGAAGGGCGAATCTGTCCGTGACTACATTGAGCGGTTCAGAAATTTATCTTTGATGTGTCCAGCAGGGATGCCATTACCCATGCTCTTACAGACATGCAGACATAACTTCTTAGACCAAGTGGAAGTTCGCATGGGGGCTGTCAAAGCCTACACTTGGAAGGAATTGGTCGAACAAGCAGAGATAGCCAAGAAGTCGGCTAAGAAGTTCGAGCCCTCCGCCCCTAGAGGCAAATGGGGGATGAACAACAAAGGGCGTAGCGACCTCCCGCAGTATTCTCAAGATAAAGGGAAAGAGACTATGTCTGTGGAGTTATCCGGAGATGTGCAGTCGAAGGCCACGAAGAGCGGCTTCAACAATCAGGAGCCTAAGTTCCCTCCAAAACAGTACTCCTTCAAAGACGATCAGGTGGTTACGATATTCTATCTGCTCCACAAAGGGAACAAAATGAAGCTGCCAGATGCTCGGTGTCCCAATGAGATAGGGCGCACAAACGACCCAAAGTACTGTCTTTACCACAGGATGATTCACCATCCTACCGACAAGTGCTATGTCCTCAAGGATAGGATACAAGCCCTAATCGATGCCGGGGTTCTGACATTGAAGACAGAGCAGAAGAAAGTCACTGCAATATGGTGACTCTTGAATTCGGCAGCACCCAAAAGGTCACAGTTCCTGACGGGACCTATCCAGCCCCTGCGCCACGGTTGGAAGTAAGGCATCCTTTAGCCATGACTCGAAATGATAAAGGTCTCGTCCTCTTAACATTGGAGATGGGGGAAGTCATGTGGATACACCCGGACCTCGTCCAAGACGTACAGCGGGGTTCAAAGGAGACCAACTTAAAGGGCAAATCTTACAACGTCATCTCTGTCCTGCCAGACGATGGCAATCTTACATCGGCTTCCCTCAGCGATTCAGAAGGAGAAAAGCATATTTGCACGGCACAAGCAGATACGCCTCAACAGACGGGTACCCAATCTGGAAAATCTACCTAAGGCAGTATGAGAAGTCCACTGACGATATACAACAACAAACAACGTCAGCGCCAATACCGGCATCTACCCCAAAGGGAAAGGAGAAGCCCAAGGAGGTACGATTCGACCACGTGTTGAAGAAACCATCAGGCCAAGGGTTTGATACACCCTTTCGTTTTGATATACTGGCTCAGCTGGATAATATCCCGGCTCGTATCACAATACACGAGCTCCTTCGTCTCTCTAAAGAGACAAGAGAAGTACTCAGAGATGCGCTAGCCAACTCGGAATCCTTTCTGACATGCATGCCTGAGGTCCCTGACGATGAGGTGCAGTCTCCTTGCTCAGAATGTCATCACGCACAATCAAAAGTGCCCGCTATTACATTCATAGTGGAAGACATGCTTCTCAAGGATAACAAGCACGATCGACCTCTGTACTACACCGGATATATCGGTTCAACGTGCATTGAAAGAATACAAGTCGATCTGGGGTCCGCGCTCAGCATCATCCCCAAAAGACTTCTCTATTTCCTCGGCATACCGCTGTACAGATTGTCTGCACCCACTACTACAATATACGATTTCAACGCCGGGAGCAGCCATCCAGTTGGGAAGATTCGGCTCCATTGCAGAATCAGGAGCCTGAAGTTAGAAGTGACGTGCTATGTCATTGACGCTGACACATCATATAACCTGCTGCTGGGATGACCATGGATCCATGCCAACTGGATCGTTCCCTCTACTCTCCACCAGTACTTCAAATATGTTGAAGATGATGCAACAGTACGAACTGTCTTTGCTGAGAGACAACCCTTCAAAGGGGTGGAAAATTACTTCACTGACGCTCTCCTGTATCAAGAGGCTGGTGAAACATCTAAGGAACCATCGCCAGATGATGATGAAAGTGGCAATGAGGCGGATTCAGAATCCAAAGCAGACATGCCAGCCCTTCTGATTGGTGAACCAATCATAGCATGTCTTAATAATCCCCAATGTAATATTCCTTCTGAAGATGAAGGTGAATGGGTAATTAATGAGAATATTTCTTTTGATTATCTCACGAGTATTGGATCGATTAAATCCATTACAGAAGGCTCTCTGCATATGCCCTTACACATAAGGCGAGTGCAGCTAGCACGCCTATGGAAGCTATAGAAGGGGCCACGCTGTTGGTCCCTCCGTCCAAACGAGGTCAGTCGCTGATAATCTTCGGTAGAACCCGACGGCGGGGACCCATAACTGTAGATTCAAGCTCAGATGAAGACATTCCACAGTTCTTTCATTATGCGCGGTCAGCGCGCCATATTATGAAGAAAATGGGATATGACTTGAAGCATGGAGCAGGCTTAAATTTTGGAAAAGGAAGGCGCAGCCTGATGCGCAACTTTGTCCCAAAAGGGAAACCTGCAAATTACTATGATAGTACACGCAGGGGGCTAGGGTATGTTACACCCACATCATCAACAACAGTTCAAGTCAAAGACGATGGACCAATTCCATCACAGTCGGCATCATCCTCCTAGTGGGACTCAGATGTCAGCATAGGAGGAATGTTCGAAAGCCTCATGACTTCAAGCAGTCAGTTGGAACACGCAGAGGCTGCCGATGAGGAACCATGGGCCCAGCAATTAAACCTCCAGTGGGAAAAGCGATTCGAACTGCGCGAGCCACCTACTAAAGACAAGGTGATGCAGGTCAACCTGGGAAGTTGAGATCATCCCAAACCCATCTTTATAAGTGAAAGCCTATCACTTATAGAAAAGGAAGAATTGATAATGCTCATAAAAGAGTATATAGATGTCTTCGTATGGAGCTACGAAGACATGCCCGGGCTTGATCCATAGGTCGCTATGCACCATCTAAACATCAAGCCCGACGTCAAGCCAGTTAAGCAGCAACAACGTCGGTTTCGCCCGAACATCATGGAAGCTATTGAAGCCGAAGTTCACAAGCTCATTGCCTGTGGCTTCATCCGGGAGGAACAACATCCAGATTGGGTGGCTAATATAGTCCCCATCCTCAAGAAGAATGGGAAGATACGAATCTGCATCGACTACCGTGATCTCAATACGGCCTGTCCTAAAGATGAATTTCCACTACCCATCACCGACGTTATGATTGACAACACATGCGGGTTCGAAAGGATGTCTTTGATGGACGGCTTTTTAGGATACAACCAGATTAAGATGTATCCCGATGACGAAAAACATACTTCTTTCTGGACACCATTGGGGGTATACTGCTACACCGTAATACCCTTTGGACTGAAGAATGCCGGAGCAACTTACCAGCGGCAATGAGTATGATCTTCCGCGATCATCTCCAAAAAATGGTGAAGTGCTATGTCGACGACATTGCCGTCAAAAGCCGCAACAAGGATGAACATCTTTGCGACTTGAGAACGATGTTCGATATAATGCGGGTTCATCAATTGAAAATGAACCCGACAAAATCCTTCTTGGGAGTGTCAAGTGGCAAGTTCCTTGGGTTTATTGTCACATCAAAAGGGATTCACCTTGACCCAGACAAAGTCAAAGCCATACAGAGCATGCATCCACCAAGGAACCTCAAAGAACTTAGAGGCTTGCAAGGCAGGCTGGCTTATTTCAGAAGATTCATTGCAAATCTCTCAGGCCGCTGTCAACCGTTCACCCGACTCATGAAAAAGGGTGCTGCCTTCGTATGGGATCAAGCTTGTCAGGAAGCTTATGAAGACATCAAGAGGTATCTCACAAAACCTCCGGTCTTGGTGGCCCCTACATCAGGAAAACTATTCTTGCTTTATGTAAAAGCTCTGGACTACTCCCTCGGCGCCCTCCTTGCTCAAAAGGACGACAATGGCCACGAGCAGCCCATTTACTATCTGAGTAGGACTCTCATAGAAGCAGAATCTCGCTACAATCCTATCGAGAAAGAGTGTCTAGCTCTCGTCTTCGCTGTTCAGAAGACACGACATTATTTGGTCAGTCAAACCATACATGTCATCTCTAGAGTAAACCCCTTGCGTCTTCTTATGACGAAGCCAGGATCACTGAATTCAAGATTCGCTAAGTGGGCACTTTTGTTGTCTCAATATGACATGACCTTTACCCCTCAGAAGGCGGTTAAAGGTCAGGCCCTTGCAGAGTTCTTAGCTGCTCATCCAGTCCCGGAACATTCAAAACTTCACGAAGATATCCCTGATGAAGTCTTCGAGTCTAATGCAACCTCGGAAGAGAAAGTGTGGCAAATATTTTTTGATAGAGCATCGCGAATGGGCCCTGGAGGCAAGATTATTGCCGGAGTGGGGGTTGTGTTTGTCTCCCCATAGAATCATGTTCTTCCCAGAGCATTTTCCTTGACAGAATCATGCTCCAATAATGTAGCGGAACATAATGCTCTGCTCATTGGTCTTCAACTCACCCACGGAATGGGGGTACGCTACCTCGAAGCTTATGGCGATTCAAAACTGATCATTAGTCAGGTTAAAGGCGAATATGAGGTCCGTCATGAAGACCTGGTGCCTTACTACCACACGGCCATCGAATTGGCTAACCTATTTGAAGGTTTCTACATCGGGCATGTGTCTCGATCTCAGAATACCAAGGCAGACTCTCTCGCTGCATTAGCGACAACACTAGCCTTGCCAGCCGACACCGAGTATCACCTCACAGTCGCGACCCGACATCTTGTATGCTCTAAGCATATGCAAAGAACCCAAGAGGTCTATAATGTCTCCACGGATCTTGAGCCGAGAGATTGGCGCTTTCCTCTCATTGACTATGCTTTGCACGGTCTGCTTCCAGATGATCCTAAAGAAGCAGCGTCCATCAGACGAAGGTCTCTCCGTTTTTACTATGATCTAACTTTGAAGACACTTTACCGTCGTTCATATGACGGTATCCTCCTCCGCTGTCTTTCTCATTCAGAGGCACAGGAAGCGCTTAAAGAAGCGCACGATGGCATTTGCGGAGCTCATCAACCAGGTCCAAAGCTTAAGGATAGGTTGCATAGACTTGGGTACTATTGGCCGACTATGATAGTCGACGCCATCCAATATGCACGAAGGTGTAAAGCATGTCAAATCCATGCGGACTTCATACATCAGCCTTCGGAGTTGCTCCACCCGACTGTTGCTTCATGGCCATTTGAAGCATGGGGAATAGATGTCGTAGGGCCAATCAGCCCCTCTTCGACAAAAGGTCACTGGTTTATCCTGGCAATAACGATTACTTCTCAAAGTGGGCAGAAGCTATACCATTAGCCGAAGTCAAGACCTCTAATGTGGTTAACTTTATCAAACACCATGTCATCCATCAATTTGGTGTCCCTGGGCGGATCATCCACGACAACGGTCGCCAATTCATAAGCCAAGTGTTCTATCGGTTCTGCGATAAATACCGAATTCAGAATGTGGCTTCAACCGCCTACAACCCTGCTGCCAATGGCTTGGCAGAAGCATTCAACAAGACGATCATCAAGCTGCTCAAGAAGTTTGTCTCCTCGAATAAACGAGATTGGGATGAAAAGCTCGGTGAATGTCTCTGGGCCTACCGAACCACGGTACGGACACCGACAGGTAATACGCCTTTTTCCCTGGTGTATGGGTGCTAAGCAGTTCTCCCATTGGAAATTCAGATGCCGTCATTGCGGGTGGCTCTGATTACTAAAATCACATCAGAGGACAATGATCGGTTGCGTCTTCAGGAGGTCGAAGCCCTAGACGAGAAGCGGCTACAAGCGCAGCAACATATTGAGCTGTATCAAGCTCGCATTTCAAAAGTCTTCAATAAGAAGGTCAAACAGAGAGTCTTCCAAAAAGGAGACCTGGTTCAGCCATCAGACGACCAATGATTATGACGCACAAGACCAAAGGCAAATTTCAGCCTAAATCGGAAGGACCGTTTGTAATAAAAATAGTCTATTCAAACGGAGCATACCGCCTTATGACTGCAGATGGCGACCTACTCATGATGCCGATCAATGACAAGTTCTTAAAGAAGTATTATCCTTAATCAAGGATCCTTCTCATGATCAAGTTAACACTACACCTCTGATCAAGATCTTCGTGTCCAAAGTACACACAAAGAGAGCCTTTCTCTTCCTCCAAACGAGATCATACAACCATAAACCAGTAGGAACCTGGTCGTGCACTGGTTGTCTCGAAGACAAATCAAGGTTATGCATACATTAACCTGATAATCCAGCGTCCTTAACGATTAAGGATAGAGGAAAATGTTGGCCTGTAAGCCCAACATAAGTCCTCGACAACTCATCATGCTGAGGGGAATAGCATGGCTAGCCCAACTCAAACGGTAGTTGGTAAAGGTATATTAAACCCGTTGACAGCTGGGGGTTTACTAAAAATCCTAAGGGACCTGTTCCCACTTGATTCTCTCTCCAAAATCACTTACCAATTCTCATCCATAGAATGGTAGGGCCACATATGCATTCTGCTGTTACGTTAACATTAAACCTATGACAGCAATTCCCTCGTTTCTCCCCGTGAGAACGAGACCTCCAAAGTCACTTACCAATTCTCATTCATAGAATGGTAGGACTACATATACATTTCGCTGTTATGTTAATATTAAACCTATGATAGTGATTTCCTCGTTTCTCCCCGAGAAAACGAGACTTCTTCCCAAATTCCATCACCTATTTTTGAGCTTGGTGGCGTCTCAATCGGTTATGTCATTGCGACCTCTGAACCAGCAGACAGCTAAGTCTCAACCCCGAGCCCTGTTGACATTTACAAAAGACAGGTCTCGATACTTGTTGACATTTACAAAAGACAAGTATCACCAATTTTTGAAGCTTGGTGGCGTCTCAATCGGTTATGTCATTGTGACCTCTGAACCAGCAGACAGCTAAGTCTCAACCCCGAGCCCTGTTGACATTTACAAAAGACAGGTCTCGATACTTGTTGACATTTACAAAAGACAAGTATCACCAATTTTGAAGCTTGGTGGCGTCTCAATCGGTTATGTCATTGCGACCTCTGAACCAGCAGACAGCTAAGTCTCAATCCCGAGCCCTGTTGACATTTACAAAAGATAGGTCTCGATACTTGTTGACATTTACAAAAGACAAGTATCACCAATTTTTGAAGCTTGGTGGCATCTCAATCGGTTATGTCATTGCGACCTCTGAACCAGCAGACAGCTAAGTCTCAACCCCGAGCCCTGTTGACATTTACAAAAGACAGGTCTCGATACTTGTTGACATTTACAAAAGACAAGTATCACCAATTTTTGAAGCTTGGTGGCGTCTCAATCGGTTATGTCATTGCGACCTCTGAACCAACAGACAGCTAAGTCTCAATTTTGAGCCTATTGACATTTACAAAAGACAGGTCTCACCCATACTCGCTGACACTTACAAAAGGCAAGTATTTACCCTTTAGCCCCGTAAAGGCTAATCTTGAGACTGGTAACTTCTCAATCGGTTATGTCATTGCGACCCCTGAACCGACAGATAGCCAGGTCTCATTATCCAATCCAACAAAGACCATGTTCTCAAACAGAACAAGATTGGAGATCCGACAGAAGTCAAAACAAAAGAAAGAATTTTCATTAAATTCCAAAAGAATGGAGTACATGGAGGCACACATACAACGACCTACAAGCGTACATTGTAAGATCTGAGCCGCTCTCCAAGGGAAGCCAGCTTCGTCCTCCTGTCATCAGCAGCCTGGGCAAGCGCCTGCGACCTCAGCTCAGCCTCATTGAAATCCATTGCCTGGGTTAGATGAGCTTCAACCTCTGGTTCTTCGGCTGGCTTGGGCCGATAAGAGGGCAGGTCGCCATACAGCGCATCCAACACAGCAGCATCTGCCGCGGTCGAAGTGCTCATGTCACCCCTTGACCCTTCGGGGAAATCTTTCGGCTCTTTTGAAGCTAATACACCTTGAGGTCGAACACCTGTAACAAGACTGTGGTTAGTCGAGACACAACATGCAAAATGAGCCAAGAGGTCGGGACAATACCGAAAGATGATGTTGCCTCAAACATCTCGTCAGCCACATCAGGCTCCAGGCGCTCCATCAGAAAGTTCTTGGAAGAATCAGCACGAATAGCCGGCCCGCCTGCGCTTGCCGAGTATCCCGTGGACCACCCAATGGAGCTCGATGCCACAGGACTTCCTTTGGAAGCCCCAGCGCCTGAAGGACCAATGTTGCCCGCATCACCTCCGGACTCCTCCGGGTGGGCAAAAGAACCAGTTTCAGTTCCATAAGTAAATAGGGGATCATAGGTTTCCCTTGCTCTCCAGCCGCCTCAGCTCCTGCATCAGAAGGTAGATAATAAGTCAGTTGGAACACACAAAAAAGGCATATTATATGGACGGGGTTAATCTTACCCAGATCAGAAGCAAACTCACTGCTAGCCGGTTCAGCAACCGACGGTTCAGTCGCTAATGGGGCAGCAGGAGGAATTGCTGTAGAGGGATAACCCTCTACAACAACCGTAAGAGCTTGACGACGGGCTTCTTCGCCAGCGATTTCCTACGAGAGCCACTTTCCCGCTTTCTCTTGAAGTGGACTTCAGAATCCTCTTCTTCCACTTCTTCTACATAACGAGGGGGAGCTATCTCCATCACACCAGAGCCAGTTGCAGGAGTCTCAGCCCCCGCTCCCACTTCGAAGTGAGGACTTTCTGCATCTGAGGCCTCGCTGTCTTCTACAGCGACAAATTCCTCTATGCCTGGGACGCGAACCCGTTTACCTTCCTTTTTCTCAGAAGCCTTCCATTTCAGCCGCTGAGAGATTAACCTCACACCGGAGCTGTTGGCCTTAAATCCAAGGGGTGTGGAGTTGGATGTCGTGTACCACTGGCAAAAGCACAGGGTCGTTAGGAGATTGGGATCCCTCAATGGCGTGCGTAGTCGCGCCCCGGTGCCGCTTGCAGTAAAGAATCGCCAGGCACGTGCCCCATCAATGAGACTCCCCATGAAAGCCAAATCAAGATTGGGGTTGCCCACATACAGCTGGTCGTACCCAAACTGTCGAGCAAACCGGCTCAGGACATAAGGTTCCAAATAGCAGGTATCCCCGCTCATATACAGCAATGTGAGGGCCGGATGCTGACCAGCCACTCAAAAACTCCCCGGCTCAAGAAGGACCGCCCTTCCTCTGTGTCTCGGAATTCCTCATCGTACCTTGCACCCCGAATGCGGGAAAACAGCGGAAGAGACTGTAGACGTCATATCGACGCACCAATTTGCGGGCTTCAGCCACGTATTTCTTCAGCCACGAGCATCCTTCGAATCGGCGGAGAAGCGCCATTCGAACACCTGGTGGGGGGTCCTCTCCAACTCCAATTAGCGAAGGACAATGTAAGGCGAACCACACCATCAAATAGGTGTATGGCAGACCTATCCTAGGATTGGGTCCGTCACAAGGCAAAATGGTTCCCTTTCCACGCTTCGTCGTTGGCGGCCTGCAAAACGCCTCCGTTAATGCACGAAGGCCTCTTTGGATGTAGCACACCATGGCTGGGAGAAGACCCAGAGGGTAACCATAGACCAACCGAACAGCGGGCAGCAAAACATTTGGATGAACAATGTCACCCGAAGAGGACGGCACCACGCACTTTTTCAGCCAGACGGTTAAGAAACCGGCCAACAGTGCCTTTCGAGACATGGGCTGACGAGCCTGATGGTGGAAGCTCCGAAGGACATCACCCTTCTCATAAGGACCATCGTCCTCCGTCACGACAAGATCCCTTTGAAGGTGCATCTGCATCCGTTCAAAGATATCCCCATCAGCAACTCCGCAATGAGCTACTTCAGGAGCATTCCTCATGTCCGGGAACAAGTAATTCCCCCAGCTCTTCAAGCTACAGGAGGTGCCCTTACTGCCACCGTGAATACTGGAACAAATGTGCAGATGGCACATCAAAGCCCGATAAGTCCCGAACAAGGCAGGCTCTTGCTTCTCCAGAAGAGCCAACTCCGCCTCGCACGGAAAGTATTCTTCATAAGGGAGAGACCCAAAAGGCAGAGCAGAGACTTCTCACATCTCATGCAGGGCCATGCCCAACTCGCCAACAGGGTTGAAGAAAGTCCCCAAAGCTGGGCAATACAACTCAAAGATGGCGTAAAAGCACGCCACATTCATCTCAATGCCGTGGCAGGTCGCCCTGACGGCCTCATAGAGGTTCACCCTCTCCAAATTCTTCTCGAAATGAGCTAGGATATAGTTAGTCAAATCCATCCACCATGTCTTCGGAGGGTGAATCCAGCCCTGGGCTCTGAAGTCAGTAGCTGGGTAGTTCCCATTGACCGCACAAAACTGGCTGCCAAAGGTCAATGCCACAGCCGGATTTTCTCCTACTGGAATCTCCCGCGACACATTCCCAGGGTGTAGACCCATTATGCTACGAGGAGGCCCCGCTCTTGCGTAACCAGGAGACTGAAGTGTCAATCTCCCTATGTGGACGGAGTCGGTATTTCGGCTCACATCCCACGCCATCTTCTGAGCCTGTGTCACACACTGGAAGAAAGATAGAGAGAAATGCCGCTTGTTGGATGGAAGATAAAACTTCTCATTGTCCAACTGGAAGATCCATTGCCCTTCTCCTGCCTATAGTTGGTGATCAGGGTCAGGCGCGGCATCCCCAAACATGAAGTCGGGCTTCCTATAAGTCCAACGGTCAGCATCTTCAAGTGGAGTCGTGGTCAGAATACTCCTCGTGGTATGTTGGTCACCACCGTGAATAAGCGTGTCTCGAACAAGAGAACTCTGCTCACTAAATAGAGAAGCTTGCCCTTGAAACTGCAAGCTGATGCTGCCATCAACTCCTCTCATTATCTCAAACAGATTGTTCAAGGGACTGGGAATATAGTGCACTGCAAGAGCAAAAAGAACTATGATCAGTTCATCAGTCAAGCAAACATGAAGACATAAATTTCACTAAGGCATAGCCTCGCCCAGTAAGCAAAGCCAGCAAGGCGATGGCTTTAACAAAGCTTAATCTCGCAGACAAGTCTGCATGTTGCAGAAAATGTCCAAGTACCAACTTCGCTTAAGCAGAAAGTGATATAGCCCTAAGGGCTGACGTCATTAAAAGGGCATTATGGTCAAAAAACCATCCTTGACGGCCATGACCGAAGGGACGGACCCGTATCCTATTCCTCAACAGGATGAAGAAAGCCCCACAATAGCTTCGTACGGAAGCTTAGACAAGAACTGTTCAGTTCTTAGTTCCCCGTCCAAGAAAATAAGAGAAATTCAGGAAAACGGATTCCCTGATGAAAACAGATCATGTTCGATCGTTTCGATAGCTAAATATTGGCTTTAAAAGAGAGACCGCAGTCTCTAATCAGGAGGAAAAGTCCCTTACCGGGATCGGTCGCTCGATGACTGAAGAAGGAGGAGGACCCTCCGTCGCAGAAGTTGTCACTTCTTTCCCCACTCGTCTTTTAGGCGCCATTGAAGAGCTGCAAAAGTTCTCGAAGCTTTCTGAATAGAGAGTAAAGGAAAGAGGAAGAAGAAGAGTCAAAAGCTCTCTGAAAGAAAGATCTGTTCTTTCTCAGCCCGATCGGGCTTTTATAGGCCAATCAGCGCCTAAACGATGCCTCGAAAAGGGCACGGGCCGCCGTTTCAAATTGAAACGCTGCTTAAAGCGCCTTCCCAAGAAGCGCTGATTCAGCCACTAAGGCTTAACCTCGCCAATGAGTCAAAATGCGGACTTCGCAAAAGTTCATCAAGAACTTCGCCAAAAAAGATTACCTTAGCCCACTAAAGGCACAGTTCGCCGACATACCAACATCGTACGAAGCTCATTCAAAAAGGACCCTGTCCTTAACCCTATGGCCAAATTCTCAATGAAGACAGGCAAAGATCAGATGAGCAGAAAATGAACTTTCATTGATTTAAGAGGAAAGGTACATTGATACTACATCAAAGTTGTGTTTCATACAAACACATTCAGTTGCTCAACAGGATCATTTGCGCAAAAGGCATACAAGTGGTTTTTTTCTGCTTCTAAGCCAGACCAACTGGACACGAAAGGCCTTCCTCCTGCACAAGGCCGTAACCAGTTGTGCCACGAGGACACGGCCATAATTCTCCACAAAAATGGCACATTTTGCCACCAGAAAGAGGGATCATCTTTGATGAAGATTGGCAATAAAACTTACTGCCGCCAACACGATAGATCACCTATAATGGGAATTGGCAGTGATGTCAGTGATCTAACAGGTGTGACGCCCGCTTTCCCGAAGTGGATCATCTCCGACAAAGCGGCTACCAGCCTCACCTCAGAAAGAATCATCTCGGATAAGAGGCTGCCAACGGCCTCTGGGACACGCACCCGTTGCCCCAAGTTGTTCCTCCTGCTTAAAAGTAAAGCTTTAACTGTGGAACCATAAGGCAACTTTTCGGTCTCTTTCATCAAGTCACAAGATTGGCGAACATAGCCCACTGCAATGCAAATCAGAGCAGATTAGCAGTTAAGCATAGAAGAAGCTGCAAAAATACTAAGTCAGATTCTTTAGGGGCGAAGCAATCTGATTTTAGTTAAAGCAGAGGATAAGCCTCGCTTGCACAGCAACGATGGGCTAGCTTAGCAAACACCAAGTCCTAGCCTCGCCTATATGGCTAAGCCAGACTGATCCTGTGGGACACTGTCTTAACCTCACATTATGGCAAGACTGGCTCAACTATTGAAGAGACCAAGTCCCAAGTTCTGCCTGCGTAGCGGACTTAACATGCAGTGATCTTTCTCTAATCAAGTCAAGATGATAGCTTCGCTGGGAAGCTATACTGAAATTCTTCTCTACAGATCAGCCAATTGCAAGATGGAGAACGAGGGAAACTAATCCCTGAAATAGCTGCTAAAGCTAAATTAATGGAGATGAATTCCCTAAAATTGGTGAATTCATTGAATGATCAAGACTTACCAGTCCTTGGCCGGATAATAACCAGAGTGGGCATTCCCACTAATTCAGAGATCTGAGTATCTCTCTCAACCAAGAGAAGAGAAGAAGAGCAGGCCACTTCTCTTTAGAGGACCCTAAGCATCCTATTTATAGGCCTCATGGCCTGAGCGCTGCCACCACAAGCGTGGAAGCACGAGCGCATTTAAGGCATTTATTGCGCCTTGATAAAAGGGACGATTTTCCCTTGGAACCGTGCAAAGGAAGAAATGTCTCCCTCATAAAGGCACTTATGGCGCCTTGAAGAAAGGGAATATCCTCCCTTGGAAACGTGCAAATCGGAGAATATCTCCCTCGATCAGCGTAAAAGAAGGAGTAATCTTCCTTGAAATCGACCCACGGTAGTTGGTCTCAGGAAAGCGACATACACTCCCGAGTGAACATATCTCCGGAAGCCCAGATGCGGAGCTACACGCACGCGAAGCTACTTAGAGTCGCGAATCTGCACAATTCTTCGGCAAACTCATCCCAAAGCAGGATTGAAAGCGAAGCTGAACTCAACCATCATGGCGACGTTCATACTCCATATACCACCGATTAAAGCAGTTCAAAGTGTTTCGAAGTCTGAGCTATTGCAGACTTTCGAAAACTTTGAAGGGGGTCTTGTTGACACTTAAAAAAAGACAAGATTCTCATTGGTCCGAACAAATATCTAAACTTGTTGACATTTACAAAAGACAAGTGACAGACAAGCTGAAGACCAGTTTTTTACCCATCTCCGAGGGACAAGGAAGCAACTTGGACTCCACTGATCCAGCAAGCAGACAGTGAACCCAGATTGTTTCTAAACAGACCTCAGCAGGTCTAAGGTGCTAGCATTTAGCATCACATGAGCCCAAAGAGATAGCTTCGCTTGAGAGGCTAGGATCATCCAACTCCGCCCTGAAGCCATTCAAAGCCTCGCCAGAAAGCTAACTTACAGCTTCACCGCAGAAGACGTCTAACTCTGCCGAAAAGCCTCTTTTCGGACTTCGCCAGAAATTGCCTCTAGCTCCGCTGTGAGCTCAAAGCGGGCAGCGCCGCTATTTGTCTACTATGGTCAACCTTTGACCAATCAAATCTCCGGATGAGATCGGATCCAATCAGATCAAATCCAATCGGAGATCAAATATGGCAGTTGATTGCCACAATCTCTTGACTCTCTTAAAACGAGTAAGAAGATCAGGGGAAATCTTCCAACAATATGGAAAGGGTCAAAACAGGTCAAGAAGATTAACCGACCTGCCGCTTCTAGCTCCGCAGAAGCTATCTTAGCCTCGCAGCAAGGCTACTTACCAAATTCAAATAGATTCGGTTCAATCTATTTACATATCTTCAAGGGGGCGATTATACCCTTGCTCTCCCTATAAATAGCCCGCCAGGGGCACAAGGGGGGAGGATCTTCTTCTTTCCTAGAGAAGACGAGGATGACTTCTTCGACCGTAGAGAGAGAGAGAGAGAGGACTCCACAAGCAGAGGCTTCTTTACAACGCACCGCGCGTTCTTGAATTCAGAGATCTTTTTAGAGAAATACTTCTCTATTTCAGGATACTGATACCCTAATAACCCCTTCTTCTCAAGGAATCTCCGGAACCAGGCGAGAAGGAATTCCTTATTGAAGGCGGTTTTGAGAAGTAGCAAGAGGATTCTACCAACCCTCTATTCTCTGATTCCCGGAACCAGGCGAGAAGGGAATCTCATCGCTCGCATCGTCAAAGGGACAAAGTGGTCACGCGCTGACCAGACTCCTATCGGCACACTTCTCCAGAATCTCTGAGGAGATCTACTTGTAATCTTTTTAAGAATACTTGTAATTTAGCTCCTCAAACTTTTATTTGTAAGTTTTCCCTTTTACAAATATAATGGAAAACAATGCCCATGCTTTAAATGAAGAACTATCTATTGTGTGTGAAAAATTAATTGAAAAATATAAGGTTTTGAAAAAGAAAAATCTAGGTCTTGAAAATGAAAATAAGAGTTTGCAGTCTAGACTTAACAATGTTTTGCAAGAGAAGGTTGAGGTCTATAATGAAAGGGATTCATTGAGATCTCAATTAAAACTTGCACTTAAAGAAAATGAATTTTTAAAATCTAAAAATGATTGCCATGCTATTTTAAAGAAAAATGAAAACTTGTCTTCTAAAGTAGATTTTGTTTTAAAGGAGAATGTTGCTTTGAAAAATAAAATAATTTCTATTTCAAATGATTTAAATATTTGTTTAGAGAAAACATTATTTTGCAACATAAGATTGATGCACATGTTTGCCATGCTAGTGTAGCTTCTTCATCTAGTCTACGTATTGCATGTACCTCTTCTTCTAGGATTAATGATGATATTGGTTTGTTAAAGAAGAGAGTAGATTGTTTGGGCTCCACTTTGAGCCAATGTGCCAAGAGCCATGCACATTTGGAATCCTTGTTTCGAAAGAAGCAAGTTCCTATTATGCATGCACACCATTCACGACATACATGTGCTTCCCACGGTCACCACCATCACACGTATGCTCATGTGTACACATGTACACATTGTGGACGTATGGGCCACCTTGCTAAATTTTGTTATGATAGATTACATAATGTAAATTTAGCAAATAAATTTATTTGGGTTAGAGAAGGTACAAAACCCCATGGACCCAAGAAGGTATGGGTACCAAAGACCCCCCCTCCTATTTTTGATGTAGGTGTGGGCTCTCACATGACGTGAGAGTTGCCGTACCTTGGAGTGGATGCGTTCTGAGCTTCATGGAAATCAATTGGATGCATCACTTTCAAGGGAAGTGTTGGTGGGAAGACCACCTTGTTTTGGAGATATGGAAAGTTGCCTCATAGGTTTTGGTAACGATTCCTAACTCCTTATTATTTATTTACATGCTTTGCATTGTATTCATTATTTATAGCATGTCATGTTTTATGGTTCATTATGCCTATACCATGATTAATTAGATTAGTGATATACATGTTTAGTTATTTTGAGACACCCATGTTCAATATGGATTTTTATATTTATGTGTTCTCACGTTAATATTTGAACTAATATGTATATCCTAGATCTAATGCATATGCATATACATAATGATCATATGAATGTTTATGATTTGTATTTCATATTTTTGATGTTTATAGATTATTGTGAAAATATCATGACTATTAGATCCTTGACATACATGTATAGCATTTTGAGACACCCATGTTTTATATGGACCCATAATTAGTGTTCTCACCTTAGTTTAGCTATCATGTTTATCATAGCTCTAATAACATGTGAATTTACATAATAATCATGTTTAAGATTTATCATGATGATTTTTATCATGTTTTGATGCTTCATGATTTGAATATATGTTTAAATGTTAATTTTCATTAAGACTAGGATTTATACTTGTACATATAATGGGCCACAAATAAATCTATATATGTTTTGGCTTGAATGCTTATTTGTTCCCATTAGATGTGCTAGTATAGTCTAGTTTTGATGATTCATGCATTTTAACTTGTATTCCTATTTTTGGATTTGTTTTATGATTGTGTGTTTTCACTTCATGTATATGTGCATTTTGCCAAACTTTAAGATATACATGGATACCCCTTGAGTCATTTGCTTTTCATGCAAATCTATATATATAGACTCATTTGTGTTTAGGGATATGTATGTATACTTCTTGTGTTGACAAATCATACATATACCTTGAAATGAAATTTGTTTTAATAAAAATTTAGTTTTCATGTTTCCATGTATTCATGTTTAACTTCATGAATATGTCCATCTTATCCTAACTATTGACTATACATGTGTATCCTTAGAGCCACGTGCCTTCATGCATATATTTTGTGGACTCATTGTGTTTGGATATGTATGTATACTCTAGTTTGTATTAGACATACATATACCTTGAAGATTAAATAATTTTAATGATTTTCATGTTTAAGGAATAATTGAGCTTAATGAAAAAATTTCATGATTATGATCTTCACATTTTAATTTGTACACTCACATTTATTGTTTGCTCATGCCATGTTTTCATGAGTCATATTTATGCTTAATTGGATTAGAGTGTTGATGATCATGTGGATTTCACATTTTATGAAAACTAATTTATTTTTATTCCTTACTTGAAGGATTTCGTACTAGTTAACAAAATCTTTCATTTTAACTAGTTCGTATTCTTCGTTGATTATATGAGATATACATTTGAACTTATAGTGTTTTCAATTGGTATCATTGAACTTTTTCAATTGGTATCAATTTTTAAATCTTCTTGTATACTCATATATGTTTGTATGTATGTATGCTTTCAAATTCTAATGGTATCAATTTTTATTGGTATCTAATTTTTCATACATATATGTTTTATTTGTGCTATTATATCCCTATATCTTGAGCACAAATCTTGTTTATGCTAGAGCTTGAGCTTTAATTTTGTCTCAATTGATTTATTTTACAATTGGTATCTTAATTCAAGCCTATGCATGTTTTTAGTTGGTATTTCATAAAGGGAGAGAAAATCTGTATTTCATATTTTCAATTGGTATTCTAGCCTACGCATTATTTGATTCCCACTCCCACACTTTATGATTTCAAAAATGAATTTTAAATAAAAAAAATACTTTCAATTGGTATCATATGCTCTTAAAGTATAATACTTTCTATTGATATCAAGATTGTTTAGTTATCATTGGTTTATGATATAAAATTGTTTAAAGTGAAATTTGTTTCGATACCTTGTTAATATAGACATTTCTTACATGTTTTTATGATCATGTTTTAATTGGTATCTTGATGCACTTCATTGACATATCTTTAATTGGTATCAATGTTTTGGTGTTTAACCCTTTATTGATTCTTGGTTTTGAACAAAAAGGGGAGAAGAATTTGTTGCTTATGTTTCTTATTCACCCCCCTTCTTATTTCTATGTTTCATACAAAAAGGGGAAGAAGAATTTGTTTATATGTTTTACCCCTTTGTTGATGATTGACAAAAAGGGGGAGAAGAATTTGGCTTTATAGTTTTATATGCATGTCTTTGCACAGTTTTATATGTATGTCTTTGCACATGTATTTGCTTTAAAAAGATAAAGAACATGTTTTATTTGTTCATTTAATTGGTATTTAGAACACCTTTAATATTTAATTTTTCATTGGTATCTAGAGCCTAGAGCATGTTTTGTTGATATAAGAGTTTTAGTGTTTTCATGCATGATATAATGCATTATCATTCATTGCATATTTATTATTTATTTGTTTATGCATGAGTTAAGGGGGAGCTTCTTTGAAGCTTAACTTTAATCCATGCATATATAACTCCATGAGTTTTGTCATCATCAAAAAGGGGGGATTGTTGGCCAAAGGCCTTCCACTCTAGTTTTGATGATGATCAACTCATGTAGTTATGTTTACTAATATTCTTGTATTTTTAGTCTCAAATCATTAATCAAGATATTAGTTGGTGATTAGCTTCAACAAAGGAGTTTTAGAAGCTTTTCATAGTGATTCCGGTACCGAGCTTCAAGATCTCTCATATTGAACACGGTGGATCAAGTTTTGGGACCAAGCCGACTTGAAGATGGAAGATCGTCAAGAAGACTTAGGTACCCTAGTTTAGTTTAGTGTGTTTAGATCCATGTTGTAAAGTTTAGTATAGTTGATATGCTCAAGTGCACAATACACACGCGTTTTGATTTTTGATATGTGTTTTCATGAATAGTAGATCAAAGCAAGTTTAATTGGTTTATGTATATTAGACATGTTCTATATACATGCATTCTTAACTTCTTATACAAACTTAGTTTGACTTACCTATTCATGTGTCTTTATGTTTTGGTATGTTTACAGAACATGTTTTATGGATTTAAAGACAAAAACTATGATATATCTTGTTTCATGTATATTGGACCTATGTCCATATGCAATATGCTTAAATGTGTTTAAAATATCATGTTTTTGTATTTAAACAAGTCTTAGGAAAAATTAGATTTCCTATTGAAAAATACAAGTTTTGGTTTTTGATAAAATTGCAAGACACAAAAATGATCTAATTTGTTGATATATGTCTTGAAATTTTTATCACAAGTTTGTTTATCGAAGTAAAATGTTAAAACAAGTTTTATGGAATTTTAGAAGAGATAAAAGAATTTTTAACATAATTGTTTTTACCCAGTTTCTGACCCAGTTCTGTGCCTGACAGGCTAGGTCGGTCGACCGCACGGTCGATCGAAACCAGTAGCCGGCCGACCGAACGGTCGACCGATGTGCACAGCCTTGTGCACGTCTGGCTGGCACATGGCACGGTCGACCGGTCGGTCAACCGTCCCAGAGAGCAGTGCTCTCTGTATTTTTCGGTCGACCGGTCGGTCGACCGAGGGCTCCAACGGTCAGATTTTCGATCGTTGACGGTCGACCGGCCAGTCAACCGCAGGACTGTTAGACTGACAGTTTCAGCCTAACGGCTAGTTTTGTTTTGGGGCTATAAATACCCCATCTCTTCATGTGTTTTGATAAGACTTTTGACAAGAAAAATTTTAGTGTTTGTTTAGTGTTTAAACAAGTTTTCGAAAGTGTTTTTGGGCTTTAAACTTTCAATCTTATTTGTTTTAGGTTTTTGGAAAATTCAAAGAAATTGGGAGATTTATCTTGTTCTTCATTTCTATCATTTACATAAAGTTTCCTAAGTGTTTTCTTTGAGTTTGTGTTTTCCAAACACCTAGTTTTCCATACTTGAGCCTATCTTCTATCCTAATCTATTAGGATTATTTGTTTTGTGGAAAAGAAGAAAAAGAGAAAGTGTTTGAGGTTATTGTAGCCTCATAGTTGTAAACCCTCCTTGTTCTTGTGTATCCCTCTTTGGTAGAGGTTGATCGGAGTGGTGTTTGGATCCCTCTTTGGTAGAGGTGATTGTGTTTGTTGGCTACGGGCCTTATCCCTCTTCGGTAGAGGTGGATTGTGGTTGTATTGCCTCGGTGGCATTGTAAGGTTGAGAGAGGAGGTTGGTACTCCTATAGCGGATTAGAAATTCTACACAGT
>JAVJIF010000661.1:415000-490027 GCA_038442645.1 Agave tequilana
TTCAGTATTTGCTAGCTTGTCCAGTCAGTTTTGTGATAGCGAACCTGATTTTCTCAGATTCAAAAGTGGGTATTGGTTAAAGTACATGTCCATGCTTTATAACCAATTTAGAAAAACTTGAAGATCTCATAAATAACCAGAATAATCCATACGACCATAAAAAGTGGGTACATCCATGATGGTGGTGTGAAATTTGCAAATTTTATTTTATTTTATTTTTTTAAATGTAAGAAAGCAGTAAAGTTTCGTAACAAGGGCTTACAAGATGTGGAAATGAGAG
This sequence comes from Agave tequilana, assembly GCA_038442645.1. Taxonomy (NCBI): domain Eukaryota; kingdom Viridiplantae; phylum Streptophyta; class Magnoliopsida; order Asparagales; family Asparagaceae; genus Agave; species Agave tequilana. The sequence goes on from JAVJIF010000661.1 coordinate 415,281, forward strand.
AATTTTTTTTGATTTTTTAATTTTAATTTTATTTTTTATGAATAAAATCTAAAATAAATGTAATCAAGTAAATAAACATGACTAAAATGCAAATCCTATCTAACTATGCTTGATACCAAATTGATGTGAAACAGTGACGTGTGTGTGGAAATCAACACCAAATACTCAATCATGCTTCATCAATATGAAATGATAGTTGGTAGGAAAAGATTAAAACTTATAATCTAGCAAATTATTTATCAAATTAACATGCCAAGCAAAATTCAATTTCAATCGTGAATCAATTAAAGGTAATATATTATGTGACAAAAGATTTCACGATTAGGATTAAAGCTGCTGAATTCAATTGCAAACAGATACACATAATCTCACATTTGTGAATAACAATTAAATCGATAAAACTCAGAGATTAAAATATTGGACTTGAAATAATCAATTTAGATAAGAAACGCACTGTAGTGGTTAATTTTTGACCTCTTCGAGATTGTGTCACATGTCCACTCAGCACCAAACAAGCGAGTGACACGTAGCCACTTCTTGAACCTCTGACCGGGAGTGCCCATTTGATCCAAAACTCGAGCGACTCATATAATTAGAAAAAAGAGATAGAATTAGTTGTAAGAATCTCTATCTATAAGAAAAATTCCTATTTAAACTAGACAGTCATACCTCAGGAACAGATCAACCATATAAACAGTTGGATGCAGAGAATCAAATAAAGATTGACTCTCACCCGATCAATTCTAAGCCAGATGTTTTGAAATCACCTAGAGGGGGGTGAATAGGTGATAATACTAATCAATGCACTATTAAAAATATGATGCAACAAGTAAATAAAGCAATGAATGTATATAGATCAAGTAATTGAAACAAGCAAATAATTGAAGCAAGAATATAATGCAAGAGATAAGAGCAAGTAAACCAAAGGCAAACACCGAGAATTTTTTCGAGGTTCGAGCACTCAGCTCTACATCCCTGCCTTCCCCAGAAGGATTTCTAACCACTATAACCTCACAAAGAGTTACAATTACACCGGAGTACCCAACTCCATAATCTCGAATACAAGTACTTCTTGGTCAAAAGACCACAAATTCTCTTTTGCAAAAGCCTCTTTCCCTTACAAGAATCCTGTAGAACAATGGCTAGAATTGAAGCTCAAATATTGTAAGTGAAAAAAGAAAATAAAATTCAGAGAGTTTAGAAAATAAAACTTCAGTGATGAGAGATTCTTCAGCACAAAAACCAAGGACCAAACACTTTTGAAAGCCTTTGAAAACTTTGAATATTTTTGCCAATGCTTGTTATGAAACCTCTACCCTAATGACCCCTTTATATAGGATTGAGGAAGAGTAAACATAGAAAAGTTTTACCTGAATATAAGAGAAAGAAATTGACCCTCTAATACAGCTAACCACGTTTTATTTAAACTAAAACACATTTTGAAAACATGTTAAAAATCAGCCTCCAGAAAATTAGTCATTACTGCCAATCTGACAGATTGGTCAACTTTGAGCACATTTTTTAAGCTGCAAACGTTCGAATTAAGAATAAGGTCTATAGGAATAATTTGTAGATATTTAAGTCTTCTTTTTAATGCAGCTAAAATCAACTCAATATCATTTTGTATTAAAACGTTATCAAAAAACACTGACAGGTGTCAAAACAAAAACTGTAAGCTGTTTTCAGAACAAGAACAGAGTTCAACTAAATATTTGACATCTTTAAATTCTGAATCTGAAAATGATTATCGAATAAGAAATTTAAATCTAAAAGTTATCTTTGAAATGCAATTTAAATCATGTTATTTGAATATAAGAATAAAAAGTTATGATAATAACTATAAAAGGGTGTCAAGCAGATCAGCAGAACTAAAACTGGTTTAAATCCAAAACCCGATATATGTACTTGAAATCCAAAACCGATTCAATCAAAAACCAAACGTATTGAATTTGTGTGTGTGTGTATTTAAGCTTCAATCTATCCACTATTCTTTAACAAAACTATAAAATTAAAAACAAAACTAATAAAGTCTCTTGAGCCAAACTGAAGTCTTGAGCCATGCAATGTCATGCTAAAGACTTCTCTTCTATGAACACTTCCTCTTGTGCCATTTGCTCTTTTTGTATCATAAACCTTGCAAACCTTGCAATAGCTAAGTAATGGCCATCATGAATGGTACTAACCTGAAACTCATTCTAAACAACTTATTAGTACCATATAACTTCTATATGTTTTGTTATCATCAAAACTTAAACTAATAGAGAGTGTAACCTTTTAGGCCAACAATCTCCCCCTTTTTGATGATGACAAAACATATAAGTTATAACACAAGATATAAAAAAGGAGGTAAAAACTCCCCATCAAATGATGCTCTATTATTAAGTATAAAACATATAAAAAAACATATATGAGTTAAACATGTACAACACATGAAACCAAAACATGAAACTACAAATACTTCTCCCCCTTTTTGTCATACATCAAAAAGGGTTAGGAAACAACCAATAAATAATATATGCTTGAACAAGATAAAAACCAACAAATAATAAATAATATATGCTTAAACTTCCCCTATTTGTCAATTCATCAACAAAGGGGCTAAGGAGAAAACACAATCAATTGTCATATCATCAAATCAAAACATAAGTTTTTTTTATAAACCAATTTAAAATTTTTGATAAACATATTGATACGAATTGAAAAATATTGATACCAATAAAAGATAAAAACTAAATTTTTAGATAAATGCTAAAATCATTTTGCAATAAGGATACCAAATAGAGAATAATACTAATTTAAGATCATTGATATTAATATTGAAAATGGTAGCAAATATCAAACCAAAGTATTTTATATCATAAATGGTGGGAGTAATATACCAATTTAAAATGAAAACTGATACAAATTGAAAATACAACTAATACCAATTTTACATAAAACCAATTTAAAAACAAGAATTTTCTCCCCCTTTATGAAATACTAAAAGAAACAATGCATAAGCTTGTAATAGATACTAATTAAAATTAATTGACATGATGAACTAAATCAAGTTTTGGGTTATGCTAAGCTTGATTTTGCAAAACTAAAATTTGTGATATCATTGAACATATATGAGTATATAAAAAGAATGTCAATATTGATACCAATTGAAACGATTCAATGATACCAATAGAAATTATAAAAAGATCAAGTGTATACCTCATATAGCCTACCACCCATTTCATGCACAAGTTTTTAAAATAATTTTCAGTAATAACATACAAGGCATGGTCTCCCAACCAACCGCCCGTTGATGGTAGGGTTTTCAAAAATAGGTTTGAACATAAAGTATGTTTGAAAAAATCTACCAAAACGAAGAATATAGCAACTAGTTAAATGGAAAACTTGTAAATTAGTACGAAATCCTTCAAGCAAGGAATAAAACAAACTTATTTTTCATGAAACACATGTAAATCACATGGCACTAAAAATACTCAAAATCTATATAGCACATATCATACTCATGAAAATAAAATCATGAGAAACCATCAAATAAGGAGAGTGTACGAGTGTAATATGAAACACACTATCATGAAAATGTTCAATTTAGCTCAATTATGAAAATTCCTTACAACATGAAAAATCTAAATTTTCATTAAAATAATTTAAGTTTCAAGGCATATGTATGTTTTGACAAACAAGAAGTATACATACATATCACTAAACACATTTTGAGTCCATATATAAAGATTTGCGTGAAAAGCAAATGACTCAAGGGGCATACATGTATATCTTAAGGTTTGGCAAAATAAACATATACATGAAGTGAAAACACATGATCATAAAATGTATTCAAAATGTGGAATACAAGTTAGAATGCATGAATCATCAAAACTAGACTATACTAACACATCTAATGGGTACAAAAGAGCGTTCAAGTACAAACATATAATGATCTATTTGTGGCCCACTATATGTACAAGTATAAATCCTAGTCTTAGTGAAAACTAACATCTAAACATATATTCAAATCATGAAGCATAAAACAAAACATAAATCATCATAAAAATGATCATTATGTAAACCCACATGTTATTAGATCTATGAAAGACACGATAGCTAAACAAGGGTGAGAACACAACATATGGGTCAATATAAACATGGGTGAACTCAAAAGCTATACATGCATGTGAATGGTCTAATATTCATGGCATTTGACATATTAATCAAAACATGAAGTATCAAAATAAAAAAAATCATAAACATCTATATGATCATTATGTATATGCATATGCATTAGATCTAGGATATATATATTAGTTTAAAACAAGGTGAGAACACTAAATGTAGATCCATATAAAACATGGGTGTCTCAAATAACTAAACATGTATATCACTATTCTAATAAACATGGCATAGGCACAATGAACAATAAAACATGACATGCTATAAGTCAATGACATGAAAAGCATGAAAATGTAAATGGGAGTTAGAGATTGATACCAAAATCGATGAAGGCACCTCTCTAGTTCTCCAAACCAATGGTGGTCCTCTCTACCAAACTCCCTTGAAAGTGATGCATCCAAATTGTTTTCTTTAAGCACGGAATGTATCCACTTCAAGGCACCCTACTCTTACATTACGCGAGAGCCCACACCTACATCAAACATTATAGGGGTGGTCTTTGGTACCCATTTCCTTTTGGGTCCATAGGGGTTAGTACCTTTCCTAACCCAAACAAAATTATTTGCTAAATTTTCATCATGTAAACGGTCATAGCAAAATCTAGCAAGGTGGCCCTTACTACCACAATGTGTACACATGAGCATACATAGTGTGAAGTTTGTGACCATGATAAGCATGTGTATGCCGTGGAGGGTGTGCATGCAAAGATGGAACTTGTTTCTTTCGAACCAAGGTTTCCAAGTGTGTATGATTCAAAGCACATTGGCTCAAAGTGGAGCCCAAACAATCAACACTTTTCTTCAAAATATTTATGTCATTTTCAATACTTGAAGATAAAGTAGAGCATGCAATAGGTGTGCTAGAAGAAGAAGCTACACTAGCATGGCAAACATGATTATCTATATCATTTTTCAAAGATTTATTTTTCTTTAAAACTAAATCCAATTCTTTTGTAATGAAATCAATTTCATTTTTCAAAGAAAGGTTATCTTTTAAAATGAAATCCAATTTTGAAGATAAAACCTCATTGTTTTTCACAACATCATCACAATCATTTTTACTTTTTAAAAATTCATTTTCCTTTAGAGCAAGTTCAAGTTGAGATTTAAGTGAGTCACGTTCACTTGCAATCTCTTCCTTCTCTTGCAAAATCAATTCAAAATTTGAACACAAATCCTTTAATTCTTCTTTTAGTTCAAAATTATTCTTTTTCAAAAGATCATGTTTTTCCAAAAAAATTTCAAGCTTTTGAGCAAGTTCCATATTTAATGTTTGTACTTCAAAACACCCATAACAATAGGAATTAGAGCTATCATCTAGTTAAGATTCCGATTGTACCTCAAGGGAGTCATTCCCTTGGACCATGAGGCAATGCCCATCGGATTTGTCTCTCCTAGATCTCCTTATCTTGTTGATAATCCTTGGTAGCTCGGGAGAAGTCAAGATGCTCCAAACTGTAAAAGCTGAATCATAGTGAGCAAACACATGTAATAAATCTTTATTAAGAGATGCTCTAAGTGTCCTAATGACTAATGCATTGGCCTTTTTATGCTTGCTATCATTGGGGTATGATTCTTGAATAGTGGCTTGATAAACTAGATGTCCTAGGGTTTTCAAATGATAACTCATCTTGGCCTTCCAAATATCAAGTCTAGAAAAATCAAACATAGGAAGGCTATCCATGAGTGTAAACTAAATGTGTGCAAATGAAAATGCAAATGAAGATTAGCAAACCAAGATCTCACTCCTAGGTGGTTAAACCTAATATCAAGAGCGTAGGCTCTGATACCAATTGAAATCACCTAGAGGGGGGTGAATAGGTGATAATGCTAATCAATGCACTATTAAAAATATGGTGCAACAAGTAAATAAAGCAATGAATGTATATAGATCAAGTAATTGAAACAAGCAAATAATTGAAGCAAGAATATAATGCAAGAGATAAGAGCAAGTAAACCAAACGCAAACACTGAGAATTTTTCTGAGGTTCGAGCACCCAGCTCTACGTCCCTGCCTTCCCCAGAAGGATTTCTAACCACTATAACCTCATAAAGAGTTACAATTACACCGGAGTACCCAACTCCACAATCTGAATACAAGTACTTCTTGGTGATCAAAGACCACAAACTCTCTTTTGCAAAAGCCTCTTTCCCTTACAAGAATCCTGTAGAACAATGGTTAGAATAGAAGCTCAAATATTGTAAGTGAACAAAGAAAATGAAATTCAGAGAGTTTAAAAAATAAAACTTCAGCGATGAGAGATTCTTCAGCACAAAAACCAAGGACCAAACACTTTTGAAAGCCTTTGAAAACTTTGAATATTTTTGCCAATGCTTGTTGTGAAAACCTCTACCCTAATGACCCCTTTATATAGGATTGAGGAAGAGTAAACATAGAAAAGTTTTACCTGAATATAAGAGAAAGAAATTGACCCTCTAATACAGCTAACCACGTTTTATTTAAACTAAAACACATTTTTAAAACATGTTAAAAATCAGCCTCCAGAAAATTAGCCATTACTGCCAATCTGGCAGATTGGTCAACTTTGAGCACATTTTTTAAGCTGCAAACGTTCGAATTAAGAATAAGGTATATAGGAATAATTTGTAGATATTTAAGTCTTCTTTTTAATGCAGCTGAAATCAACTCAATATCATTTTTTATTAAAACTTTATCAATAAACACTGACAGGTGTCAAAACAGAAACTGTAAGCTGTTTTCAGAACAAGAACAGAGTTCAACTAAGTATTTGACATCTTTAAATTCTGAATCTGAAAATGATTATCGAATAAGAAATTTAGATCTAAAAGTTATCTTTGAAATGCAATTTAAATCATGTTATTTGAATATAAGAATAAAAAGTTATGATAATAACTATAAAAGGGTGTCAAGCAGATCAGCAGAACCAAAACTGGTTCAAATCCAAAACCCGATATATGTACTTGAAATCCAAAACCGATTCAATCAAAAACCAAACGTATTGAATTTGTGTGTGTGTGTATTTAAGCTTAAATCTATCCACTATTCTTTAACAAAATTATAAAATTAAAAACAAAACTAATGAAGTCTCTTGAGCCAAACTGAAGTCTTGAGCCATGCAATGTCATGCTAAAGACTTCTCTTCTATGAACACTTCCTCTTGTGCCATTTGCTCTTTTTGCATCATAAACCTTGCAAACCTTGCAATAGCTAAGTAATGGCCAACATGAATGGTACTAACATGAAACTCATTCTAAATAACTTATTAGTACCATATAACTTCTATATGTTTTGTTATCATCAAAACTTAAACAAATAGAGAGTGTAACCTTTTGGGCCAACATGTTTAGCTCTAAACTACCTCCGAGATAAGAGGCTAAGTATTCAAACAAAGTTAAACTCTATAGCCTTATCTAAACAGACACAACGTGTATATATATGAATCCCTTTTAATGCGGAAGAGGACGAAAAATTGATCCCAGAAACCCGAGCACGCCATAGAAGTCCATTGTAAACGCCATTATTATAGCAGAATTTCTCTGTGGTTTTATCCCATCGGGTTTGCACGTTATTCTCTGTATTTGCGTTGGCTTTTCTGTGATTTGATTATATTCACTACATTATTTTGGTGCATGGATTAGTTCCTTAAGAAATCACCCACAATATTTGGTGCTTTCATTGAGGGGGCTGTTTGGTTAGGGGTGGAAGGGAGGAAGTAAGAAAGTAGTAATAGTTTCCTTTGGAACTTGAGAATTTGTTGATAAGTTTTCTGGTATTTGGATGTTGGGAAATGCGGTTTGCAAAATGTTATGTCTTTTCCGGTGTTTGGATGGTAAAGTGATAGTGAAAAGTTGACCGCAAAATAATATTAAAATAAAAATTAATTAAGAAAAATAAAAATTGACATCAACACTTCTGACAAATTCGACCCATCGGTTCTTTCTCGTGGGCAACTTGTCCAGATGGTGATCGACTGCAAGATGGTTGGGCGACACCGGGCAAAGGCCAACGAGCGGGAATTAGTGGCCATCCATTGCGATACCATAAAACGCGAGTGAGAAGCGATAAAGCAGGTCAATTGTCAGTTGCTCACGTAGATAAATGTTCTTCGAGAGGCGCAACAACGCATCATCGAGTTGGGTGCCAGGGAGATTCAGGTGGACAACTCCCCTGAGGTCAACCAACATCCAACGGCCCTGACCGACCTACGTTTCAAGCTAAACAAGATGCACTCCAATGTAACCAATCCGCATGGGGACCCCGAGAGCCTCCAAGTCGATAGCTTGAAAAAGGGTGCACGGGAACATCACGCCCAACTCACAAGAATGCTTCCTTGACAATGGCGAAGACCGAGGATGCCTCATTCTTCACCCCTTTGAAGTTGTCGATTGACCAGATGCTTCACATCATCAAGCATCAGCCATGAATAAAGCTCCCTGGGATAGCCAAGCACGACACAGTTTTCTTGAAGTAGGAAACTGTTCTTTTCACGGTAGTTGGGGACACGCCACTCAGCATTGTTGGGCCCTCAGAAGATACCTCGAGGACCTAGTTCAACATGGATATCTGGACTAGTTTATCCTCGATGTAGAGGGAGATCGTGAAGTGGGAGAGCCCCCTGCCGAGACTGTCGACTAAACATCTTGCTCATCGACAACATTTGGGACAAGAAGACCCCTGGAAGATAAGAAGACCCCAGACAGGCAACGGAATTCTTCTCACTCAAAATGATAATACGTGTTAAAACCATGTAATATCCAATGAAGTTATGTAGATTCTTTTACTTTGATGTTCATTGTCTTCTCTAGTATGACAAGCTCAGTCAACAGCTTATAACCCGACGACTAAACTATGACTGCTCAGAGTCAGCCTAGACAGGTTCTCACCTTGACAACCACTTGAGTGAGTCAACAACCTATACATGTCCTACCCTGACGGTTACAAGGGAAAACAGTTCCCGTGACTATCCCTCGAGGAGCCCTGAAAGACGGAGAATCACCCACTTTAGCTGATCTTAGTCAGCCTAGACAGGTTCTCGCCTTGACGGCCACTCGAGTAAATAAAAAGGATATATGGGTCCAACCTTGACGACTACAAGGAAAAAAATAGCCCCCGCAGAGTTATCCCTCAGGGAGCCCCTTAAAAGACTGGGGCTCGCCCACTATGACTGCTCGGAGTTAGTCTAGTCAGGTTTTCACCTTGATGGCCACACGAGTAAGTCAAAAGCCTACATGGGTCCTACCCTGATGGCTATAAGAGAAAAATAGCCCCCGCGGCTATCTATCGCGGAGCCTTCTGAAAGATGGAGACTCGCCCACTATGACTACTCAGAGTCAGCCTAGACAGGTTCTCATCTTGATGACCACTTGAGTGAATAAAAAAGATATACGGGTCCTACCCTGATGGCTACAGGGGAAAATTGTCCCCGCGGCTATCCCTTGGGGACCCCTGAAAGATGAGGAATCGCCCACTATGACTGTTCGGAGTCAGCTTAAACAGGTTCTCACCTTAACAGCCACTCGAGTGAAATAAAACCTATACGGGTCCTACCCTGATGGCTACAAGAAAAAATAGCCCCCGCGGCTATCCTTCGGGGAGCCCCCTAAAAGATGGAGACTCGTCTACTATGGCTGCTCATAGTCAGCCTATACAAGTTCTTACCTTGACGATCACTCGAGAGAGTCAACAGTCTATACGGGTCCTAACTTGTAGACTACAAGGGAAAACAGTCCACGCGGCTCTCTCTAGGAGCCCCCTAGATGGATTTTCACCCTGACGGTGACTTTCGAGCGACCCTCCAAAGGACCGATGTTACAACATATCTAAAAACATGAAGCCTCCCCCTTTGGGAAGGATTCTTCACTCGGGATGTATATGCCAAACCAATTCAAATGTTTCAGAATCAAATCAGCATCCCGAGCAAACACAACAACAAAGTAAACATAAAATTCAAAGGCATCACACAGGAGCACCAAGTGCGACGATTCAAATACTCAAAGAAAATGGCGAACTTATCTTCTTGTTCCATTAGATCTTACAAAAAGGGGGAGCTATTTAACTCCGCCTGGGACTACCGCCTCGGCCCTCCGATAATCTGCGAGGTTTCCAACGCCAGTCGCCAGAGCTCCTAGCCTGATCAGTCAGCTTCCTTGATTGGCTATCCGGGCCCACGGGTCAGAAGCCAGGCCATCTCCGAAGCCCTCTGCTGGACCGTGCGAGTTAAGTATTATGATCGAAGAACGTAACTCTGTGTCTCTCCATGCAGCGTATAATGATCCTTTCAAAGCTCGTCATAACGATTCGACTGACGAGAATCTCGGCTCTCAATTCCACTACATCCTTACCTTGATTTTCTAGGTTATTTTTTAACAAATGGACTAGCGCTTGAGCGACACCTTCTCCACATGCTCCTCATTGATCTGCTCCCGAAGAGATCTCCGACTAGACTGAAGCAACCTTCCCTTGTAGTTCAGACACCTCCACTCCTTTTGCAACTCCTCAAACCTGCTCAAGCATGTTTCAAAGTCGCGGTCTTGGCCGTCGACTCGGCGGGTACCGAGACGGATTGGTCTCGGCGTCTCGGATTGGATTCGGGCATTACGCGCAAAACACTACATAGAAAGTTGAAAATTTATTTAAAAAATCACAACAAATCTTAAAAAATTTTAGACATCAATATTTATGTATCATATGTCCAAAACCTATCACCTAGCACACTCAACATAAAGCGAAAGCATAAATACACGCATTGTTGGTAGAAATATATCAAAATACAAGCATAATATAGTAAATTGCACAAAATACATTAATAAATACCTGCTGATGTAGTCATTTCCACATTGAATTCTGATAAGGCACAAACTTATCATCATCATAATCCCCGCGATAAGTATAGAAATTAGGTGTATAGTTTCTATAAGGATTATAGTATGTTTGTCTGTGATATCCAGTAGGTTGAAATGATTGGCTAGAGGATCCGACATCAGAGTAATATGGCGGTGGGTGTTGTGCAATATCAGCTCTATAGTAATAATACCCAAAATCTCGATATTCAGCGCTGCTAGTAAAATATTCACCTGTGCTGGAATAATCAGTGTTAGAATGTTGGCCTGATGTCAAACCCAATCCCTGTAAGTGACCTTCAAGACTATGATAATCATGTGAGTAGTTATCATATCCACTCAAATAATCATCACTAGAACTCAAATCAACCAACCAATTAAAATGCCTACGCTGTTGCGAAATCCCCGCTCGGCCTCCATGATCTGTACTTTGTGTGGCATAAATAATACTCTAATTTCCATGTCATAACACCACCTCATTGGCTTCCACAACACCATGAGTCTCTTTATCATTACCGCCAGCACCGCTATAACCTCCATCATCATTATAACCACCGTCACCGCCATAACCACCATCATTATCACCCCCATTACTGCCACCACCGTCGTCGTCATCATTGCCATTGTCGTCACTATGACGAATACCTTCATCCTACCAACTCAAGTCATCTGGTGGTAACATTGGTTCTTCTTCCTGAATTCACTCATCCAATATATCATCATTGAAAATATTGTTCAGATCAATTGAGTTGTAATAATCATCATTGTCGCTTTGGCATGTCAAGTTTCTTACTCGCAATCGTATTTTGTAATGCACAGCACTAGTTTATGTAACCTTTTTATTGCCAATCGGTTACACAGTTTTGTATGAATCAGCAACCACATGGTCCAATTTCTTTCACAACCTGATGAAAAACATGTTTGGCTTAAAATTTTGATGGCAATTTTCTATAGATTGGGAGATTATTCATCATAGTTAATCCATCAATCAGCTGGAAGAGATTATTATACTGCTCTGCTAGTCAGTGAGCTTTCAAATTCTCCAACTCCATCCATAAATAATTTTATTTGCAAGAATCTACATCATTAGTGTTAATATTTGCATAACATTATATTGATTGGATAAATAAATTATTAGATAGCTTACATCATTAATAGCTCTTGCTTGTTTATTCAACTTCGGCTCCAATCTTTTAATGGCCTCCTTTAATCTATTTCTCACTTCTAGACATGAAGAAAAGTTTTTTGAATATTGGCGTGCTAAATTTAAAAATTATACTGCAGTAATGTAAACACATGATTTTTATTATATCTTATTTGAACTCTGCAATTATATCTCGGGAACAGATCAACCATATCAATAGTTGGATGCAGAAAATCTGATAAAGATGAACTCTCCCAATCAATTTTAAGCCGGATGGTTAGCTCTAAATCGCCTCCGAGATAAGAGGCTAAGTATTCAAACAAAGCTGAACTCTGTAGCTATATCTAAACAGTCACAACTTGCATAAATGATAGATCCCTTCCATGTGGAAAAGGACAAAAAATTGAACCCAAAAACCCCTAGCACACTAGAGAAGTCCATTGTAATCGTCATTATTATAGTGAAATTTCTCTCCGTGCTTTTCTCCCATTCGGTTATCCACGTAACTCTATGTGTTTGCACTGGCTTTTCTGTGATTTGATTATATTCACTACATTATTTTGGTGTGTGGATTAATTTCTTAAGAAATTACCCACATGTACCTACTGAGGATCAGGTGTGATCTCAATGTCCTTGTGATAATTGTAGATATGTAGGGCTCCCTTCCACGAATCCAACGCTTCGAACCGTGCATGCTTAGACTCCGGATGAGAGTTAGGGCCGAAACAAATCTTAAACACTTTAATGGATTATGGCAATCGATGTTGTAGAAGCTGAGATATTGTAGAATTGGGGTACTGTAGTGAATTATTGTAGCGTCGTTCTCTATCGCTTACTACTGAAAAGATTTTTTTTGTGTGTGAGGAAAAATTTATAGAGAATTAGAAGGATTTTTCTAAAATTTTTTTTTGTGAAATAGAAATTAAAACTTTGGATTGGAGATCAATGAAAGAATTGGAACCATAGAGAATTGAGTTTATAGATGTTAGGATTTTTGCCTTGCTTTTTCAAGAAGAGATAATGGTCCAAGAAAATCCAATTGAGTTAGAGAACATGGCTTGAAGCAGAAGCAAATTAAGATGAAGTAGTTTCCTTTTCACATAGATTACGAGTTTTTTTCAGGAGGAATATGAGTAGGATTTAATTCCTATTCAATGAAGATTTATTTCTAAAGATGAAATGGTTTAAGAATCCTTCTAGATTAAGGAGATCAATTCCTAAAAGGATTGATCAAGATTCTTTAACTATCCAAAGGCCAAGATCATCTCATAGTCCAAATAGGAGTTGTATTGTAAAATCATATAAATAAAGGTTGTAACTAAGCATTGTAATTGCCTTAACAAAACAAGTCTCAAGGAGTTTCTACAACAGAGAATCTCAAGCAAGGAGACCAGAGGAAGCCAAGAAAGAGGAGCAAGTTGAAGGTGCATAGAGAGAAGGTAATACTCTTGTAATCTAGGGATAAATTCAAGTGGAAGGTGAATACTCTTATTGCATCAAGAGGAAGGTTAGATCTCTTTGTATTAAGTCTATTAATAAAGCTCTCTCAAGTTCTCTCCCCGTCGACGTCGACCAAGTTTGGGCCGAACCACGTTAAATCCTTGTGTTCTTTCTTTATTACTATTTTGTTTAGGTATTGTTAGTTTAATTTACATCAAGCTTTCCTTTTGCAAGTATTATTCATATTGCCAAGTTCTACTAATGTTGATCCTGAGAGTCACAACAATTGGTATCAGAGCATATCAATTTCGCAACAATTGGTATCAGAGCTCTAGTTGACGAAGGGCGATATGTCGAAGATGGGAAGTTCTACGGCAAAGTTTGAGGTTGAGAAGTTTAATGGCAAAGGAAACTTCACAAAAAAGGGTGAAGACGTTACTGGTGCAATAATGTTTTCATAAGACCTTATAGGATAAGTCAGTAAAACCTGTAGGTACGTCAAACGAGGATTGGGAGGAGATGGATCTAAAGGCGGCAAGCACGATCCAACTATGTCTCGCAGACAAGGTTATGTACAACGTGATGGATGAAAAAATGGTTACGGATTGTGGTCAAGGTTAGAGACGTTATATATGACGAAAAGCCTCTCCAACAAGCTGTATCTCAAGAAACAACTATATGGGCTGCGCATGAAGGAAGGGACAACAATGTTAGAGCATCTAAACTTCTTCAACAAGGTCATTAGCGAGCTTCTAGCTGTTGATATCAAGAGCGACGAGGAGGACAAGGCGTTGATACTTCTCAATTCTCTTTTAGAGTCATATGATCACATTGTCGCCACCATGCTCTGCAGCAAGGGAACTCTTATCTTGGAGGAGGTCACGCCAACTCTCTTGTCTAATGAGATTAGGAAAAGGCCAAATCAAGAGGAGTTGACATGATCAGGTTTGGTGGTCACAGGAAGGAAAGGAAGAGAAGGAAGAAAAGGTCCAAGCTCATCAAAGGCGTGTCACTTTTGTCACAGGAAAGGTCATTGGAAGAATGACTGCAAGCAACGATAAGAGTGGCTAAAGAAGAAGGGGCAAGCTATGGAGGTAGACGTAGCAAGCGGTGTAGAAGACACCGAGATATTAATGGCTTCTTACGAAGACAACACTTCTCAAGGTAAAGGTTAGATATTTGATTCAGGTAGCACAGTTCATGTATGTTCCCAAAAAGAGTTGTTCAATAACTCCTTAGTTGTAAAGGAGGAAGGGATTGTCAAGATGGTGGATGGCTCGGCTTGTGAGGTCATCGGCATTGGGACAGTCAAGGTTATAGGAAGAGATGGGACAGTGCGTGCTCTGGAGGCAGTCTGGTATGTCCCGGAGGCACGGTTAATCTAATATCTATAAGGGTGCTCAACGAAGAAGGATGCCGGATCTAAGTGCAACAAGGTGTCATCATAGTCAACCATGGAGATATGGTAATCCTGAAAGAAGAGAAGTGTGGAAGGTTATACAAGCTGAAGAAAGGAAACTCAGTTTGAGGTGGAGTTTCAAGGATAAGCTTGGAAGGGAGTTCATCACGAGGTGGAGCTTCAAGGAAGACTGCAACGGGACATGAATCGGGTCAAAGTGTTGCGGGAAAGAGAAATGGTGCACTCATAAAAGGCCTGAGATGGCCCAAGGCATCTCGGTAAATCAGCTAAAGGCCTCGGTGAGGGGGCAAGAGTTAAAAGTTTCACGGTATGATTATAACCATGGAAAGAATCAAGGTATTAATCCAAAATCTCAAGTTGTGCTAAAGGCTTAAAAAACAAGTCAATATGGAGATTGTTAGGATTTTACCTTGTTTTTTTTTCAAAAAGAGATGATGGTCCAAGAAAATCCAATTGAGTTGGAGAAGACGATGGCTTGAAACAGAAGAAGCAAATTAAGAAGAAGCAGTTTTCTTTTCAGGTGATTGCAATTTTTCTTTTTTAGGAGTATGAATAGGATTTAATTCCTATTCAATGAAGATTTGTTTTTAAAGATTAAAAGGTTTAGAATCCTTTTAGATCAAGGAGATCAATTCCTAAAAGGATTGATCAAGATTCTTCAACCATCGAAAGGCCAAGATCATCTCATAGTCTAAATAGGAGTTGTATTATAAAATCCTATAAATAAACATTGTAACCAAGCATTGTAATTGTCTCAACACAATAAGTCTCAAGGAGTTTCTACAACAGAGAATCTCATGCAAGGAGACCAAAGGATGCTAAGAAAGAGGAGCAAGTTGAAGGTGCATAGAGAGAAGGTATACTCTTATAATTTAGGGATAGAATCAAGTGGAAGGTGAATACTTTTGTTGCATAAAGAGGAAGGTTAGATCTCTTTGTGCCATGCCTATTAATAAAGTTCTCTCAAGTTCTCTCCCTGTGGACGTAGGCCAAGTTTGGGCCAAACCACGTTAAATCCTTGTGTTCTTTCTTTGTTACTCTTTTGTCTAGGTTTGCTATTTTGCTTTACATTAAGCTTTCTTTTTGCAAGTACTATTTCATATTGCCAAGTTTCGCTAACGTCGATCCGGGAGTCACAATAGTTGGCATTAGAAACAATAGAAACTAGGGTTTTGAGAAGGAAAAAGAGATGAGAAAAGATGATAGACTAATTAGGGTTTCACGGTCTAAACTAGGGTTCTCTAGGACTTTCCACCAAAGAGAGAAATTTGGAGAGAGATAACTCACAAGTTTGAGGAAAAACTTTCATATCTTTATTGATTTCATTGATTGATATAAGAGGCCTTTTATAGGCTTGTACAAAATTGAATACAACTTAAACTAAAACTCCTAATCAAAATAGAATTACAACTCCAAAATAAAAAAACTAAACTCCTAATAAAAATACTACTCCAAATAAAAAAACTCAAACTAAAGAAACTAAAATTAAATAGAGTTCTATTATTACTGAGAAACTGGAATATGGTGTCTTCTCCACTGGTGATCCACATGTCACACACGTGGCTTGATGTTTATTTGATGCAGTCTTTGTCTGTGTACTTTTTTTTCTTAACGAATGATGGAAAAGTGATTTTTCTTTCTTGAGTCTCAAATGATATTTGGTGCATAGTTCAATATTTATATATTGTTCTTATTCATTTAATAGTGCTTTAATCGGTATAATGCTTGCTTATAATTTAGATTAAAAGTAATGATACCCATGCTTGCACGCGCGCACACACACGCGCGCACAATTATAGCTATGCCAGCACTCTTTCACTCGCACCCTAAATTGCACCCATAAGCTCTCAAATAAAGGGGTTGCCATACCTGTATCAATGAATATTATCAGAATGTTCCCCACCAAACAGGGGTTAGCCTGTTTGGGTTAAACTTTGGTAGATGGCTTCACAGAACAGTTGCCAAAAAACTGAACCACTAATTGTCGGTCACCTTGTGTTAACCCTTAGTGAGTTGGTGTCAAGTACATTATTTGAGGTATTGTTCAATAAAGAGTGACTTGCAAATAAATTCTTAAGGGATATGTCCAGTTTTACATAGTGCAGTTTAAACCCCTAAAACAAGTGAGCAAGCTTAAACATTCCCCCTACACAAATAGGGAAGATGATGCAACTAATTTTTATCATTAGATAATCATAAACAATAAATGTTAATGTCCTATACTAACATCAAAAATCAACTTTTTTACTTTCTTACTTGATTTTACTTTTAGTTTGCTTCTCTGAATTGTAAATGCGAAGGTCATTAGATTGTCTGTACATCTAATTTTTTTTAAAAAAATATCTTTTAGTTAAAATTTATGAATCAGGCCGGTTGATTCCTTTTTCCAAAAAGAAACCCATTATGTTACTTAAATTTAAGTTAGATGATATCAAATTTTGAATGTGTTGAGTTTGTTGAGTAGGATACAATATCTCAAGCAGTTGTTTGTCTGCGTGTATGTATTATTTTTTGCATTTGTGTAGGGTATGTCTAGCAGTTGTTTGTTTGTGTATGCGTAGAGAAAAATGGGTAAATTCTATGGGATGACAGTTTGCTATTCATACTATTTGAATTCATGTGATCGCTAGTTGGCATGGTAAGAAATTGGATCTGCTATCTAGATGCCAATTCGAGCACCCGTATGTATGGTTAACATCTTATAAACCTATTTCTAGGCTCGAAAGGTTTCCCTTTCTTTCTTTCTTTTCTTTTTTCCTTTGAAAGAGAAAAGATGCATAATTCTGAATTTGGAATGGACCGAAATGAACTTTGGGGGGCTGAAGCCATTGTTTTTTAATGTCCGGAACAAGAAAGAGAAGAAAAAGATGAGAAGAGTCAACGAGATTTAATGAACAGAGAGGACTGGAGGCAACTCGAGAAAATTTCTTAGTTCCATAACACTGATTTAACAGTTTGAGTTGACCTACCTGAGAAGTAAATATAAGGTCACATTGTCTAGTTCAGTAGAGCAAGAATGGAAAGAAAAAATAAGAAGGAATTGCTCGTATGAGCAGTTAGGTTGGCCAATCCTAAAAGTAAATACAAGGAGATGCGTTTTGGAGTAACATTGAAATGCGTGACAATGAAAATTTCTAGACAGTCATATATTTGTAAGATATTTTAAAACAGTATCCTCTTAATTTTGGATCATTAAAAGACGCCTTTAATGGTAATGTACAAGATGTATCCAAATTATATATTGAGTAAATCATTAGTCTAGAAAGAAATCAATATATTGTGCTGGATAATGCTTTGTTACGTTGTATGGTACATACCAGTTTCTAATGTTGTATGGTACATACTTGGGTGATTACAGGAGGAAATAAGAAATCAAGAATGCATGCAAATTCTGGTTGGACAAGGAAATGAAAGGTGTAGGAGGAAAGGGAGAGTGGCCTCTGTGATAAAATATAAAATCATAAGTCGTATGTTATTTTTGTGCTTATAATATTATATTCATTTAGCTTCTTTTAAAATTACAGCTTGTAGTTTGGGGAGAACTATAAATAACAGTTTCATTTTTCAAATATTCAAAGTGTCACTTCCAAACCATTAAACCTCACCCGATTATTTAGGCTTTAAGTGCTCCTTTCCTCTTGTTGGCCCAAAGGCCCATCACTCTAGTTTTGATGATGATCAACTCATGAAGTTATGTTTACTAATGATCTTGTGCTTAATTAGTGACAGATTCCTTATCGAGATCTTAGTAGGTGCATAGCTCAACAAAGGATAAGATGTCAAGATTTGGAGCTAGCACGGTGTGATCCAAGGAGCTTTTGGATCAAGCTTGGACCAAGTCAAGAAGATGAGAAGCCTTCAAGTGAAGACTTCAAGAAGATGAAGACTTGTGTCTAGGTATAAGATTTTATTTTTGTTTTAGATAAAATGTAAAGGATAGAATAGTTGGTGGATTGCTCAAGTCATATCACACACACACTCTTGATTCAATTGTCTTTTCATAAAAAGAATTTTCAGATTTAGAAAAGACTTTCATTTTGGAAAATTATCTTTTGGTATTTGATATTTCCACTATACATATCTTTAAGCCAAAACCAAGTTTTATGATTAAGTCAAAAACATGATATTTCATCCTACATGTGTAGTGGATCATATCCATACACACTATGATTTAATAAGTTCAAAAATATCTTGTTTTTGTATTTGGAGAAGATTTAGAAAAACATGTTTTGAAAAATACAGTTTTTCAATTGAGCCAATATTTCCATTTTACAAAAATAGTTCAAATCTATTATAACATGCCTTGATTTTGTGCAAGCATGTTTGTATATCATATTATATCATTGAAACTATTTTTGTAGATTTACTGAGAATTTATGGGATTTTTATTGAGTTAAAAAGATCTATTTCAAATCCCTTAACTGTGCTAACCTAGAGCTGGCTATCAGGCCAGTTCGGTCGACCGGGCGGTCGACCAAACCAGGGTCAGGTCGACCGTGCGGTCGACCGACGTGCACAGACTTGTGCACGTCTGACAGCCCAGTGGGGCGGTCGACCGGGCGGTCGACCGTTTCAGAGAGCAGTGCTCTCTGTTGATTTCGGTCGACCGGAGGCTTCAACGGTCTGAAATATGACCGTTGGCCGGTCGACCGGGCGGTCGACCGACAGGTCTGACAGACCCCAATGCCTAATTTTTGACAGCCTATAAATTGAGGGTCTTGTCATTGTTTTTGTAAGAAGATTTTGGAGACTCTTAGAGCTAGTTTTTCTTAGTCATTTCAGAGGGTTTTCTTCACAAAATTTGAGAGCAAATATTTTCAATCAAAAGGAAAGTTTTATCAAGAGTGATTAAAGTGATTTCTTGAGTTTTTCACCATAGCTTCTTTCCTTGCTTTCTCACAATCACTTAAGCTATCCATTGTCTATTTATCCATAGGATTGTGTTGTGAGAGTTTTTGTAAGGTGATCAAAGTGTTGTGATCACCAAAGATCTTGTCTTTGTTCTTTGAGGAAGCGGGCAAGTGTGCTCGTTGTGGTGTGGAGTTCGGTTGTGAACTCTTTGGTTCGAGGTGCGGCCTCGGCAAGCTAGTGGGATTGCGTGTGTACGGGACTCGGGAGTCCGAGGGCTTGTAGGTGTTGCGGCACCGGGGAGAGATCCATTGGGATCTTGCATAGTGGAAATCCTTCGTGTGTCGAAGGCGGGGATGTAGAGCAAGTGTGCTCGAACCTCAAAACAAACCCTTTGTGTTTGCGATTGCTTACTCTATCTCTCTCTCTCTCTCTCTCTCTCTCTCTCTCTCTCTCTCTCTCTTTGTCTCATTTATATATTGCATACTTTATTGTCTTTATCTTATACTTGCTTGATATACCTTGTGCTTATATTGATATACTTGCTTGGGATTGTTGCTAACACTTGTATTCAACCAAGAGAGGTTCACATAGCACCTCAACCCATTTCAAGGGGAATCTAGAGGGGTTTAGTCCAGAGCCCTGCAAAGGGAATTCGGCTACACTCTTGTATTATACATAGTGTTTAGTGTAAGAAGTCGGTCATCTTAGTTTTAATTCCGCATTATTTGTTCATAAGTGACCATTGGATTAGCCATCACCTATTCACCCCCCCTCTAGGTGATTTTATAATTGGTATTAGAGCATTTTTCAATTGGTATCAGAGCTAGTGCTCTTGATTCGGGTCTAACAACCTAAGAGTTAAAGATCCTCATTTTAGGCTAATCACTTTATTTGTACACACACCATGGACTTTATGTCACCACCCACATTTGACATTCTTAACATCCAAATTTGGAAGGTTAAGATGTCTTTGTACCTCAAAGCCCTAGGTTATCATGTTTATCTTGCCACTACTAATAATGCTTATTGTTTAGATGGTAAGAACATTGAGGCTAATGCAAAAGCCCTACATGCTTTAAAGTCAACCCTAAATGATGATTATTTATCTAGGGTTTCTAACTTTGATTCGGCTTTTGTAGTATGGAACACCCTCACCTCCCTTGGTGAAAAGGATCTATACTATGCGGGGAGCGATTCGGATGTTGGAAGCAACACCTCCAACATGTGCTACATTATCCAAGGGGATGACCCCCTTGAGGTAACTACCGAATCCGAGGTAGATGAGGATGAAAATGCCATGTCATATGATGAGCTTAGTACATTTTGCCAATTATTGCTTAAGAAGTATGACATGATTAAGAAAGATAATAAAAAGATGAAAAAGAATATTGCTTGCATGCATATAGAATAAGACTCATTTAGAAATAACATTGCATGCTTAGAAAAGGAAAAGAGGATTTGAAAAATGAAAATATTTCCTTACTTGCAAAATTCAATGATTTATGTGAAGGAAATATGATTTTGAAAAATAAGATTGATTTGGTGGAAAAACAAAAAGAAGTTATTTTTCAAGAAAATAAATCTTTAAAAAGAAAAATGATTGAAAAAGAAAAGGATTTTGTTTCTCAAAAGAAAAAGAAAAATGATCATATATCTCATCATGCTTTACATGCCACTACAAATGAGATAAATATTTTGAAAAATAAGATTAATAATTTGAGCTCTAATTTGAGCACATGTGCATTCAATCATACTAGATTGGAATCTTTGTTTCAAATGAAACAAGTTCCTCATACTCATGCACATTCACATCATCATGCTTATGTTGCACAACATGATCACACTCCTACACATAAGCATACTAGGGTGTACACTTGTACACATTGTGGCCGCAAAGGCCATTTAGCAAAATATTGTTATGATAGATTAGGTCATTTTAATTTTGCTAAAAATAAAAATTTTTGGGTTCCTTACAAGACTAACCCAAAAGGACCCAAGAAAATATGGGTACCAAAATCCCCACCTTGTGTATTTGATGTAGGTGACGGATCTCTCAAAACGTGAGAGATTTGGTGCCTTGATGGTGAGTGCATGTGGACATGATGGACATACTATTGGATGCACCGCTATCAAGAAATTTTGGTGGGAAAGACCACCATGCTTGGAGCTTTGGAGTTGGTAACAATCTCTAAACTTCCAATTTTTTATGTACATGCTCTTTTCATTTATCATATTCATAGCATGTTTATGTTTTATGTTTTTAATGTGCTTCATGTGGTAATAACATGCTTAGATGTAGTTTTTATCAAAACTTGTATTATACATGTACAAATAGTGAGCTACATTTGTTTTATATATGGTTGCACTTCATGCTCATTTGTACCCACTTTATGCATATGTATAATCTAGTTTTGATGATTCTCTTTTATACATGTCTTTGCCTATTCTAGTGATTTACTTCATGTATACGTATTATTAATTCAAATCTAATAAATATACATGTATACCCGTGAGTCTCTTGCTTTCATGCAAATACATTTAATAGACTCTTTTATATTTGGGATATGTATGTGTATTATTAGTTTTAGATAAATCATACATATACCATGAAGATTGTTGTTTTATGAAAAATGATTTTTAAGTTGATTTGTTAAAAATGTGACTTATGATCTTTTTGAGCTTAAATGACCAATTTCATAAAAATGCTATTTATATGGTCTTTTAGCACTCACATTTTCATTTCAAGAATATTTTGAGCTTTATAGACCATGAGTGATTAAATATTCATGTACTTAGTAATGTTTTATGAAATACATATGATTTGATGTATTTTAAGGATCTTTAACTAGTTTTTCAAAAACAATTTATACTAGTTATTTATTCTTCAAATAGTTTTTGAGATTTACACATGATCTTATTTTTCTCAAAATTTGATGCTTAATGATTTGAATATTAGTTAAATGTTAGTATTTGTCAACACTAGGATTTATACTTGTACACACTATGGATCACAAATAAATCTATATATGATTAGGTTTGATTGCTTATTTGTGCCCATTAGGTGTGCTAGTATAGCCTAGTTTTGATGATCCATACATTGTTAAACTTGTATTCCCATGTTGAATTTGTATTATGATCATGTACTTTCATTTCATGTATATGTTTATTTTGACAAATGTTAAGATATACATGTATACCTCTTTGAGTCGTTTGCCTTTCATGCAAATCTATATGTGTGGACTCAATTGTGTTTAGGGATATGTATGTATACTTCTTGTGTTGTCAAAACATACATATACCTTGAAATATAATTATTTTTAAAATGAAAATTTGTGATGATTTTCAAAATTTATGATATTTAAAGGAATATTGAGCCTTATTGTCATTTTCATGATGCCATGTTTCACATAACATTGTACACTCACCTCTTTTGAAAATTTTATATGGACTTTATGGATTAGAGTGTTTTAGTGCCTTGTGATTTATGCATATTTCATGAAAACTTTTGATTTATTTCTTGATTGAAGAATTTCGTACTAGTTGTTAAATATTTTCATTTAACTAGTTCGAATTCCTCATGTGGTAGATTATATGATGTATACACTTAAGCTTAATTTTCAATTGGTATCATTGGATATTTTCAATTGGTATCAATATGACCTCTTATGTATATACTCATATTTTTGCTTTCCCATATATGTATGTATCACCTTCAATTGATATAATTTCTTCATACATATATGATTTGTCTTGTGCTTGAGCTAAAATTGACTTACATATTTTAAAGCACATAGGTTGTTAATGCTAAGCTTAATTCAAATCTTATTTTTCAAGCTTATGCATTAGATTTTAAATTGGTATCAAAATTCAAGATTTGTTTTTATTGTGAAAATATTTATTTTGATAAGAAATATTCAAAATTTTGTTATAAGGAAAATTCAAAATTTTTTTGATTTATATTGCCTATATGCAAGGAGAGCTTAACATCTCTTCTACATATAGATTCATGTTGAGTGTATCTTGTATTGAGAAGCTTAACATCTTTTCTTTATATGGTATACGTGTGTAGGGAGAGCTTCACATCTCCTCTTATGCATTACATAATATGTGTTATGTGAATTGGGGCTTATCATCCCTTCTTCATGTAATGCATATGTGTAGGGAAGCTAACTTAGTGTCTTCCTCTTCATGAATGTATATCGCATTTAACCTTTTATTGATTGATTTGTTTTAACCCCTTATTGGTCTCTTTGTTTATGATAAAAAGGGGGAGAAAAATATTTGATGATTTGTTTTTACTTTGACCCCTTTGTTGATGATTGACAAAAAGGGGGAGAAAGATTTTGGGTTGTGATTTTACTCATGCATAGCAAATAAATAATAAGATAAAGGTTTGAGAAAAAGATTTGTGCATTTTGTGCATTCATTTGCATACATGTTTATGTGCTTTAATGTCATATCTATTTATTTCTAGTGATGCATGAGTTAAGGGGGAGCTTCTTTGAAGCTTTACTTTAATCCATGCATATATAACTTCATGAGTTTTGTCATCATCAAAAAGGGGGAGATTGTTGGCCCAAAGGCCCATCACTCTAGTTTTGATGATGATCAACTCATGATGTTATGTTTACTAATGATCTTGTGCTTAATTAGTGACAGATTCCTTATCGAGATCTTAGTAGGTGCATAGCTCAACAAAGGATAAGATGTCAAGATTTGGAGCTAGCACGGTGTGATCCAAGGAGCTTTTGGATCAAGCTTGGACCAAGTCAAGAAGATGAGAAGACTTCAAGTGAAGACTTCAAGAAGATGAAGACTTGTGTCTAGGTATAAGATTTTATTTTTGTTTTAGATAAAATGTAAAGGATAGAATAGTTGGTGGATTGCTCAAGTCATATCACACACACACTCTTGATTCAATTGTCTTTTCATAAAAAGAATTTTCAGATTTAGAAAAGACTTTCATTTTGGAAAATTATCTTTTGGTATTTGATATTTCCACTATACATATCTTTAAGCCAAAACCATGTTTTATGATTAAGTCAAAAACATGATATTTCATCCTACTTGTGTAGTGGATCATATCCATACACACTATGATTTAATAAGTTCAAAAATATCTTATTTTTGTATTTGGAGAAGATTTAGAAAAACATGTTTTGGAAAATACAGTTTTTCAATTGAGCCAATATTTTCATGTTACAAAAATAGTTCAAATCTATTATAACATGCCTTGATTTTGTGCAAGCATATTTGTATATCATAGTATATCATTGAAACTATTTTTGTAGATTTACTGAGAATTTATGGGATTTTTATTGAGTTAAAAAGATCTATTTCAAAATCCCTTAACTGTGCTGACCTAGAGCTGGTTGTCAGGCCAGTTCGGTCGACCGGGCGGTCGACCGAACCAGGGTCAGGTCGACCGTGCGGTCGACTGACGTGCACAGACTTGTGCACGTCTGACAGCCCAGTGGGGCGGTCGACCGGGCGGTCGACCGTTTCAGAGAGCAGTGCTCTCTGTTGATTTCGGTCGACCGGGCGGTCGACCGGAGGCTTCAACGGTCTGAAATATGACCGTTGGCCGGTCGACCGGGCGGTCGACCGATAGGTCTGACAGACCCCAACGGCTAGTTTTTGACAGCCTATAAATTGAGGGTCTTGTCATTGTTTTTGTAAGAAGATTTTGGAGACTCTTAGAGCCAGTTTTTCTTAGTCATTTCAGAGGGTTTTCTTCACAAAATTTGAGAGCAAATATTTCCAATCAAAAGGAAAGTTTTATCAAGAGTGATTAAAGTGATTTCTTGAGTTTTTCACCGTAGCTTCTTTCCTTGCTTTCTCACAATCACTTGAGCTATCCATTGTCTATTTATCCATAGGATTGTGTTGTGAGAGTTTTTGTAAGGTGATCAAAGTGTTGTGATCACCAAAGATCTTGTCTTTGTTCTTTGAGGAAGCGGGCAAGTGTGCTCGTTGTGGTGTGGAGTTCGGTTGTGAACTCTTTGGTTCGAGGTGCGGCCTCGGCAAGCTAGTGGGATTGCGTGTGTACGGGACTCGGGAGTCCGAGGGCTTGTAGGTGTTGCGGCACCGGGGAGAGATCCATTGGGATCTTGCATAGTGGAAATCCTTCGTGTGTCGAAGGCGGGGATGTAGAGCAAGTGTGCTCGAACCTCGAAACAAACCCTTTGTGTTTGCGATTGCTTACTCTATCTCTCTCTCTCTCTCTCTCTCTCTCTCTCTCTTTGTCTCATTTATATCTTGCATACTTTATTGTCTTTATCTTATACTTGCTTGATATACCTTGTGCTTATATTGATATACTTGCTTGGGATTGTTGCTAACACTTGTATTCAACCAAGAGAGCTTCACATAGCACCTCAACCCATTTCAAGGGGAATCTAGAGGGGTTTAGTCCAGAGCCCTGCAAAGGGAATTCGGCTACACTCTTGTGTTATACATAGTGTTTAGTGTAAGAAGTTTAATTTGGTCATCTTAGTTTTAATTCCGCATTATTTGTTCATAAGTGACCATTAGATTAGCCATCACCTATTCACCCCCCCCCCTCTAGGTGATTTTACAATTGGTATTAGAGCATTTTTCACCTCTTTCCTCTCAAGGGTAATATGGGTTGTCATCAAACATATTTGGCCCTTTACCCCACTTTTTAATCATTCCAATCGCCGTCTTATGAGCACACAGAGCTCTTTGTCAAAAATGTATATCCTTACTTCAACCAGTTTTCCATCATATTTATCATTTTGTGGGGCTTAGCATTAGCTCACGTGATCTATCTGATTGTGATACAATTTTGCATATTTTACCACATCTATACCATGCATATTTGCAAATAAAAATATGATTTTTAATCCTTTTCTCTCTATTTTTGCAGGTCCACATCTGAAATGAGAAAAGGCCCAAAATTCCTTTAATTAGCAATAATTAAAGAGATTTAATTCAAAGCCCAAAAGAGAGCCCAAGTTTGAGCCCAGGATCTGGAGAATTCTACGCGCCAACTCAAGATTCCAGAAGGTCCACGTGGCTAACAACTTCGTAACAAACTCACAACAGAAAGTTGTTGGCCAACGGCCACAGAACTGCCGCGCTTTGCCGCGCTTCCGCCGCAAATCTAGGGCCGTTGGGCGCCAGATTTTGCCAGCTGTCTCGTCTTCTGGAGCCTTCTCTCTGAATGCTATAAATACAGGACCAGGGCCTTCGCAAATGAGAACAGAGGAGGAGAGAGGAGAGATTAGAGGAAAAAGCTTTGTAATTTGTAGGATTTTCTCTAGAATTTTTAGTGCTTTAGATCTTCTTCTTCCTCCCTAGAAATTCTGCAAAAGAGAGTTGTAAGAGAGAGAAAGCTTGTGTAGACTAAGGTGTGACAACTTGTGAAGCAAGGATTCATCCATTCTCTTCTCTCTACTTGAGCATTTTCTAGTTTACTTGCTTTCTTTAATTCAAGCTTTACTTTACTTGCATTTTAATTCATGCTTTGCTTTTCTTTTGTAATGGCTAGTAGCTAACTCTTTCTAACATGACTAGCTAACCACTAACCTTGCTAACTACTAACTCATGGGTGATTGCTATCTTTAATCTTGCAAGTTGTATGGTCTTCTCTTCTCCGATGGGTTACTTTCATGCTTGGCGAGTTCTTGTTGTAATTCCATATGATTCATGTGTGCCTCATTTAGAGCCTTGTCTTTAGAACAAGTGCCTTGATGGAACATGGAGATGGATCACCAAACATATGCTATTTGTTGTACAACTTCTTTACTTTTATTAATGAATGTTGTATCTTCTTCCTTAGCATCCCTTGAGTGTCGCTCTTTTGATTCCATTATTGAAAGTCTATCTTGTAGCCTATGACATCTATGAGGCTACAAGAACAAGTCCAAGAATGATCACCCGTCATCCAAGTGGGAAAGTAATTAGACCAACACGCAAGACAAATCTTTGCCGATGAATCAACATGAGGCACGCATTCACCATCACGGAGTTTAGTAAGTTTAGCAAAGTAGTAAGGTTAGCTAGTCATGGTTTTCTCCATCTAAATTCTCTTATAAAGTTTTCTTTCTTTTAGTTTCTCCAAAGCAAATTTCTTTCCGATTTCTTTTCCATCATGAACAAAGCCACCAATTCTTTCATTTCTTTTTCCATGATTCTTTTATTCTTTTAAAGCAAAGAAGAACCTTCGTTTTCTTTCTTCACTACGAACCGTAACGCTTCCATCGCAAGCTCTCCCTGAGGATTCGACCCGGTATAGCCATTGCTATAACGGAGATTTGGAAAGGGTACATTGATCTTTGAATACATTTGTGGAATAATCAAGCACTAAGGTTGAATCTAAACCTTCTCTCTTTTGTTAAATATTAGTGCTAATAAATCACACTATCTTTTCCCAATCAAATTTTTGGCGCCGTTGCCGGGGAGAGCAACGGTTTTTGATTTCAAGTGAAGAACTAAACGAATCTTCTTCTCTGTTGCAGGTTACAGGTAAAGAAAACATGAAAATTTGCATTGCAGTAACATATAAGTGGCTCTGGGCTTCTGCTCTTAAAAGCAGAAACCAGAAGCCCTCTGAATTGCCGCAGAATCGCGGCAAAAGTCGCAGATTTGCGGCAAGGAGGAGTTGACTTCTGACCATTTTTCTGCAGGGTCTCCAGCTTTGCAAAATTCATCTGCTGCAATACTTAATTTCTTGTATGCTTCACCATACTCCTGCTAATAATCAACAGTAAAAAATTTGTTGCAAAGTTAAAAATTGATTAGACATTTGCATTTCTAGGCACGTGTCTTTTCAATTCATTTACTTTTACTGTTGAAGAGTGCTGGAGCAAGGTACGTTTTGTATTGCATGTAGACTAGGAATCATCTCTTACTTGATTTTCATGCTTTGAGTGAATCTTAGTTATATATCTTGTACACTTGCACAATTCAATTTTAAGGGCTTTAACCCATAAATAAGATAAGGTGGGGGATTTCATTACCCTTTCCTTAGCCCAAAAACCACCATCCCAGCACTCACTAACCCAAGCCTAATTTAATAAAAAAGTAGACGTTTGCCCTAGGGACATCTCGGACTCACTTAGGAGATTATCCTAAGGGGGAAAAGTGTTGGAAATAGACTCTTGTAAAATCAGTGTCTAGGAAAGGGCCGAAAGCCCGAAGATTGGTGGTTATTTAATTAAGGAACGTCTTTGACGGAAAACCTCCCACCTTCCTTGCCCTTTCCTGGCTGATTAGCTTGTGGTCTAAGTCTACACTAAACCTCCCGTGGACGGTCTAATCAGTTAGGAGTCGTCTAGGTCATAGGTCTACCCTAACTTAGGTTAGAATTTTTTCTTTTTGTTTGTTTATTTGTTTGTTTCTTTTTGTTTGTGATCTTTTGTGTGAAATGGCATTCAACAATAATAATTCTTTCAATCCGAACATGAATTCATATTTCACACAGACTCCATTCTATTCGGATAATTCCAACCCGGCGTTTTATAATATGCACCAACCACATACACCGGGTTGGCCTTATCCGAATCAATATGACCCATACCCCCCATCTAATAACTATAATTTCCATAATAATTTCAACTCTTCACCGAGTCATTGGGATTCATGTACCCCGAATCAAATTTTCAAACTCCTTGTCCACCATATCCACCAAGTCCACAATATCCACAATATTCATTTCCAGATTCCGCTTCATATACTCCTTTTTCTGAATCACCTATTGAAGAAAAATCTGACTTCGTAAAGAAAGTAGAAGCAAATTTACAACAGGCCACGCAACACATTCAGAAAACATTGGCCTCTCCAATTCCACAGTATTTTCAAGAGTCTTACTCAAATCCACCTCTTCATAATGAACAACCATTTGCCTTGGAAACGAGTAAAGAACTCTTGTGTGAGTCCAAGCTTCAATCTCCACACATTTTTGACTCACATTATTCACAAAATTTCCAAAATCAAGATTCTTATACTCCCATTCTAGAGCATCCATTTGAAGAAAAATCAAGTTTAGAAAAGAGTATGGACATCTTGCAAGAGTCTTTGTTACAATATCAAAAATCACATGCCGAGTCTTTCAATAAGGTGGATGAACAATTGAGTCAATTGGTTAACATTTATAGGAATGAGGAAACTCTATCTTATCAACCTTTGACTCATTCAGCTATACCACACTCTATTGATATGACCCAAGACTCCTATCATTTTGGAAATCATGATTCAATTTCAGCACAACCACCTGAACTTGTCCAAACTTCAGATCCCATTGACATTTTGGCAAGTTTTTCTTTTCCTGAAATTGAACTTGAGCATGAATATGATCCTGAACTTCCACTTGATGATTCAATTCTACTTCCTGATCCAATCATGACTCCGGTGTCTTCACCTGATTTCACTCCATTTCCCAAGTCAGTATTGGATCCAGTGCCTATCCATTGCGAAATTGAATCACCAATCTTTTATGATGATCATATTGAACTTGACCAATACCATACTTTTGAAAGTCCCATTGATAAATTGGCAAGTTCACATTTTTGTGGAATTGAACTACATGAGGAATGTGATCTTGAACCCCAACTTAGTGATTCAATTCTTTTTCCTGATTCAATAATGACTCCAGTATCTTTACCTGACTTCAATTTTTTCCCGGAGTTAACATTGGATCCTGTCCCAATTCATAATGAAGTTGAATCACCCATCTTTGAGGATAATATTGAACTTGACCAATTATACACTTCTGAAGATACTATTGACAAATTGGCAAGTTCTCCATTTTTTGGTATTGAACTACATGAGAAATGTGACCTAGATTCTCACAATCTCTTTACTTCTGAAACTGATTGTACAATTCTGATGGAAGATGTTGACCTTAGTTTTGAAGAATTGTATGGCGATGAGCTAGAATTCCTTAATCTTGGAAGTAAAGAGATATCACCCATATTAGGTCACATTCTATTGTTGGACAATACATGTGGACTGGATTTTCAATTTCTTGACGTGGACCCAATTCCTGAATTCATTTCAACTCCTGAACCTTTACTCGACTCAAGTAACCTTCATGAGTCGGTATTAGTTCATGTCATTCCTGAGTCCAAGTCAACTGTTCTATCATTTCATATTCCATTCTGGGACAAAGTGGTTGATAAATTTGACTCTGAAATTATTTTGAAAATTTGGAAATTAGATGGGGTAACATTGTTAATAAAATTCACACATGCATGCATCATTCTAGTGGGTTGTATCATGGAGGTCTATGGTGGGTTCCTCAAAACCCAAAGTAAAGTTGATTGGGCCATGTTTCGTGGACCAATTAGACCTCCACCAGAACCACCACCTTAAGGTAATTTTTTCCTTCCCTCTCTATTTTGTTTCATGCATACATATATCACGATGCATTGAGGACAATGCATGAGATAAGTGTGGGGGAGGGTTTACTAACTTAGAGTTTTTTAGATTTTCTTTCTTTTTCACTTCTTTTAGAAATATATAAAAAAAACTTTTTGAAATAAGAGACAAAGTTTTGATCTATTTTTAAGAAAATTAAGATGATCTTAGAAATTAAGAAAGCCTTAATTATGACATCTTAAACCTAGTTGAAATAATAGATCTTATTTGAAATTATAGGCTAAGTAAGAAAAATTGGTGAGATATTCTTATCTTGAATTTTTTTGCCTTAGATAAGTATGCACTTCACACTTACACATTTCTTGGGATGGAAACAAAGACCAAGAAAGCCATATATATAAAAAAAAAGAGAAAAAATATATATATAATAAAACATCACTTATTAAGCTGGATAATTGTGCCTCAAGAAGCATGATTATTCACGCCTAACGGTGGTAAAGGAAATAAATGATCCCCTTTAGTTTTGTGGCCTTGTTTACTTGAGACCTTAAACCCGAGGGATGTTTTCTCATCTGGTGCCCTAAGACCGTCTAGTTTGGGAGTCATCGGTTATAGGCTCGCTACAAGGGTAAACTAGAAAGCCTAAACTAAGGGAAGAATTAAAAAAAAAAAGAATATATATATAATAAATAAATGGCTTGATAGTTAGAGTTAAAATCCCAGAAATCTTCACTATCACAATGTGCATACTATCTAGGTTTTATGAAGGATAAAATATTCAATCCAATTTTGAAATCTTACCTTAATTGAAGACAAGATCTTGCATGGAGACTAAGTTTAAGGAAGAATGATTATAGGTGGACTTATGACCTTAGATCACTTATATTTTTGCAAAAATAGTATTGAAAACATGTCTCTCTTTTCAAATGAATTTTCAAAATACTAACATTTGTCTTCTTTCTTTATGGATTTTGTGGGTGCAATCCGCTGAAAACCCTCAGGAGAAAACACTCCTCCTCTAGGGTAACCTAGAGGTTTAACGGCTTGTTGCACGTGCTCAGTGCAATCGCGTCACCTGCGAAAGTGGTGTAATAAAATTGGTAGTATAGTTTTTTTCTTTCTTTGTTTTGCTCGGGACGAGCAAAAGAATAAGTGTGGGGGTGTGATTGTGATACAATTTTGCATATTTTACCACATCTATACCATGCATATTTGCAAATAAAAATATGATTTTTAATCCTTTTCTCTCTATTTTTGCAGGTCCACATCTGAAATGAGAAAAGGCCCAAAATTCCTTTAATTAGCAATAATTAAAGAGATTTAATTCAAAGCCCAAAAGAGAGCCCAAGTTTGAGCCCAGGATCTGGAGAATTCTACGCGCCAACTCAAGATTCCAGAAGGTCCACGTGGCTAACAACTTCGTAACAAACTCACAACAGAAAGTTGTTGGCCAACGGCCACAGAACTGCCGCTCTTCCGCCGCAAATCTAGGGCCGTTGGGCGCCAGATTTTGCCAGCTGTCTCGTCTTCTGGAGCCTTCTCTCTGAATGCTATAAATACAGGACCAGGGCCTTCGCAAATGAGAACAGAGGAGGAGAGAGGAGAGATTAGAGGAAAAAGCTTTGTAATTTGTAGGATTTTTCTCTAGGATTTTTAGTGCTTTAGATCTTCTTCTTCCTCCCTATAAATTCTGTAAAAGAGAGTTGTAAGAGAGAGAAAGCTTGTGTAGACCAAGGTGTGACAACTTGTGAAGCAAGGATTCATCCATTCTCTTCTCTCTACTTGAGCATTTTCTAGTTTACTTGCTTTCTTTAATTCAAGCTTTACTTTACTTGCATTTTAATTCATGCTTTGCTTTTCTTTTGTAATGGCTAGTAGCTAACTCTTTCTAACATGACTAGCTAACCACTAACCTTGCTAACTACTAACTCATGGGTGATTGCTATCTTTAATCTTGCAAGTTGTATGGTCTTCTCTTCTCCGATGGGTTACTTTCATGCTTGGCGAGTTCTTGTTATAATTCCATATGATTCATGTGTGCCTCATTTAGAGCCTTGTCTTTAGAACAAGTGCCTTGATGGAACATGGAGATGGATCACCAAACATATGCTATTTGTTGTACAACTTCTTTACTTTTATTAATGAATGTTGTATCTTCTTCCTTAGCATCCCTTGAGTGTCGCTCTTTTGATTCCATTATTGAAAGTCTATCTTGTAGGCCTATGACATCTATGAGGCTACAAGAACAAGTCCAAGAATGATCACCCGTCATCCAAGTGGGAAAGTAATTAGACCAACACGCAAGACAAATCTTTGCCGATGAATCAACATGAGGCACGCATTCACCATCACAGAGTTTAGTAAGTTTAGCAAAGTAGTAAGGTTAGCTAGTCATGATTTTCTCCATCTAAATTCTCTTATAAAGTTTTCTTTCTTTTAGTTTCTCCAAAGCAAATTTTCTTTCCGATTTCTTTTCCATCATGAACAAAGCCACCAATTCTTTCATTTCTTTTTCCATGATTCTTTTATTCTTTTAAAGCAAAGAAGAACCTTCGTTTTCTTTCTTCACTACGAACCGTAACGCTTCCATCGCAAGCTCTCCCTGAGGATTCAACCCGGTATAGCCATTGCTATAACGGAGATTTGGAAAGGGTACATTGATCTTTGAATACATTTGTGGAATAATCAAGCACTAAGGTTGAATCTAAACCTTCTCTCTTTTGTTAAATATTAGTGCTAATAAATCACACTATCTTTTCCCAATCACTATCCCATTATACCCTTGAAGCGCATCTTTACTTAGTGGGACTACGTTTGATCCTATTTGGCATATCTTCATATCACACTCCAGTTAAGCAAGAAATGAAACTGGACATTTTGGGAATCACATGGAATGGAAAGGTCTAATTTTCCGCTACCTTTACCAATCTAGCTTTCTGTTGCCATTTATTCCCTTATAAGTCAAGGCTTTCTTTCCTACATTTATCCTTGCGCTGTAAAAGTCGTGAAGTGACATTCATTAGGATACTTCTTGATTATATAGATTGAGCACATGACATGAAATTTATTGTTGCTACAAACCCTTTGTCTTGTCTTTATGTAACCAGAAACTCACTAATGTGACCATAACTACTTCGGCATTCATCATCATGTGTTCTTAATGACATTAAAATATACCACTTTCTATAACCACCAAATTGATTTAGGGTTGGCAATGGGTTGTGTTATGTTGTGCCTAGTCAAGTCTAGGCATGACTCATGTAAAAACAGTTAGGTCTATGCATGGCCCATAATACTATTTGAGCCCATACCTATACGCCTATGTACCAGTCCCACTCGATAGTGAGCCAACCTATTCATGCCCCCATTTGTGCTTGAATCAGGCCAGCCTATTCGTGCCTAATTTGGGTCTCCTACTTTGTGTCTAATCCGGCAGAGTAGAGTGAGAGTTGCTAGGGTTTTCACTTTGTTGTTTGGTTTGAGAATTAAAGTGAGGATTAGGTGACAAATGATTCAAATGAGAGAATGAGATCTGAAGTTTAAATGACTAATAGACTCATAGATTCATTAAATAGTATATATTACTGTGCCATTAATTGGAGGCTCAAGCAGAGCTCCATTCGTGCCTTGAATGGGCCGTGCCCCAAGCCATACGTGTCTGGAAAGGCAAGCTCACGTACAACACAATAATAAACTGGGTTGTAAGTTTTAGGTCATACCCAGAGTACTATTTTCATTATCATGTCCCAAATATTTTCATGCCAAGCCCATCTTGCCTTGGTCCGGCCTCAACCCATTACCCGTCGTACATTGATTGTCCTGGTTTCTCTTTTGCTTTCTCAAAATAAAGAAAAATATCAGCACTGGAATGGATATATAGAAATCAGTTTTGTTTTCTATATGGCAAGCTATGGCTCTTTGGCTTTTCTATGCTGGAGATGATCTTCACAGGTGCAAACCTTTTCTCTGTTTGCTCCTCTTTATAATATACTAGTTGAAAGAGCTTAGAGAGGGTTAACAATAGTGGCTTCTCAGGTGTAAGTTGTGCCATTGATGTGGTAGGTTTCTGCACTCGCAAAGGTGTCACACAGGACCCAATATTGGTCCTCTACATTTCATACACGAGCATTCGACCTGTAGTGAATGGGGAAGAAAGCTTTTGACACGAAAAGTTTTGTTGTTTCATTTGAAGTCAAGTATTGGATACTGAAATATCTTTCCTTCTGTTTAAAATGTTGAATTAGGAATTTTTTTCTCTATGTGGTCAGTTGGTTATATTTACATCTGAATGAATAGGCTTTGCTTGCTCTAGCATCAAACTGACAACTTTAGTCAGATAGTTTTGTATCCTTTCATCATTTCTCATATGTGCTATCTTTTGAGGAAAAATATGTTTTGATTGGATGCACGTATTGATTTGAGGGTCATAATTCTGGTATGAAAAGTTATGGTTATCATCACAATCTATATAGAAATTCACTCTCTAGTCTGTGCTTAGCCATCTTTTTGTTGCCAATATTTCATTATTCTTTTCTGAATGTTAAATAATGGTAAAATTGGTTATGATTCAAGATATTTTTATTTATGGCGAGTGATTTTTGATTGGTGGATATTGCATTTACTTTCAGGGTCTCAACTTTTTGAAGAAATCTAGATTCAGAGCAACAAAGGGTGGAGATTTTAGTGGTTCACCCACGAGCGGCCAGCAGTTGTCATCTCTGCTTCTTGTCAATAATGCTCTCCATGTAGCTTCTGCTAAATCTGATGTTCCCCGGCCATCGTCTGCTAAATCTGATGTTCCCCGGCCATCACACATTAGGAATTATCAGATCCTCAGCCGAGAGAGAACTGGTGTCTTATCTCCTGCTGCCAAGGATGCTGGTAGCCAAGATGATAATCTGAAGAGCTTCATCAATCAGAACCTCCAGGCTGAAAGCAAGGGTGCCACCAATATGAATTTGATCAATTTGTCAAGGCCGAGCTTGGGCTATTTCGGGGAGAAGAGACCCCTCTCCCTATCTCATAATCGGAATGATTTCTTCAATTCCCTCAGGAAGAAAACATGTGTCATTCATTCAGGTGGTGCTGCCATTCCTGAGCCAAGCTCCTGTGTTAATGTGGAGTGGTCACTGTCATCGGAGCAAAACAAAGAGAATTGTGCTGACATTTCCATGAGTAATCAGGAAGAGAACCATGGGGATGGGTATTGCTCTGATGCTTCTGTGATTAACCTGGAAGAGAACAATGGTGATTCAGGGATTGGTTGTGGAGATGGTGCTGATGCCTCTTGTGTAGTACATGAATGGGTATGGCAGTGAGAAACAGCCTGGCAGATCACTATACGAGCAGGGAAGGAAAGTAACTGGGCAGACCAACGAGGAAGATTGTGACGAAGGCAAGAAATAATTTGTTGAAAGTGACTGTCTGGGCTGTGTAGCAGAGATTGGAACTCCCAAATAGTCCAACGGACCTGGAGAAGGTGATCTATGAAAATTTTTGGTAGAAGTTAAGAGGGACCTGATCAATGTTGCAGTAGAGGATAGATTTCTTTAGATTTAGTTTTTGCCTGAAATGATGGTGTAAGTTTGCAGGACATCAGTATCATATTGGCTCTCAGCCTATTGCTCACACCGCTGAGTTGAGTTGCCTCGTTTTCACAACACTGTTTGTCATTTCAATGCTTGATTTGCGTATCTTCTTTTGTAATTGCAAGAGGTTTTCCGGTGGGCTTCAGCACCAAGTTACTCCCATTTTGTTTACAGACACGTTTTAAAAAAAATGCCACCTCATTTTTACTGATCCAAATCCAAATATGAAACAAACATGGGACCTGATTAGATCACTTCACCACATAAACTAATTGCATATGACAATATGATTTGTAACAGAATGCAGGTTCATGTGAAAAAAGAAGAGAATTTATTCAAGCATAAATCACCACTACTACTACTAAGATACAACACGTACATGTACCTGATTTCATAAACAAAATTAAAACTAAAATGTAACAAGGACTACTAATGACTATCACAACTATACTAACAAAGCATGGAAAGGTTGGCGGTGCCTCAGGTGGAGAGGTGGCTTTGACCACAATTTCTGTGATTTGCCTTCTCTTCAACAACCTGGGAGAAGGGAGAGGGACTGAGCTTTGTCTTCTCTTGAGTAACTTGGAAGAAGGCAGGGGCACTAATCTTGGAGAAGGTGCGGCTTTGTCGGAATTGGAAGTGAGCTTGGGGAGGGAGAGGAATACATGAAGGAGGGACCGGCGAATAACTCATTCTCCTCGTGGCCAAGCAAATGGTTTGCATTTTCAGTGGGCTCTGGCACCTCGGACCTCCGTTGCGGAATGATGTATTTCGCTTTCACCGGCATTGCTAATCCTTTGCTAGTATCAACAAAGAGGAGAAGAAGAGAATAAAATTATTGAGTGTGAGCATGGAGTGTGATTCAACTATATATAGGGGTTCAACATCCCTAATCCTTTGCTAGTTAGGTTGATCCCAAAAAGGAAACTTACTTTAGTCCTAATCCTAATCCTAGTGGGTAACTGAGGTCCAATAAAGGAAATATTTATTGATCCTATTAGGATTAGGATAAAACATAAAAGTTTGACATTACGCCTGATTATTACACATATATATATTATATGTATTGTTGTTTAAGTGCTGCACACAGACAGCCCAAAAAGGTGTTCAGGTAGGAGAAACAGCATGCTACACTGATGAAGATGATGAAGGTTCTTTCGTTGGAGAATCTGATTTTATAGAAGTAGATTTCCCTGTGCCAGCCTCTAAAGTATCAAGTTGTTCTGGAGCACGAGAGCTGGAAGCGCCGGTTGTTCTCATCAGCCTCTGGTGGCTTGGCTTGAAAGCGCAAAGCACCCAATCGGATCCGTCCACCCCAACGTCGTCGACTCCGGCGCATCAACCCCCCTCATCCCGCGGGGCCTCACCGAGCCCTCATCGCAGCCAACTTGGACCCGCAGCTGACTCATCGAGCCCTCAAAGTAAGCGCCCTCGTCGCGCTCAATGTCGCTGCACGGCCTCGCCAAGCCCTCGTCGCAGCCAACCTGGGCCTGCAGCAGACTTGTCGAGCCCTCGATGAGCGCGCCCTCGCCGCACAATTCGTAAGGATAAATACATAGCAGCATGCTAATAACAGGAACACTGACATATATAACAAAGAAAAAGAATAATAATGCTCATGAAATTTACAAAGAGAGAGATATTAGACTTTGTTGACAAGGAATGGTGTCAGCGTGGGCAGTAACCAAGTGCAAAAGCCAGGGGTGGGGCTGAGGATAAAACCAATTGCGCCCACTGAGGAGGAAGAAGACTTGCAGTACTATAATCAATCAGGTTTGCAACTGTAACTTGAGAGATGAGATCAGAATTATAGACAGCTGGATAAACAATAAACGCCCGTGGGAGTAATGATGCATCAAACAGCAAGCAAATTGAGGAACTATCCCTCACTGACTGGGTCCGAAGGTGAGATCTCTTAAGAGCACAAAGCTGAAGACCACACAGAGCAGGAGAGCAATGTGTTCAAGGAACAGAGCTGAAGACCACACAGAGCAGGAGAGCAATGTGTTCAAGGAACTGCCAATGGGTTTGACCATACTTAGCTCTCATGACGAGCGGGCCAAAAGGCAGCCAAATGTTGTAGCAGATTGTTGAGCTGCTTAGCTTGGAAGGAGAATGCAACATGAGGTAATCTTCTGATATTCAGGCCGCCAACAGATTGTGGAAGACAGATTTTATGCCAAGCAACCGGTGGTTGTTTCCTGTGTATTCCTGATGACCAAAGAAATTGTCTAACTATTTGCTCCATTTCCAGATTTGTTCGAGCTGGAAGAGGAGAAGCTCGTAGTACATGCACGGATATGGCAGTAAGAAACAGCCTGGCAGATTCACTACACGAGCAGGGAAGGAAAGCAACTGGGCAGCCCAATGACGAAGACTGTGACGAAGGCGAGAAATAATTTGTTGAAAGTGGCATTGTCTGGGCTGTGTAGCAGAGATTGGACTCCCAAATGATCTACCGGACCTGGAGAAGGTGGTTTATGAAAAAGTTTGATAGAAGTAAGATAGAAGTTAAGATGGACCTGATCAATGTTGCAGTAGAGGATAGATTTATGTAGATTCAGTTTTTGCCTGAAATGAAATGATGGTACAAGTTTGCAGGACATTAGTAAAGGCCGGGTATTCATCAGGAGTAGCCTTGCCCATATTTAGTGTATCATCTGCACAAATGTGATGGATAAGATGAAGATCAGAGGCAGGGAACTGGATCCCTGAACTGAAGCCTGGTGCAACATATCAGAAAGCACATTGGTGCAAGTCACAAATAGCAATGGTGCCAGAGGGTCACCCTGGAGAATGCCATTAGTCGGTGAAATGAATGGACGAGGATGGCTATTAAGCAAGATGAAATATTGTATATAGTGAAGGCATGAAGAAATCCAAGAGATCCATTGAGGGTAGCCTTATGCTTGCACAACTGCGAGAATGAAATCCCAACCATGCATGATTCAGCTGCAATATCAAATATTTTGGACAATGTCTGAGGCCAAATATAAGTAAATATCAGATCAATATATAAAAAAAAAAAAAAAAGCTACCAACACATAGTTCAGCTACATTATCAAATTTGAGACCAAAATAACACGTTTGAGGGCAAATATAAGTTAATATTTGACATCAAAATCAGAAAAACAAGCTGCAATGACATAGTTCAGCTGCAATATCACAATTGACACCACGATCACAAATTTGACACGAAAATTTAGTTAACTATTGATAACAAAATCACAAAAGAAGTTGTGAACACATTGTTGAGGTCCAATACTACATTTGAGAAAATCATAAAATTGACACCAAAATTGAAGTTCATATTCCAAACCAAATTCAGAAATCAAGCAGTGAAACAGTAAGGTGCAATACTACACTTGAGAACCAAATCCCACAGCTGAGACCAATTAAAATGTCATATCTGAGACCATAAACAGAAAAGTTGACTGTGAACACATATTTGATACCAAATAATCAAGGATAATTATGCTAAATGGTTCAGAAATGGCCGAGTATCATTTACTTCGTGGGGGAGAGCTGCACAAGTTTGCCTCTTTATCCCCAAAACATCATATTAATGGCCTATCACCACAGCCTACCGAATCCCTGATACTCAAGGTCTAGCATGAATGCACAGACCACATTCCAAATATATAAGTAACAAGATGAAATTGGAAGCAAAACTGTAAACATAACAAAACTACATTCAAAGAAGAAAAACTTATAAATTTAGAGGATGTAATAGAATAGCTCAGACCAAAATCATATGAAGAAGGTATGAACATGGTAAAGGGGTAAAAACTTCATATATCAAAGGCCAAAAATGAAATTTAGATATAGTTGAAAGGAAAGTGGAAGATAATCAGGAAAACAAGCTGCCCAAGTTTGCATAGTTCAGCTGCAACACCACATTTGAGACCAAATTAGAAGATTCACACCAAATTGAAGGTCATATTTGAGACCAAATCAGAGCATAAAGGTGAAAACAATATGAGACCAAAACCATAATTGTCAGACCAAATTTAAGAAAATATTTGAAAGCACAATCATAAATTTACTTCCAAACCCCCGTAAGCCAAAATTGTCATTTATGAAAGACCTACCATCACTGTGCACATAGTTCAACCGCAATACCACTTTCCAAATATAGAAACTGATGAGATGAAAGTGGCACAGATAATATTAACAAGTGAAAAGTAATTTTACATAAGGAAAAGCTTAAGGTATTAAGTAATTTAATTTAATATTTTAAAGAAATTTCATGTAAAGAAGGTGTGAATGAAATAAGGTAAAGTTGCAAAACTAAGCCTCCACATCCCCATATACTCCAATGTTTGATAGTTCAAAAGGCTAGCATTAATGCGCATATAGTTCAGAATAAGAGAATAGTAAGATTTGCAGTATTAATTAAAGGAAAAAAAATGTGTTTGTACCCATCCTTTTCCTGATTTACTTCTTTACCCCTACTTGACTTTAACTTCGTCATTTGCCTCTTTCTTTTATTTGGTATTCTTTTTTAGCCTTATATCAATTTACAGAAACCTTTAACAACCTTTTTATGTTATCTGGACTGTTTTACCCTCTGATTATTCTATATTTTATGGTAATATCATCTCACAAATTAGGTCCACTGATTAGAGGAAAGAAGAAAAGAAAAAAGGCTCATTGTTCTTGCTCATGGAGGTATCTCTCTCATTGGATCATATTCTCCAAAAAAAAAGGATCAGTGCATCAAATGCAATGCACCTTCAGAAATCCTTATTGTTTCTTTGAAAATATATCTGATACTGTCTCTCTTCTTTGGCACATATTTTATAAATATTGGGCCAATGTTATATAATTTGAAAGGAAATAGCTGCACAAGCTTACCTCAGAATGAACGCGTACCCAATACTCAAAGACTAGCTTGAATGATAAATGCAAATACCAACAAATATCCTGAGTAAAGAGATGAAAATGGTGGCATGCTTGGCTGCAAACTGCCTCGTCAGGTTACAATATGGCATATAGACACCCCCTAGCACGTGGTCCCACACCACACAAGTTATTTTTCTTAACCTATGATAATAAGAATAAAATGGAAAATAAAAAACAAATAAATATAATAACAAAAATATAAATTGTCCATGGTGTGGCCAGGGAGGGAGGTTGGACCCACCAACATAAGGTTGTTCCTTCTTCTATTTTTTTATTTAACCTCAAGAAGAAATTTGGGGTTGGTTCCGCATATAAATATAGTAGACACTCTACAATTACTACATACATTTATCAAGTAAGTTTCTGCTTTAGCTTTCAGTACACTGCAACTAAATATATAGTGTATTATTAACTTTTTTAGAAATTGCAAATTCAGTTGTTAGTAATTGTAAGAAAGCATTTCTAATGTGATAAATTTGTGGTAACCACGAGTTTTTTCAGTATTGTTCTATAAACAATTTTAAAATAAAGATAAAAACTTATATAAATTATAGTTTTTACCCCCAAAAGTTTTAAGATGCTATTGCAACCTCTCTGATATTACAGCTTAAACCCTAAAAGTTTTATTGGCAATAAGAAACATAAATAAAATAGTATTTTTCACATTTGTCACATATATATTTTTCAAAAATTTCAGATTAATCTATATTGACTTTAAAGTTTAAACATGTTAATAAGGTTGCAAAAAAAAGATATAAAAATCTTTATAAAATTTCAGAACCCTATTATAACATAATTTTAGTATTTCTCAATTTTAGTTTTTATCACATTACAATTAAGAACAATAAGCAAAAAAGAGAAAGTTAAATAAATATATATTGGTTAAAGTTTAATGCATGTCTAAATTGTTATTGTAGTACGATCTTTTCAAGACTAATTGGCTAGGTCGATAGAGTGTCTAGTCGGAAATTTAGATGGTTGAGAGGTTAGTGGGCTTCAACTCACTATTTATTTTAAAAACCGAACATTATTTTGTAATAATGGAATGGTTGTTGCAAAAAATTATTTTTCATGTGTTTTTCTTATGAGAAGGATCAAATATGATACTTTTAGTTCTTTGATTTTCTAAGAAACTTGCAAGTGAATTTGCTACCATGTGATTTTGACATTTTACACAGTTAGTAGTATTGTTTACGATGTTTCTGTTTAGTGCACTGACTAATGAAAATTGGATAATAAGTGGCAATGGAACTAAAATACCACATCAGACACTAATGGGAGAGGGCACCTCTAGATGTTGTTGGGGCCACTTATATGCCCTTATGGGTGGATATGTGAAGCTAAATATCACAAGAATGACACCAAACATGCGTTGGGGCCTCATCTAGGTATTTTTGAAGACCGAGTCTAAATGATTATATCCAAGTTCTATTATCTTTAATACTTTGTAACTTGATAGATATATTGACTTCTCTAGTGAATCCATTTAAGTACAAGTGGCAAAAACTTTAGAACACGATATTATTTAAAATGGTTTTAATATTGTGTTTTAAATATTTTTATATTGTTTATCACAATTGAATTCATTAGTAATATGTTTATCTATTTTGATTCACTAGAGAGATGGTGTCTTACTCATTTAGCATTTAGCTCATCCACGTTTTTACCTAGTTTTCAGATTTGGAATAGACTGAGTAAAATCACGTAAGGAGATTTAGGTGCAATCAAAATTAGAAGATTTTCTTTTGTTTCATTAAGTTTCTATTTATTTCCATAGATGAGGAGTGTGGAGACAAAACTTGTATTGAAAACCTTGTCTTTTGAGACAATATTAAATTTTCAAAGTTTTATGTTTTCGAACCTTTAATAAGAATCAATAGTTTGTATATCTTTATGTTGTATTTATCGCTCTGAAGTAAGTAGTGATAGGCTTAGCATGGGTGTGAGATCCTTCTTGTACACATGTAGCTTATGGGACAACTCTAACCTTTTGAGGAGTGGGGGCGTTACGGTGAACGTTCTCAACGTGAGCACGAATTCGATTTTAATGAAGCTTCAACTAGGAAGAAGTGCAACTTGTATTCAGCTAGGAAGATGTCTGACTTGTTTTGGTTATCTTTATCATTTCTATGGTCACATGCGGGT
Organism: Agave tequilana; assembly: GCA_038442645.1. Lineage (NCBI taxonomy): Eukaryota > Viridiplantae > Streptophyta > Magnoliopsida > Asparagales > Asparagaceae > Agave > Agave tequilana. The sequence continues at coordinate 459,102 of JAVJIF010000661.1, forward strand.
AGGTCCTCTAGATCCTTTCCTTGTCAAAAAAAGAGATGGAAAATAAACCATCTTTAAGTGTGTACCTTTCATAACCGTGTGATGTTGTGTCTAGTCCACTTTGGCACGTTGTCTAGTCCACGTTGGCACGTCTATCACCTATGTTTGTGCAACATAGAATAGCTCTTCAAAGGACATTTGATCTAGTGTAGAAGTTGTTTTAGTTGTGGCATCAAAGAAAAAATTCATTTAATTTTTTGTATGACCCAACACTATCTTTTGAAGGGGTGGTGTATCTTTGTAAAAAAGGCTAATAAATAAAGTTTGCATAACAACATAAGCAGCTTACTTATTTACTATGTACCTCCACTAGATGAAATTCTTGGTTTGATTCCACCACTAGAAATGGCAAGCATTAGCAACCTTATATGTTTGAACAATGAAGACAATCATGTTTGGTAAATTAATTTCTTTTCAAAGCCTCTAAGAACTTAAATTGGGATTAATATCAGTCACTTTGTTTTATCCCATTTAGGTGTCTTGTTTATGGATTTAGGTGCCTTGCCAGCATTACAGTCATAATATTTAGTATAAAGCAATAATTAGGGCAAAGAAAAAGATGGGTTTCTGAATAATTTATATGCTCATAACCATGTAAATGAAGGAAATTCAATACAACACATGGATACTTAGTGTGAATATATAAAAGTGAGTGTTCAATATGAATATATAAAATATCCACATAATTTTTTATTTGCACTTGGTACCTTTAGTTCTCATCTGAAAAAAGAAAGAACATTGCAGGACTAAGAGAAGATGAATTAGCTTCCCCCCGCACTGGCTCAGCATCTCGGTATGCTTTTCTTGGCTTTTCTTGGGCAGAGGAACGGATGATTTTTTGTCCAGGTTCGTGTGGGATGTGTCCATCTGAAGTACCACTCCCCCGATGAGGGGCTATTTAGAGACCTCAAATTATCTTGGCAATAAGAATGAGAAGAAAATTTCCCTCTTAATTCCTTTGGTGGTAGAACAAACTAGGGGTAGAACTGAACTAATCTCCTCAGGCCTCAAAGATTGCATCCCATGATACTGTCAGTAGATAATAGTGTCAGTTTTAATACAGTGGATTAGAACCAGTAAAGCAAAAGTGACCAACAAACAGAGCCGGACATGAAACTCACCATGGACATGGTAGCCATAATGAAAGTTTCGCCACCAGATAACAGCTTTATGTAGAGGGAGAGAAGTGACGTATATGTACATATATTTGATAGATAAGTCCCCTTTACAATCACTTTAAGCATTCACTGCTATCCATCCTTGCAGAGCAACGAAGCAAGTGTGGACTCTTCATTGACAATTGCTGCAAACTTTTCCCTCTTTCATCAGCAGAATAATGTTGGAATGGAGTACACATAGTACCAATACATTTATGCTTGATAGAAATTAAGCAAACACATAATAAGGACTGACTATATTTGTGCCTACTCATCGCCTCAGACTGAACTTCACAGTATTCACGTGCAAGATATTTCGAAACTTTTTTGGCCGATCCAAAGTCCTGATCCCATCTCAGCCCATAGATTGATTACTTCGGTAGCCTTCAAGTAAACATGACAAGTATTGTAAATTTGTGATGTGAGACATCTTAGCAAAAGGTTTATAATTACCTTCAGGATTGTACATGTCTTAAACTTTTTTGTTTTACCTCATTAGACTTCAGGATTGTACGTCTTAAACTTCTTGTTGCACCCACTTTTGATAAGAGACCCTGACGATTGTTCTTGACACAATTTAACAGCCACCATACTGCAGGATCTTGTGAAAGCATGTTCTTCAGCATCCTGTAAGAATTTTCACGTGATGTTCAGACCACTGACGAATGCCCAGATCAATGATGTTGTAGTTTGTATTCTCACTGTCAGATGATCCAGTAATGCATCATTTGACTTCACACTCATCCATTACAATGATGCAGCTTCATTTCAAAACTGAGCAGTTTGAGCATACCATAGATGTTCTCATATTGTACATGGCCTCTGTCTCCAGACACAAATTCCTGCAAAGCACCATCAATCTCTACAGCACTGAATCCAGGACTCTTCTTTATCCCGAGAGACTTCATCATGTTCCGCACTTTCACCGCTCCATCCCATCTCCCAGCAGAAGCATATGTATTTGACAGGAGCACGAAATTGGAATCTGTCTTAGGCTCCAACTCTACCAAATAACCCATCAACTTTTCTGCCAAACCAATATTTTCATGCACCCTACAAGCAGCAGGCAGTGATCCCAGCACAACCTCATTTGGCCCCATGACCGGCATCATGCTTCCCACCAAGGGCATCGCCTCCTCTAGCCGCCCGGCCCGGCCTAATAGATCCACTACACATCCATAATGCTCAATCCTCATAGGGATTTCCATATACTTCTGTTGCATTAGTTTATAGTACTTAAGCCCTTCATCCAACCCAGCATGACTGCAAGCAGTAAGCACCCCCGTGAAGCTAACGCCATCTGGCTCGAACCCCATCCTCTGCATCATATCAAAGTGATCAAGCGCCTCACTACAACATCCATTTGTAGCAAACCCAACAATCATCGAATTCCAAGTGACCCGCGTCCTTCTCCCATTATCCAGCCTATCAAAGACCTGGCGAGCGAGGTAAATGCGGCCGCACCTCGAGTACATGTCAATGAAAGAATTGGCAAGCTGGACATTGACACAAAGATCTCCATTGCGGCGGCTCATAGCATAGTGGTGCACCCACATGCCCTGTCCAAGCGCACCAAGATCAGCGCAGGCAGCAACAAGAGAAATAATCATGACATAATCTGGCTCAACTTGATCGGTTAGCTGCTGCATTTCCCGAAACTGTTGCATAGCTACTTCTAGAAACCCGTTCTTGATGAAGCCATCAATTCAATGAGGGCCGTCCAAGAAACCTTGTCCCTCTGGCGGGGCTGCATCCCTGCGAAGACAGAAACCGCATGCTCTACCTCGCCGCTCCTCATGTGGCCCGCGATCATGGCGTTAAAGGAGTAGGAGTTTCTGAGGGGCATTCTGTCGAACACCCGGTGGGCAAGGTCAGGGCGGCCGCATTTGGAGTAGAAATCGAGGAGGGCGGTGTTGAGGAGGAGGGTGACGTGGTCGGGGAGGGAGAGGGGGAAGCGCTTGAGGAGGTGAGAGTGGAGGGAGAGGCCGAGAGGGAGAGCGGAGGTCGGAGGTGGAGAGCATGAGAGAGAAGGTTGAGATGGCCTCGGAGAGGAGGCCGCGGCGGGCGTGGCGAGCTATGGATGAAGTCCAGGAGACGACGTCTTTGTTGTTGGCGGGAGGGGAGTTCGAGGACGAGGTCGAGGTCGAGGAGAGCGAATTGAGGAGGGAATCGTGAGGTTGAGGCGGGGGAGAGGAGAGGGAGATGTGGGATGAGATGAGGGTCGGGGAGAGGAGTGAGAGTTGCAGACGCCATAAGCGAATTTTTTTGATTTACCATAACTAAGATTAAAAAAATTCCAAAAGAACATGTTCTTCACCTACAAACTACTATCGTCTAACATAGTATGTTATGCACAGAGACAATGTGTTACACACAGCAAAAATTTATTGATAGTATGCTATTTTTCATGGGCGAATTTTTTTTAAAAAATTCAAATTTGAATTTAATTGAAAAATGGACCTCTCAAAAATTAAATTGCAATAATCGATCATTAACATGTGCATAAAAGTCTCGTGGTACAATTGTCCTGCCCATGGTGTTTTTTTTATTTTTTTAGTTTGTTCTTTTACCTATATTTGAGGTTGCCAATCCCGAGCATAGATTGGCTAAAAATAAAAAATTGGATTCGGAAACTAATTTCTTTTTGTACTAGGCTTCTCTCTCCCCTCTCATTTTATCTCTCTCCCTTAGCACACCCCGTGGCCCCATTTTTTCCCCCGCTTCTCTCTCCCCCTACTTCTCTCCCCTGTCTCTTAACTCTCGGCTTCTCTCTGACTTCTCTCTCTCTCTCTCTCTCTCTCTCTCTCTCTCTCTCAAGGCTTGTTGCCTTTTAAGGTTTATGAACTGCAGTTTTCTTGTTGTTTCATTAATCAAACAAGGGAACAACTTCCGGAGAAAGCTACTTTCCTTAGATTTTTCTAAACTACCATTAAAAACAAGTTTTTGAGGTAGCTAACTATAGTTTAATAAACTATAAATACTAGCCAAAGGGACCTAAGTTTGGTTTTTGGAGATAGAGGACTTAATTATAGAAAACTACAGTTTAGAAAACTTAACCTTAAAGCCAAACGATCCCTTAACATAAATTGGAAAAAAGAAATACTTGGTCCGGTTGACAACCAGAACTTAAAATTATACTCTGAACACAAAAACAGATCATAAAAATAAAAAGATATGTCATACAGGTGGGACATTTGTGCTCAATGGTGATGTGGTTAAAAGGAGGTTAATTTTTGTAAATAAATTTTGAACTGGTGTGCCTTTTGTGATTAAATTCAAAATTGAAATTTTTTTTTTAAAGAAATGCTTTCTATTTGTTGTTGTTGTTGTTGTTTTTTTTTTTTGAAAAAAGCTATCCTAGTTATAAACTATTTGTTACATTTATATGTTATATCAAACATTACCCAACTCCTACTATGCAAAACAAATATGCAGAGTCGTAGTATTATTTTCATGTGATCTTTCTTAATAATTAGTGCACCAATCAAGTGGTAAATATATAAAAAAATAATAGTAATAAGTATAATTTATAAACAAATATAACACATGATTGATTCAAAAAATTGCAAGCAAATGATTATTGAAACCATTAACGACCACCAAAAAATAAAAATTTCAAAATATAAGCCGTAACTTGATGCAAGCGGGATTTAAATCTGAGACCTCTTGTCCACTTTATCACAGTGCTATAATGAACTTGCAAAATAAATTTTCATATTTTTTTTCTTTCCATGATTGAGCTTCACCAGTTTCCATTCCACTTCATGAATGCAATATTTATACTTGGGACAAGGTGCTCAAAAGCATATGCATGAACAAGATTTGAGGACCTAGTTTAGGAACCACTACTTATAAGTTGGCGGGACCCTCTATCTTAGCTGGTAGACAACTGGTCCAGTAGAACATTAGGTGATCCTTCACCTATAAATAGGGACCCTTCATCTATAAATAGGGTCAAAGAAACCTCACCTTAGTTCCAGTCATAATTTTCTAGGGTTGTGACTAACTTGAGTATTAGGGTGTGTGTGTCCTTTTGAAAAGCAAAAGGGAAAGCTGAGAGTGTCATACAACCAATAGCTTCCTCAAAAAAACTTTGTATCTAGGCCCCTCAAGCAGGCGTACGGTCGACCGGCCCGGTCGACCATCGGCAGAAGCAGCAGAACGGTCGACCGCCCGGTCAACCGTCGTGCACGGACGTGCACAACATGCACAGAAGGAGTAGCGGTCGATGGGTCCGGTCGACCGCAGAAGGAGAGCGGTCGACCGACTGAAAGTGCCTAACTCTCGGTTAGGCACGGTCGACCAGCCCGGTCGACCGGTGCATATGGTCGGTCGACCGGCCGGTCGACCGACAGTCGGGTCAGGCTGCTTCGAGAAAACGCTGATTTGAAGCCTATTTAAAGGCTGAATGGATTTCTAGGGTTTATGAGAGTGTGTAGAGAAAGAGGCAGCTCTCTCTTCATCTCCATTGCTGAAAAACATTGTATTGATTCATACAAATTAATAAAAACCTCTCTCTTTCTTGCCCGAGGACGTAGGCAATAAGGCCGAACCTTGTTAAATCTGATTTGTGCTCTTTCTCTGAGATTGTGTGTTATTGCTGTTGGTAGTATTGTTCTTTTGCATCTGAGATCTAGGGTTTTCCTCTTTGTGATTGTTGTTGGCGCACAACATAGCTTCCTCAAAGAAACTTTGTATCTAAGCCCCTCAAGCAGTAATTTTCTGATGGTTTCGAGCCAAAATCGGGCTGAAAGCAAAGTGGGAAAGCGCTGACGTCTTTGACGATATCAGTGACCACTTCTACGAACTTAAACAAACAAGGTTTGAAAAACAGGGTGAGAAGTTATTGTTTGGGCCCACGCTATAGTATCAAATTTTACGTTTCCTCCAGTTTTACGGCGTGTCAAACACGCCCTTGAATAGAATTTCTAGGAATCTAGTCCAAAATTGATTGTCTTCTTAATTCTCTAGAACTGACACTAACTTGAGTCTCAGAGGGGATTAGCAAAATTTGGCCCCTAACTAACCATCTTCTTCCTGATAGATTACCAAACAAAAGGAATACGAAGTTTAAGCCATATATTCACCTCAATCTCTTTTATACCAAAAAAAAAAAATTTGAATGCCCAAAGAGACAAACAAAAGATATATTTTATGAAGTGCTTTCTTTTACAGCCCTTATTAAGAGGAGACTCCAGTTCTCCATGTGTATTGCTCATAACAACCATGAGCATAATGTATCGTTGTATATGACAATAATTCGGTGATTGAGAAATGGAGAGGATCGATATTCCACTGAGGTAAAAATTAATGTGCTTATTTAATGTGTACATGTGAAAAGTCCAAATAAGGGAGAGAAATAATATTGTGTCTTGATGAACAAATAATGTAATATAATATAATCCATAGTTAGCAAATGAGCAGCAAAAAAAAGAAAATGTAAGATCCTGTATATGACAACTACAACACTAAGGGAAAAGTGAATAGTATTTATAATAAACTTATTAAGAAAAATTAGTAACTTGAAAAGTAAATATCAATCAAAAAAATAAAATCAAGAAGACATTCGCAAACACAAAGATGTTATCCTGGTTCGGTCCTTCAAACCTACATCCAATCCCCAAGCCAATCCCCTTGAGATTTTCCTTAATCTTGATTTTGAGAACTACAAAATCAACAAATGTACACTAATTGATAACAGTCTTACCAATTCTGTACACCTCTTCTCTACACTGAAAAGACCTTTACCTTTTATCGATTACAACTTTGAATCTACAAGTCTTGAATGTGAAGTGCAAATGGTTTTTTGCTATGGCTTATAGGGTTTCTCTTCTACTTCGGCGTAACAAATCATTTGGAAGTGGATTTAGGCAAAATGAGAGAGTATATGGTTTTCTTGACAGAAATTCAGAACTTTTAAAGTTAAGAACTTGGAATGAATTGTGTTAATAAAAGTCCAAGAATGCTTAGCTATTTATAAGACTTTTAGCAACTGAAAATCAGTTATAAAACAATTCAAATTTAAAGAATATTGTTGTTGAAAAGGAGGGAATATGTAAAAAATTTCAGAATACCATCAACATTATCAGCCGACTGGAATTGACTGTCAGTCGACTGAGAAGTGTCGGTTCAAAACTATCAGTCGACTGGTTCAATTTATCAGTCGACTGATTAGAACAAACAGAGAAAATATGGCTCTGTTGTGGATCAGTGGTCGATTGGAACTTCCTATCATTCAACTGGAAAGATTACTAGATGATTTTTTAGGCTCTGAAAAAAGCATTAGTCGACTAGATAAGATTATAGGTCGATATACTAGTGCATAAACAAGCTAAATATGGGTTTATCTTGATATGAATATCTACCAAGAATGTGTGAGAGTGTGTGTGCGTGTATTCAAGGTTTTTACAACATAAACTAAGACATGAAAAATAAGATTTTTACAACATATAAATCATGTCGTCTTATATCTTCACTTGAGCTTGCTACAATAGTATATAAGATTAATTGAGTAGGTAACGTAGCTTCGAATACTGTAAAGATGTCAGTACACACATTTTATATTGTTATCATCAAAACATCACAATAAGAGATCCAACAGAAAAAAAGGTACAAGAAATATTCATGTTTACTGTTGTAGAGTTCAGATTTTGACTTTCCTCAAGATCACGATATGTGTGGACATATGGAAGCTTCGCTTCTCTGCCAGCGGGCCCAGCTCACATACAAGCTTAACACGAGTCCAAGAAGAAAGCCTTGGGCCTCGTCCCGAGCACACATCTGATCAGACATCACTTATTCGGATTCACTATCCAACTATACTTGTGTGACTCTTCAGGAAGCCAATAATTGATGCAAGGATCCTTTCTGGAGCCACCCAAGGCTCCGATACAAAGACCCTCTGACGCCTGCTACTCCTGCGCTGCTTACACCTGGACAACATGATCTCCACGATTCGCGAATCCAGCTATGCCGTCAGATCATCCCCACATTCTAAATGTTATGACGCCCATATATCAATGCGATAGTGGCATATATCTCTGCATGACGAGTCTAAAAACCAAGCAGCGTGATCTGGGCGGTTACAAGAAAATCATAATGTGCAAATCATGCAGTTATGTAAATCTAAAATATTGGCACCTATAATAACAGCTCAGGTGGGTATAAATACACCTCGATCTCCATCAAGAGAGAGGTTAGCTTTTGATTACTGTATCGAACCCTAGAGATTGTAATATTAACATCACTCTGCAGAATTCATTGTAACCTTGTGATATTATAGTGAATTCTCTCCCTCTCCCTTGGTTTTTTTCCCTTTTGAGTTTTCACATAAAATGCTTGTTGTTTGCGATTGCTTTCACATGTCTATTCGTTTATAATTCGTGGTGTGGATAAATTCACCGAGAATTTTTCTCCACATTTTGGTGCTTTCATTAAGATCGCTTGAATTTATACTCAAGATCTCTTCTCTCATTCCCAAACTCTTCTTCAAAAAGCCTCACCAAACAGAAATGACCCTACCAAGGAACAATGTTTCCTAGGTCGCTACAACTGCCACTTCAAAAGAAGTCTATCCATTGGGGGCACCGGTCCTACCACCCCTCTCCCTTCCCATCTCGATGTTCACATCGAAGACATTAGAGAAGATCACTCTTCCCCGGCTACTGCGCCGGAGGCAGGAACCAACGAACACAAAACTTAGCTTCCTGCTGAAGATCCACGCCACTAAATGTTTGCTGACCTCCAAAGGCAATTAGACAAGAAACGGGAGGAGGTAGCTCATGAGCGAGAGGAGGTTGCTCTATCGAGAGACGCGGTGGCCTGAGTCCAAAATCAACTCGTCACTCAGATCGAGATCCTTCGAAAGTCACAGTTCATTAGGAATCAGAGGGCAGAAGGGTCTTGACCACCTCTTACCGTGGGAACCACCCCACCGAGAGCAGTCGGAGGTACGCCAGATCTAACCTCCTGAGTGATGGTGAGCACCCCGAGAATTCTGGCCCACATAAGGCTCTGAACGTCCCTCGCATTAAAGACATTAAGGAGATTATTCTGAAATGGATCGAGGAAGCAAGTCTAAAGTTCTGGAAGGAGATGGAAGCTTTGTGGCTTGAGAACCTCCGGCTCACCACTCTCAGAGAAAATTACTCTCACTGTTTACCCAAAAAGTTCATAATGCCGATTTTTTGAATGCTACTTTGGGGCGACCGGCCCATCTAGCGTACCTTACAATACCAAGACAAGATGGTAGTTCACTCTCATGATGACCTCTTCTTGAGTCGCGTGTTCCCATGCAGCCTCTGATTGGTATCCAATATTGCATATTTTACATCATAACTCCCATGCATATTACAAATAAATATGTGATTTTTACTCCTCTTCTCTACATATTTGCAGGTACATACTTAAAGGAGAGATTTCCAAATAATCACTTAATTAACACTAATTAAGTGATTTATCCATGATTAAGATAAAGCCAAATTCAAATCCAGATCTAGAGAGATCCGCGCGCCAATTGGAGAATCCAAGTAGTCCATGTGGCTAACAACCCAACTACCAGATCTCACCAGAAAGATCCGGCTCAACGGCCAAGATCTGGCGGCGATCCCGCGGCAATCCGCGGCAATCTTAGGTTGTTATGACCTCGGATTTCGTGCCAACAACCTAGGCTCTCGAAGGTTCTCTCCCATGCTATAAATACTCCACCTTCACCTGCGAGAAAAAACTGATCAGAGAAGAGAGAGAGATTAGTGTAAAGCTTGTAATTTTGTTAGTTTTTCTTTAGGATTTTTAGTTCTCTCTATGATCTTCTCTTCCCTAGAATTCAATGTAAAAGAGAGTGATTGTGAGGGAGAGAGCTTGTGTAATCAAGGGTGACACTTGAAGCAACAAGGATTGATCCATCCTCCTTCCTCTACTTGAAGCTTGGTTCTAGTTCTATGTGCTTTCTTTAATTGCTTTCTTTATTGCTTTCTTTAATTCTTGCAATTTACTTCATGCTTTCTTGTATTTTTCTTATGGCTTGTTGTAGCTAAATTCTTCTCCATGTACTAGTTTACCACTAGTCTTGCCACTTCACTAAATCATGGGTGTTTGCTTAATTTCATCTTGCAAGTTGTATGATCTTCTCTTCTCCGATGGTTAAACCACCGTCTTCCAAGTGAGAAAGCAATTAGGTCAACACGCGAGACGAATCCTACGCCAATGGAGTGACAACATTAGGCACGCATTCGCTATCAAGGAGTCTAGTAAGTCTTGGCAAGCTAGCAAGGTAAGCTAGTCATGGATTGCTTTCTTTAAGTTTTCTTTCTTTTTCTTGTGAATACCACATCCACTTCTTGATTTCTTTTCCAACGATTTCCACCATGAACATAGCCATCCTTTCTTTTAGTTTCTTTTACATTTGATTCACTAAGTTTATAAGCAAGAGAAGAATACTCGTTTGTTCACTTCACTACCACACGTAAAGCTTCCATCGCGAGCTCTCCCTGAGAATCGACTCGGTATAGCCCTATGCTATAGCGGAGACAAGAAAGGGTACATCAAATACATTCGCTTCATAATAAGTACACCTTCTTAGTCTTAACCAAAATGGCGCCGTTGCCGGGGAGAGCGACGTTATTTTTGGTTTAAAGTGAAGTACTAAACGATTCTTCTTCTCTGTTGCAGGTTACAGGAGAAGAAAACAGGAAAATCTTTATTGCAGTCACATATAAGTGGACCTGGGCCTCTGCTCAAGAAAGCAGAGCCCAGGATCCCTCCAAATTGCCGCGGATCCACAACATTTGCCGTGGGAACGCGGCAATAAGGAGTTAACTACTTACAAGCTTTCTGCAGGGGCTTCAGATCTGCAAAATACATCTGCTGCTATACTTGAAATCCTGTATTTTTCACCATATACCTGCTAAATTAAAAAAACAGTAAAAAGTTGGTTGAATTGTTAAAAAAATTGTTTAGACATTTGCATTTTAGGCACGTGTCTCTTCAATTCTTTACTTTTACTGTTGAAGAGTGCTGGAGGCAAGGTACGTGTTTGCATTGCATTTAGACTAGGACAAACTCCTTGCTTGATTTTCATGCTTCGAGTGTATCCTAGCTATATTTCTTGTACACTTGCACAATTCAAATTTAAGGGCATACCCGTAAATAAGATAAGGTGGGGGAGGTCATTACCCTTTCCTTAGCCCGAAAATCATTAACCCAAGCACTCACTAACCCAAGCCTAATTTAATAAAAAAGTAGACGTTGGCCCTAGGGACATCTCGGACTCAATTAGGAGATTATCCTAAGGGGGAAAAGTGTTGAAATTTAACTCTTGCAAAATCGGTGTCTAGGAAAGGGGTTGAGGGCCGAAAGCCCGAAGGTTGCTGGTTACTTAATTAAGGAACGTCTCCGGACGGAAAACCTCCCACCAACCTTACCCTTCCCTGGCTGATTAGCTTGTGGTTAGAGTCTACACTAAACCTCCCGTGGACAGTCTATCAGTTAGGAGTCGTCTAGGTCTAAGTCTACCCTAACTTAGGTTAGAATTTCTCTTTCTTTTGTTTGTTTGTTTGTTTGTTTGTTTTTGTTTGTGATTGTGTGATATGGCCTTCAAAAATTCTTTCAATAATAATCCATATTTCACACCATCTCCTTATTCGGATAATTCCAACCCGGTGTTTTACAATATGCACCAACCAAATACACCGGGTTGGCCTTATCCGAATCAATATGACCCATACCCCCCATCTAACAATTATAATGTCCAAAATAATTTCAACTCTTCATCGAGTTATTGGGGATTCCAGTCCCCCGAGTTTAATTATCAACCTCCTTGTCCACCATTTCCACCAAGTCCACAATATTCACAAGATTCATTTCCCGATTCCGCTTCATATACTCCTTTTTCTGAACCATTTGAAGAAAAATCTGAGTTACTAAGGAGTTTAGAAGCCAATTTACAGAGAGCTGAGCAGACACTTCCAGAACCATTTGCCTCTCCAATTCCACCGTATTTTCAAGAGTCTTACTCACTTCCACCTTTTCCTAATGAACAACCATTTGTCATGGAAACGAGTAAAGATTTCTTGTGTGAGTCTACTTTTCCATCACCACACATTTTTGACTCACAATTTCACCATCACTTCCAAGACCACACTTCATCTTTTCATCAAAATAATGAAATCATCACTTGTGAAAAGTTGCTTGAAGACATGACCATTGCTCGAAAAGCTAGAGATCGTGACATAGATTTGATGATCCAAACTCTTCATCATCATCCTATTTCTAAGGTCACTAGCCATTCTGTTAAAACCAAAGAGTCGTGTAGTCTTGGAAGTCCAGATTCAATTTCAGCACAATCACCTGAACTTGTCCAAACTTCAGATCCAATTGATACATTGGCAAGTTTTTCATTCCCTAAAATTGAACTTGTCCAAACGTCAAATCCCATTGACATTTTGGCAAGTTTTTCATCTCCTAAGACTGAACTTGTCCACACTTCTGATCCAATTTACAATTTGGCAAGTTTTCCATTTCCTGAAATTGAACTTGCACATGATCTTGAACTTCCACTTGATGATTCAATTTTCCTTCCTGATTCAATCATGACTTCCATATCCTTACCTGATTTCAATCCATTTCCCAAGTCAGAATTGGATCCATTTCATATCCATTGTGAAATTGAATCACCAATTTTTTTTGATGATCACATTGAACTTGACCAATTCTACACTTCTGAAAATTCCATTGATAAATTGGCAAGTTCCCCACATTTTATTGAACTACATGAGGAATGTGATCTTGAACCCCAACTTTGTGATTCAATCCTTTTTTCTGATTCCATAATGACTCCGGTATCTTTACCTCACTTCAATCCTTTTCCGGAGCCGACATTGAATCCAGTCCCAATTCACAATGAAGTTGAATCACCCATCTTTAAGGATCATGTCGAACTTGCCCAATTCTACACTTCTGAAGATTCAATTGACATTTTGGCAAGTTCTCCATTTTGTGGAATTGAATTAAATGAGATATGTGACCTAGATTTGCACATCTGTGATCCAGTTCAAATCCCTGAATCATTATTGACTCCGGTTATATTACCCAATTTGAGTAACCTTCTAGAGTCAGTATTGATTCCCATTCTTCCTGAACTTGAATCACCAATTTTTGATAGTCACATTCCATTGTTGGACAATACATGTGGACTTGAGTTTTCATTTCTTGACTTGGACCAAATTTCTGAACTACCTTCGACTCTTGCACCATCACTTGACTTCATTCAATTCCCTGAGTCAGTTCCCGTCCGTCCAGAGTCCAAGTCAACTGTTCTATCATTTCATACCCCATTCTGGGACAAGGATCTTGATGAAAATGACTCTGAAATTATTTTAGAAAAATGGAAATTAGATGGGGTCAAGTATATAATAAAAATCTTCCATGCATACATCATCTTGTGGGTCATATTCTTGAAATTTCTGGTGGGTTCCTCAAAACCCAAAGAAAAGTTGATTGGGCCATGTTTCGTGGACCAATCAGACCACCACCGGAACCACCACCTTAAGGTAATTTTTTCCTTCCCTCTTCATTTTTGTTTCATGCATACATATATCATGATGCATTGAGGACAATGCATGAAATAAGTGTGGGGGAGGGTTTACTAACATAGAGTTTTTAGATCTTCTTTCTTTTACACTTCTTTTAGAAAATTAATAAATAAAAAAAAAACTTTTTTAAATAAGAGACAAAGTTTAGATCTATTTTTAAGAAAATTAAGATGTATCTTAGAGATTAAGAAAGCCTTAATTATGACATCTTAAATCTAGTTGAAGTAATAGATCTTGTTTGAAATTATAGGCTAAGTAAGAAAAATTGGTGAGATATTCTTATCTTGAATTTTTTGCCTTAGATAATATGCACTTCACACTTACACATTTCTTGGGATGGAAACAAAGACCAAAAATGCCATGAAAAAAAAAAAAAAGAAAAAGAAAAATATATAAATAAAACATCACCTATTAAGCTGGGAAATTGTGCCTCAAGAAGCATAATTACTCACGCCTAACGGTGATCATAATAAATAATCCCTCTTAGTTATGTGGCCTTTTCTACTCGAGACCTTAAACCCGAGGGATGTTTTCTCATCTGGTACCCTAAGACCATCTGGTTTGGGAGTCATCGGTTAAAGGCTCGCTACAAGGGTAGACTAGAAAGCCTAGACTAAGGGAAGAAAAATATATATATATATATATATATAAATGAATAAATGGCATTATGGTTGGAGTTGAAATCCCAGGAAATTTTCACTTACACGGTGTGCATACTATCTAGGTTTTATGAGAGATAAAATATTCAATCCAATTTTGAATTCTTACCTTAATTAAAAGCAAGATCTTGCATGGATACTAAGTTTAAGGAAGAATAATTATAGGTGGACTTATGACCTAGGATCACTTATATTTTTGCAAAAATAGTTCGTAAACATGTCTCTTATTCAAAATGCGTTTTCAAAATACTAACATTTGTCTTCTTTCTTTATGGATTTTGTGGGTGTAATCCGCTGAAAACCCTCAGGAGACAACACTCCTCCTCTAGGGTAACCTAGAGGTTTAACGGCTTGTTGCACATGCTCAGTGCAATCGCGTCACCTGCGAAAGTGGTGTAATAAACTGGTAGTATAGATTTTCTTTCTTTGTTTTGCTCGGGACGAGCAAAAGAATAAGTGTGGGGGTGTGATTGGTATCCAATATTGCATATTTTACATCATAACTCCCATGCATATTACAAATAAATATGTGATTTTTACTCCTCTTCTCTACATATTTGCAGGTACATACTTAAAGGAGAGATTTCCAAATAATCACTTAATTAACACTAATTAAGTGATTTATCCATGATTAAGATAAAGCCAAATTCAAATCCAGATCTAGAGAGATCCGCGCGCCAATTGGAGAATCCAAGTAGTCCATGTGGCTAACAACCCAACTACCAGATCTCACCAGAAAGATCTGGCTCAACGGCCCAGGTCTGGCGGCGATCCCGCGGCAATCCGCGGCAATCTTAGGTTGTTATGACCTCGGATTTCGTGCCAACAACCTAGGCTCTCGAAGGTTCTCTCCCATGCTATAAATACTCCACCTTCACCTGCGAGAAAAACTGATCAGAGAAGAGAGAGAGATTAGTGTAAAGCTTGTAATTTTGTTAGTTTTTCTTTAGGATTTTTAGTTCTCTCTATGATCTCTCTTCCCTAGAATTCAATGTAAAAGAGAGTGATTGTGAGGGAGAGAGCTTGTGTAATCAAGGGTGACACTTGAAGCAACAAGGATTGATCCATCCTCCTTCCTCTACTTGAAGCTTGGTTCTAGTTTTCTTTACATGCTTTCTTTATTGCTTTCTTTAATTCTTGCAATTTACTTCATGCTTTCTTGTATTTTTCTTATGGCTTGTTGTAGCTAAATTCTTCTCCATGTACTAGTTTACCACTAGTCTTGCCACTTCACTAACTCATGGGTGTTTGCTTAATTTCATCTTGCAAGTGTATGATCTTCTCTTCTCCGATGGTTAAACCACCGTCTTTCAAGTGAGAAAGTAATTAGGTCATCACGCGAGACGAATCCTACGCCAATGGAGTGACAACATTAGGCACGCATTCGCTATCAAGGAGTCTAGTAAGTCTTGGCAAGCTAGCAAGGTAAGCTAGTCATGGATCTTTTTCATTCAAGCTTTCTTTAAGTTTTCTTTCCTTTCTTGTGAATAAACCAATCCCAATCTTGATTTCTTTTCCAATGATTTCCACCATGAACATAGCCATCCTTTCTTTTAGTTTCTTTTACATTTGATTCACTAAGTTTATAAGCAAGAGAAGAATACTCGTTTGTTCACTTCACTACCACACGTAAAGCTTCCATCGCGAGCTCTCCCTGAGAATCGACTCGGTATAGCCCTATGCTATAGCGGAGACAAGAAAGGGTACATCAAATACATTCTTATACACATAATAAGTGCACATTTTCAGTCTAATCAGCCTCAAAGGCGCCGCCTATAACTGGTTCTACTCCCCGGAGGCACTTATGACTGGTTTTACTCCCCCTGATGCACTTACTCTGGAGTTTCAAAGAGGTGAAACAGGCTTTCTATCACCAATACGCTTTCCGACGGGGGCCTAAGAAGAATAACAATCACCTCCTCACAATAAAGATGAAGCCCGGAGAGAGCCTCAAATATTTCGTCAGTTATTTTCAAAGTAAAATGGCCTTGGTGTATAACTTCAATGATGATATGGCTATCGTTGTGTTCATCAGTGAGTTGCAAGTCTCTCATCCCTTTTACAAACACTTAGTGAAGCATGAAGTCACTAGGATGAGGGACATCCTCTCTCGAGCTCAGAAGTACATATAGATCAAGAATGCTACCGAGGAGAAACCAATCACTCTCCCGAATGAGAGAATGAAGCGGAGGAACAGAAACGACATTCTGTTTTCCTCGAAGAAGAATCAAAATTGATATGTTGGAGAAGTAAATACGCCCGCACAAACCCTACAAGACTTACACAGAGGCCCTCCTGAATGACGAAAATGTTCCTCATGGTCACTTCAATAGCCTGTATCAGGTCTCATCCTCACGGCTAGACCTGCACGGAGGCTTTCCTGAAAGATGAAACCGCTCCTGACTATCACTCTGGTAGCCTATATCAGGTCCTCTGACGGTTAGACCCACATGGAGACTCTCCTGAGTGCTCCTAACAGTCACTCATACAGCCTATATCAGGTCTTCACCCTGATGATTAGACCTACACGGAGGCTCTACTGAAAGACGATTGTAATCATGATGGTCACTTCAACAGCCTATATTAGGTCCTAACCCTAAAGACTAGACCTACACGGAGGCTCTCCTGAAAGATGAAAGTGCTCATGATGATTACTCATACAGCCTATAAAGGGTCCTCACCCTGACAGCGAGACCTACACGGTGGCTTTCCTGAAAGATATAAGCGCTCGTAACCGTCACACCGACAACCTATATCTGAGCCTCACCTTGATGGCAAGACTTGCACGGATACTCTCCTGATAGCCTTTATCAGGACCACACCCTGATGGCTAAGGCCTACATGGAAGCTATCCTGAAAGATGAAAAGGCTCTTGATGGTCACTCCGACAGCCTATCGTCACTCCGACAAGAAAATCATAACGTGCAAATCATGCAGTTATGTAGATCCAAAATATCTGTGCCCACACTGACAGCTCAGGTGGGTGTATATACACCTCCATCTCCATCAAACGAGAGGTTGACTTCTGATTACTACATCGAACCTTAGTGATTGTAATCGTAACATCACTCTGCAGAATTTATTGTAACCCTCTGATATTATAGTGAATTCTCTCTCTCCCGTGATTTTTTCTTTTGGGTTTTTCACGTAAAGTGCTTGTTGTTTGCGATTGCTTTCACCCATCTATTCGTTTATAATTCATGGTGTGGAGAAATTGTAAGTACACCTAGAGGGGGAGTGAATAGGTGTACCGCTAATCTAATGAACTAAATGCGAAAATTAAAACTAAATTGTAACTACACTTAGTGCAACCAACGAGTGTAGCCAAATCCCCGTGAAGGGCTTTGGACTAACTCCTCTTGATTCCTCTGAATAAGAGTTAAGGCGCTATATGAAGCTCTCGTGGTTAAGCACAAGTGAGGCACACAAACACACAAGCATGTATATGATATGACAATATGAATCAATGCACAACACAAATAAAGAGAGAGTTAAGAGTCAATGGATCAAACACAAACAACAAGATGTGTTTCGAGATTTGAGCTCCGAGCTCTACGTCCCCGCCTTCACTGAGAAGGATTTCCAGCCCACTAGGAGTACGGAACTCCTCTCTCAACTAATATAACCTCCACCGAGGCAATACAAAGGGTCTACCGAAGACCGGAGTACCGAACTCCACCAATCCAACCAATATAATCTCCACCGAGGCAATACAAACACCAACTCCACCTCACCAAGAGGGCTACAAATCCAATACCAACTCCACCTCACCAAGAGGGAGTAAACCATAATCTCAACCTCTACCAAAGAGGGAGCTAATCACCACTCCAAATCAACCTCTACCAAAGAGGGATACAACAAATCAAGGAGGGTACAACAAAGTGGTATATCTCAACCACAAACCAATTTTCTCACAAATAAAAGATCCTATAGAATAGTGTAACCCCTGCTCCCTGATGTACGTGTCACAGTATCAGTACGCGATACGACGTATAATATTGATTTAACCTTTTTTAAAGTCAAATTTAGTTGATTTCAGTTTCAAATATCATTTTCTAATATTTTAGATTTTTAAAATTTTCTGAAATTTTCTGGATTATTTTGGAAAATCTCCGTAGTCGTTGCGACCAACACCGATAATCGGATCTCTGATTTTTAATTCACAAACGGAGTAAAATTTTGAGAATCTGCTTTTATTTTGTGTCTTAGAATTATATGATCTACGTTAGGATATTTTTGAGAATTTTTCTGAGTTTATCAAAAATCCGGCCAAATCGGTGTCGCCCAGTACCGGCGAAACCTTCCGAGATATTAACTTACAAACTGAATTGAATTTCTTCAAGCCGTTTTCATATTACGTCTCAGATAATATTCTTTATTTTCTGTAATTTTTGGGCACCGTTCGGAGCTGGTCGAATATTGGGCCAATATAAATAATAATAAAATGTTCTCTTTTTTTTAATCCCTCTCTTTCTTTTCTTCTCCTTTCTTCCGAAGCCTCCTCCACCGCCTTACCCATCCACCGCCATCCTCTCTCCTTTTTAAACCATCTCTCATCCCCCTAACTCTCTCTCTAAGTCCCACACGCTCTCTCCTCTCTCTGTACTCTCTTCCCCCTCTCTCACTCACTGTAAACACTGTTCCAGGCCTGGGTAGGCCTGACCCCTGCCCGTGGCCCGGCTGGCACGCTGCCGGTGACCGGCACCCCAGCCAGGCGCGGTGGCGCCTCCCCTCCGGCCGCCACCGCCGACCTTCTTCTTCTTCTTCTCCTTTCTTTTTCTTCTTCTACTATTCTCTCTCTCTCACTCTCTCTCGCGCTGACCCACGCTGGGACCGCAGCCGGTGGGCTCCCCTCGCCGCCGGCCAGCAAGGCTGGCCGGCTTGCTCGCGCGGCAGCAGCAAGAGCTGCTGCTGCTTCAGCTCTGTAGGTGATTGGGTTCGGGTGTAAACCCGAACCCAATAACCCTATTAGGTTGGTACCCATTAACCCTAAGGGTTGGTTTGAAACCCGTTAACCCAATAACCCATCACTTATGTTAACGGGTTTGGGTATTGGATCCAAACCCGACCCGTTCAGAGCCCAAACCCGATTAGAAACCAATAAAGGTAAAATTACAGAAAACCCTGTTAAATTTTATAATTGCATTTGAATTATTTTTATTTACATATTTAACCCATTTCTATTACTTTTAGCGTTCGGGCGATATCTGGAGCATCCGGACTCCGATTTGGACGATTCTAGATCCGTTGCGATCGTGAGAAAGAGAAATACCTTCTCATGGCTAGTTTATAAGTATTTTTCTTTTATAAATTAGAGTTATCATGTTTAATTAAATTGATTGATTGTTTTAACCAATGAGTCGTGTTTATCAGTCCATCACTGTAACTATTATTTAATACCTTGTACACTATTAGTGGGACACAAATACACCAATTCACTGGATACCGTCATGTCATATACTGATATCATCGTTACATGGATGCTCGATACACGATTATCTCATATTCACACATTACTGTTACATATGCTCACCGCATGAGTGTACATGTATGTATTATTTCTATCTTGTTGTTATATGAATCACCGTTCATATTACATGTATTATTGTTCCATGTTATCCCGTATTCCTGTTATATAATTGTTTCCCGTTACTGATATTGTTATTCCCGTTACTGGATACATGAGCTGTTGATATGCGATGTGTGGACTCCCACATTTATTGTTCCCGTTTCCCATTATCTTGTTATATGCTATCAACAGAGCTCATGTCCTGTTATCATGTTACATGTACCATGCACTGTATTTGTTCTTGCTACATTGTGTACTTGAAATATCATAAAGATAACTTGGGGATGGGGGAGACTTGACGGTTGATTAGATCTTATCGGGTGGATGTACTGGATCCATATTGTTTGTCCCACTGCAGGGGACGGTAGTGCTACCTACCGATTGTATAGCTCCATGAGCTCCCGTTACTAGATTCGTGCTTCCCTCTTAGCGGAGGGCCCTGATCTCAGCAGCCAGGGGTGTTTTAAGGCCGTGATCCCGGGTATACACGGGATAAACCTACCCGATAAGAGCTCATCGACTATTTGGTTTCCAATTAACATAATAAAATAATATACACAATAGTGACGTCGGGAACACTTGTTATTTGGTCACTCTCTCATTTGGATAATGGTACCCATATGCCATGTCTGGATGGGTTCGACTGGAATGCGGGCTCCAGTATGAACTGCCAGTGGTATGGGACACAGGAAGAGATTGATTAAAATACCAGGTGGTACTAATTGCTACTATTGTATAAATAACATGACTTGCCTTATACATGTATACTTGTTTAGTTGTACTTGTTACTGTTCCTGATCATTTATTTTCTATCATGTTACATGTATACTTTGTTACTTTACCTGGTACATGTTACACTTTCTGTGGTGGCATACTACTCATGTACATGTATACTCTGCATTGCATATATTCTATTTTCTGTATACCTTGAAGACATCATTACTGTATATACACAACACTGTATTATGGTTATATTGCATATGCCCATCTACATGTTCACTTCTATCACGTCACCACTATACAACATGATATATTGTATAAAATGAGAGACACAATAGACATGACCCGATAATAACCGGCTAGGTGGTGATAGTATTAAAAGATAACATTTTATGTTTCTATAGATTATTAAAGTTCTATTATATGGTATCACTATTACATAAACATGTATTATATATTATTATCGTGTTTGTATTACTATAGTACATATTACTGCCTCCTTCATTTTACCACTCACTAGGTCGCTTTCTGACGACCCTGAGTTTGCGTCCCAGGTTGGAGATCCGAGTTATTGTTTTGTCAGATAGTCCATTGGATTCACATAGGAGACTCATTATCGAGACCATTCCTACGTATCTTTGTGATTTTGTTTCTGTTATCTTATTTGTCCCTGTTTTTCCTATCTGTTATGATCCCTAACCTTTTTCTGTAGGTATTCTTGTACTTATCTTCTGCTGGAACTCTTATAACTATGGAGGTGATTTTCTGTACTGAGGCTTAGCGTACGTACGTGAGGGTTTCCGCCCTGCGTATGTACGTCGCCATAACGTCCCCGTACCTGCAGGATCGGGGCGTTACAAATAGGATAGGAGATATAGCTCAAGTGTGGAAAACCAAGAGTTTGGAAACAAAAACACAAAGAAAAGTACTTGGGAAAACAACTTGTATTTGATAGAAATGAAGAACTAAGTAAATATCCCAAATCCAAATTTTCTTTGATTTTTCCAAACCCTAAAAATACAAAACCAAATATGAAGTTTAAAGCCCAAAAACACTTTTAAAAACTTGGAATTAAACCCTGGAGAAGCTCTACTTTTGTCTCTTAAAATCTTAGAGAAAAACACAAACAAATGGAGTATATAAAGCCCCAATCCAAAACTAGCCGTTGAGCTGATCTGGCACCTCTGGCGGCTGGCGGTCGACCGGCCTGGTCTACTGCAAACAGTCAAATTTTTGACCGTTGGAAGCTAGCGGTCGACCGCCCGGTCGACCGTCCCAATCCAGAGAGCAAATGCTCTCTGGTCGGTCGACCGCTCAGTCGACCGCCCATGCCTTACGGTCGACCGGTCGGTCGACCGCCCCTACCCGAGAGTGGGGTGCTTGCAGTCTGTCGACCGGCTCAAGAGGCAAGCCAGCATGCACGTTTGATGCACGTCGGTCGACGGTCCGGTCGACCAACTCTGGGTCCGGTCGACCGGCCCGGTCAACCACCAGAGCCTGGCAGGTACTGTTTTGGATAGAAAACTTAGGTTTTTATTATCTTTAAAAATCTCATAAATCTTCTAAAAATCCACAAAAATAGTTTTATCATGATACATTGATATATAAACCTGTGTGAAAAATTTCAAACTTTTTGAACCATTTTTGTGTTATATAAATTTTGCCAAAAACCAAAACCTGTATTTTTCCAAACTTAGATTTTTCAATAGGAAATCCGATTTTTCCAAAACTCATTCAAATACAAAAACATGATACTTAAATACTTTTAGGCATGTTGCATATGGACATAAGTCCAATATGCATGAAACATATATATATCATTGTTTTTGACTTTAATTCCAAAAACGTTTTGTTAAAAATACCAAAACACCAAAACTCATGAATAGGCATATCAAACTAAGTTTATTTAAGACATGAAGCATACATGTATATAGAACATATCTAATATACATAAACTCCATAAACACATGTAAACTTGTATTGATACTTACTATTCATGAAAACCAATATCGGTTAAACCAAAAACCGAAAACCAATATCCAAAACATAAAACGTGTGTGTGTTGTGAACTTGAGCATATCACACTATCTAATCTTTACACATGGATCTAAAACATAATCTAAACTAGGTACTGAAAATCACCTAGAGGGGGGGGGGTGAATAGGTGATAATGCTAATCAAAGGGCAATTTAAAAATTTAAAGCTATAACAATCACAATATGAATGCAAGCAAGTAAGTATGATGAGCAAGTAATAAGTGCAAGCAAAGTAGAGTAATAATTGCAAGAATGTAAACCAATCGCAAACACAAGGATATGTTATCGAGGTTCGAGCACCCAGCTCTACTCCCCGCCTTCCCCAGAAGGATTCCGACCACTTCCACTATCACAAAGATCTCAAATACAATGGAGTACCCAACTCCTACAATCTCAAGAACAAGTGATTTCCTTGGTAGTCAAAAGACCACAAACTCTCTCTTTCAAAAATCTCTTCCTTACAAAGGTCCTTAGAGAATAATGAGTAGAATTGAAGCTCTTTTGTGTAAGGAAAAGAAATGAAATCAGAGAAAAACTTTTGAAAACCCTTCAGAAAATTGAGAGAATTTAGCACAAAAACCAAGAACTTTGAAAGCCTTAAACTTTTGAATTTTTAGCAATAATAGTTGTTGTTGTAACCAATCTCTCCCCAAAACCCCTATTTATAGAGAGGGCTAGGGTTTAGGGATAAAACATATTTACTGATGTTTAGGAGGTAATTAGATCAAAATATATCCTTAAACGAATTTTTAAATACAAAAGACAAAAATAAACAGCTCTTAAAAATCTGCCCGTTACTGTTCAAACGGTCGGATCGGTCGACCGGGCCGGTCGACCGGTAGTATAAAATTTGACCGTTGAAGTCCAGCGGTCGACCGACCCGGTCGACCGATAAAACCTGTGAGCAAAAAATAATAGTCCGGTCGACCGCCCCGGTCGACCGACAGACGTGCACACGGATACGTGCATCTGCCAGGACTTCGGTCGACTGGTCCGGTCGACCGGACCAGACTGACACAGACTCGGTCGACCGACCCGGTCGACCGGATCAGGTCAAAAAGTCAATTTTAAAAAGAAAACAAAGAGGATTTTGATTTTAACAAAAATACTTTGAACAGGGATTAGTATAAAACATAAATATATATCTGTAGGCAAAATCTTGTATGCAAAATATTTTTGTATAATTTATAAGAAATTATTTTGGAATGAGCATGTGCGCAAAAACGTGTGTGATAGAGCTTCAAACCTATCCACTATTCTTTAACAAACTATAAACTGAAAAACAAATTACATGAAGACTTCTTGTGCTATCTTCAAGTCTTTGAGCCATCCAATGCCTTGCTAGTGCCTTCTCTTCTATGATCCTTCCTTGATGTGCAATTTGCCTTCCTTACTTTGTGGAACTTAGAAGTTCTTGCAATAGCTAAGCGAATGGTCTCTAAACATGGTACAACCCTGAAACTTATCTTAACAAACTTGTTAGTACCAAATAGCTCATATTGGTTTGTCATCATCAAAACACAAAACAATTGGAGAGTGTAACCTCTTGGGCCAACAATCTCCCCCTTTTTGATGATGACAAAACAAATAGGCTATTAACAAAAATATAGGGTAGGAGAAAACTCCCCCCAAATTATGCTATACTTAAAACACAAGAATATGCTCTAGAAACTAATAATTGAAATGATGCACCAATTATTGAAACCAATTAAAACAAATATATAAAACACAAAAATTGCTCTTGATACCAAAAATACCAAAAACAACTAAAACACAAGAATTTATTTAAAACACAAAACTCATAAAACAAAACAACAAAACATATAAATTCATATGGAACCAAGACCAAATGAACTTATTTTTGTCCATGTACTTATTCTCCCCCTTTTGTCATACATCAAAAAGGGTTATGAAAAACATGTCTATTCAATAATACAAACATTAAGTTCTCCACAAATAAACGAAAATCTAGCAAAATCAAGAGGTTTAGTGAAAATATCGGCTAGTTGTAAATCCGTGGAAACATAATCAATATCTATATCACCTTTCTCAAATGATCTCTAAGAAAGTGATATCTAATCTCAATGTGCTTGGTCTTACTATGTTGATTTGCATTTTTGGTCATGTGAATAGTACTAGTATTATCACAAAATATTATATGATCAAAGTGCAAATCAAAATCAAGGAGAGTATGTTTCATCCAAAGGACTTGTGCACAACAAGCCCCCGCGGCAACATACTCCGCCTCGGCGGTTGAGAGAGCTACGGAATTTTGTTTCCTAGAGGACCATGAAACAAGACAATTACCAAGAA
Organism: Agave tequilana; assembly: GCA_038442645.1. Classification (NCBI taxonomy): domain Eukaryota; kingdom Viridiplantae; phylum Streptophyta; class Magnoliopsida; order Asparagales; family Asparagaceae; genus Agave; species Agave tequilana. The sequence continues at coordinate 484,185 of JAVJIF010000661.1, forward strand.
ATTGACATGTCCCACTAGTACTCTTTCTATCTACTCTACAACCCGCATAGTCGGCATCCGAATAACTAGTCATTGAAAAATCTATAGTTTTCGGATACCAAAGACCCATTCCAATAGTGCCCTTAATATAACGAATAATGCGTTTTACCGCAATAAGATGAGACTCTTTAGGACACGATTGAAATCTAGCACAAAGACACACACTAAACATGATATCCGGCCTACTTGCCGTCAAATATAAAAGACTTCCTATCATGCTTCTATATAATTTAATATCAACATTTTTACCTTGTTCGTCCTTATCAAGCTTGGTTGTAGTTGCCATTGGAGTGTTGCAAGCCTTTGATCCTTCAAGCCCAAACTTCTTTACTAGCTCTTTGCATACTTGGCTTGGTTAATGAAGGTTCCGTCTTGCAATTGCTTGATTTGGAGTCCAAGGAAGAAATTGAGCTCACCCATGGAAGACATTTCAAATTCTAGTTGCATTACCTTCTCAAAATCCTTGCATAAAAGCTCATTAGTAGATCCAAAAATTATATCATCAATATAAATTTGCACAATTAAAATATCATTATCAACATGCTTAGTAAAAAGAGTGTGTCTACTTTGCCTTTAATAAAATCATTTGAAATGAAAAAACTAGAAAGCCTTTCATACCAAGCTCTTGGAGCTTGTTTCAATCCATACAAAGCTTTATCAAGTTTAAAAACAAAATCGGGATGAACATGATCAACAAACCGGGAGGTTGAGCAACATAAACTTCTTCATTAATAAAACCATTAAAAATGCACTTTTTATATCCATTTGAAAAAGTTTAAAATTTTTAAAACATGCAAAAGCTAGTGTCATCCGTATGGCTTCAAGCCGTGCTACGGGTGCAAAGGTCTCCTCAAAGTCAATTCCCTCAACTTGAGTGTAACCTTGGGCCACTAACCTAGCTTTATTCCTAATGACATTTTCGGACTCATCCAACTTATTCCTAAAGATCCACTTAGTACCAATTATTGGTCTATCGTGGGGCTTAGGAACAAGGTGCCAAACTTGGTTGCGCTCAAATTGATTGAGTTCCTCTTGCATGGCAAGCAACCAATATGGGTCCGTCTCGGCTTCGAGAATGCCTTTGGGTTCAAAATGAGAAATGAAAGCAAAGTTACCACATATGTCATGGAGTTTGGAGCGCGTTGTGACTCCTTTAGATGCATCACCCAAGATGAGCTCCTTAGGATGATTTGTAGCGTATCTCCAAGCTTTAGGAAGCGGTTGAGTACTTTCCTCCTTATCCTTTTGAACTTCACCAATAGGATCTAGCTTTTCTTCTTGAGCGGGTGAGTCCTTCAAGGATAGTCTCTCCATGTCTTCACCTAGTGGTTCAATCTCTACAACATTCTCAACAACCACATTAGATTCTTCAAATTTAACATGCATGGATTCTTCAATGGTTTGAGAAGATCTAATGAAAACTCTATATGCTCTGCTAGTAGAGGAATATCCAACAAAGATAGCCTCATAAGCCTTAGCATCAAATTTACCCAAATTATCCTTAGTATTTAAAACAAAACACTTGCATCCAAAAACTTTAAAATATGCAACATTTGGTTTTCTAGAATGATACATTTCAAAAGAAGTTTTTGAAGAATTTTTGCATAAATAAATACGATTCGATATATAGCATGCGGTGTTTACGGCCTCGGCCCATAAATATTGAGGGAGGTCATATTCACTTATCATTGTCCTAGCCATCTCTTGAAGTGTTCTATTTTTCCTTTCTACAACTCCATTTTGTTGTGGAGTTCTAGGACAAGATGTTTCATGCTTAATTCCCTTTTCATCACAATAAGTCATGAAGAGTTGGTTAATAAACTCACCACCTCTATCACTCCTTATTCTCAAAATCGGAAAACCCTTTTCTTTTTCAACTCTTTTTCGAAAATTTTAAAATGAGAAAAAGTTTGATCTTTATTTTGTAAAGAAAACCCAAGTAAAACGGGAGAAATCATCAACCAAAACAAATGCAAATCTACTTCCATTTAAACTCTTAGTTTTAGTTGGTCCAAAAGATCCATATGAATTAATTCTAAAAGCCTAGTTGACATGATATCCTTGATTGTTTAAAGGAAGACTTGGTTTGTTTCCCAAGTTGGCACGCACCACAAATGCGGTCTTTCTCAAAATCCAAGCAAGGTATACCTTCACCAATTCCTTTGAATTAATCCTAGAGATATGGTCAAAAGATGCATGTCCTAATCTTCTATGCCAAAGCCAAGAATTTTCATCAAAAGCATTTAAGCATTTAGTAGAACAATCTAAATTAAGCATGTCAATAATATAAACATTATTATCACGAAAACCGGTAAGAATACAAACATCGGAATTAACATCAAAAATTTTGCATGAGGAATCATCAAAAACAACTTTAAGTCCACGATCACAAAGTTGGCTAATGCTAAGCAAATTATGTTTTAAACCATCTACTAAAACAACATTCTCTATAATAGGAGATGAACCAATTTGAATATTACCAATACCAATGATGGTGCCTTTGGAATCATCCCCGAAGGTGACGGAGCCACCTTCCATGTACCTTGATAGGGTTGTGAAGTTGTTGATATCCCACGTCATGTGTCTCGAACAACCACTATCAAGGTACCACCGCTCCCTACGTCTTGGAGCCTTGGTGTGTACCTACATCAAACATTTTAGGACTTGATTTTGGTACCTACATTTTCTTGGGTCCACGAGGGTTAGAGCCATTAACCCAAACAAGATTATTTGAACTATGCAATTTATCATAACAAAATTTAGCTAAATGTCTATTTTTGCCACAATAAGTACATCTATACACTCTACCATATCTAAAAGATAGTGAGTGTGTGATTTGTGAGCATGGGTATTGTGAGCATGAAAAGATTTAGCATGAGAAGTATTATTTGAAGTGTGAGCATGTGGAATTTTAGCATGAGAATCTTTAACATGAGAAGTGTGCTTTTAGAAAACTTTTCTTCAAGCTTCTTGGTGTTAAAAGCACAATCTTTCAAAATCTTTTCAAAATCAACCATTTTGGTTTTTTAAGGAAGAAATTTCTTTATTATCAACAATAGGGGTTTTACCCTTACAAGAAATCTTATAAGCGTCAAATTCATTTTGAATATAAACAAGATTGAAGAAAGATATCTTTCTTTTGAAACCAAAGCAAGTTGATTTTTAAGAAAAGCAACTTCTTTTTGTAATTTTAAGCATTCAAGTTTCTTATTATCATAAGTTTCAGAAAGTTCTACAAAGGCATGAACTAGAACTCCTTAGTTCATCATCTTCATCATCAAGGGATTGAGGGGTTACCTTAGGTGTGTTGCCATGAAACACATATTAGCTTGATCCACCTCCTCTTCGGACTCGCTTTCGAATCCCATGTTGCTTTGTAGGCTTTCTTCTCCTCCGGTTCTTCTGGAGGAGAAGGAAGAAAGAAAATCTTCTTGAACTCCGGACAATCCGCCATGATATGTCCGGGTTTTGCGGCAATTATAGCATAGATCTTCCGCTCCTCTTTGCCTTCGAATCTTTTTCGGAAATTGAACTTGTTCTTTCGGTACAACCTCTTGACATTCCGCACAAGTAGAGTTAGCTCCTCATCTTCTTCTTCGTCTTCATCATCGTCATCATTGGTGATGAAGTCTTGAAGGCTATAGATTTCTTCTTTGAAGTAGTGACCTCTTCTCTTGCCTTCTTCTCCATCTCATGGGTCTTTAGGTCCCAATGAGACTAATGATGTCCATCTCGTCTTGTCGTTCAACTCCTTTAAGGTGGTGGCCTTGATCTCCGATGAAGAAGGAAGAGCCCGTATCACTTTGCGCACCTTTGATCGTTGGAGATGACGTCACCTAATGAAGAAAAGACCATTTGTAAATTTAGTGAAACGAGTAATCATACAATCAATGGATTCATCATCAAGCATTTTAAATGATTCATATTGAGACCTCAAGAGATCTATCTTAGCTCTTGACTTGTGAAGTCCCTCATGTGTGACCATAAGTGTTGCCAAATCTATAGCGGATTGGCAATGAATTACCCGTGTAAGGTCATCCTCATTCAAGGCGGTTAATAGGGAGTTTTGGGCTTTTGAGTTAGCCTCATATTCTCTAAAATTGAAGTCGGTCCAAGTGCTCTCATCACTATCGGGTGCTATGTAGGGTTTGGTCAAGGATTTAGCTACCAAGCTACCTAGTGATTGCAAAAAATATAGTCATCCTAACCTTCCAAATGGGAAATTTAGGCCATCAAATTTAGGTGGGGTTTTAATGTTTCGGCCATATTATTTACTAGTGTATGAATGGATGAATGAAAATGTGATTAGCAATATTTTAAGGATCTCTCTATGGATGTTAAGCCAAACCTAGAGTCCAAGCTCTGATCCAATTGAAAACACCTAGAGGGGGGGGTTGAATAGGTGATAATGCTAATCAAAGGGCAATTTAAAAATTTAAGCTATAACAATCACAATATGAATGCAAGCAAGTAAGTATGATGAGCAAGTAATAAGTGCAAGCAAAGTAGAGTAATAATTGCAAGAATGTAAACAATCGCAAACACAAGGATATGTTATCGAGGTTCGAGCACCCAGCTCTACTCCCCGCCTTCCCCAGAAGGATTCGACCACTTCCACTATCACAAAGATCTCAAATACAATGGAGTACCCAACTCCTACAATCTCAAGAACAAGTGATTTTCTTGGTAGTCAAAAGACCACAAACTCTCTCTTCAAAAATCTCTTCCTTACAAAGGTCCTCAGAGAATAATGAGTAGAATTGAAGCTCTTTTGTGTAAGGAAAAGAAATTGAAATCAGAGAAAAACTTTTGAACCTTCAGAAAATTGAGAGAATTTAGCACAAAAACCAAGAACTTTGAAAGCCTTAAACTTTTGAATTTTTAGCAATAATAGTTGTGTTGTAACCAATCTCTCCCCAAACACCCCTATTTATAGGAGAGGGCTAGGGTTTAGGGATAAAACATATTACTGATGTTTAGGAGGTAATTAGATCAAAATATATCCTTAAACGAATTTTTAAATACAAAAGACAAAAATAAATAGCTCTTAAAAATCTGCCCGTTACCTGTTCAAACGGTCGGATCGGTCGACCGGGCGGGTCGACCGGTAGTATAAAATTTGACCGTTGAAGTCTAGCGGTCGACCGACCCGGTCGACCGATAATAAAACCTGTGAGCAAAAAATAATAGTCCGGCGACCGCCCCGATCGACCGACAGACGTGCACACGGATACGTGCATCTGCCAGGACTTCGGTCGACTGGTCGGCGACCGGACCAGACTGACACAGACTCGGTCGACCGACCGGTCGACCGGATCAGGTCAAAAAGTCAATTTTAAAAAGAAAACAAAGAGGATTTTGATTTTAACAAAAATACTTTTGAACAGGGATTAGTATAAAACATAAATATATATCTGTAGCAAAATCTTGTATGCAAAATATTTTTGTATAATTTATAAGAAATTATTTTGGAATGAGCATGTGCGCAAAAAACGTGTGTGATAGAGCTCAAACCTATCCACTATTCTTTAACAAACTATAAACTGAAAAACACAATTACATGAAGACTTCTTGTGCTATCTTCAAGTCTTTGAGCCATCCAATGCCTTGCTAGTGCTTCTCTTCTATGATCCTTCCTTGATGTGCAATTTGCCTTCCTTGCTTTGTGGAACTAGAAGTTCTTGCAATAGCTAAGCGAATGGTCTCTAAACATGGTACAACCCTGAAACTTATCTTAACAAACTTGTTAGTACCAAATAGCTCATATTTGGTTTGTCATCATCAAAACACAAAACAATTGGAGA